>CM046835.1:30357201-30454701 GCA_025618425.1 Heliocidaris tuberculata
CTTAGCCAAAACTTTTTAAAATTTCCACAGAAATCCTTCTCATATGATATTTCTAATATAATGTTCTTTATATGATATGGGATAGCTCACAAAATAATAATTTCCCACAGTGAATAAGACTCAAAATTCCTTATTTATCAAGAATTATTGTAAATAGACCTAAAGCTGATTACATCGGGTATACAAATATATATTTATTTAAAGTGAGATTGATGATTGCATAGAAGACGGAAACAAAGGAAGAACAAATTGATTATTTTTCATTTTTTTTTTGCTTTCCCCTTCTCCCTTTCTCTGCCCCCTCTATCCTTTTCTCTCTTTTTTCTCCATTCGGCATACGTGTTCCCTTGCCGCCCCCTCGTAGCTACGCCACTGATCTCGTTTATGTAAGTTCGGTCATGAAACTCTCTCATTCAAAATGCATTGTCCGCATTTAGGGTATGCGAACCCTTAGAAGAATAATCCTTGTGCGTTGGTGAAATATGGAATATTGTAAATCAAAAGATAAAAGCTCGTATGATGAAAAGCGATTTTTTTTTTTTTTTTTTTTTTTTTTTTTTAAAGTTTAAGACAAATCAAAACATTTACATTAGATGGAAGCTACCACCCTGGCTGAAAATCTGGATTACCATAATGCGTTAGACTAAAACCACGTCCAACATGTCCAAGCAGGCATGAAAGAATAAAAATCATTTATTTTCATCTGACTTACGGATCATCTGTACTCAGCAACATCAGCAAATCCCAAAGTATTATAAGAATAATTTTCTCGTGTTGGTGATTATCTTTATATATTTCCATTTGATAAATAAAACCTACACAAGCCCATATGATTTAGCTGCGACTCACTTATAAATAATTATTAAAAATTAATGCATTTTTTCCTTTTGTACCTTCCGTAAGCAGTTCTTTTTTTCTCCTATAAAATATCATAATCATACAAACTAACATTATTGTTCAATCCACCGAAAGTGCCTTAAAATGGCTTGACTTGTCTTCATATCAAGAAATCTTGGCTTAGTCAGAGTTGTAAATGCATCTTATAGGAGAAAATACAGAGGCCTCATAACAAAAGTATCATGAGCATTATCTTCGAACTTGCAGATGATGCATGGGATATGCATATATTTCGACGTTAGCAGGTAAAAAAAAGGAAAGAAACTAAGAAAATTTTGCGTTTTTTAAAGTGAAATCATATTTCTTTTAGGTAGATGCGGAAATATAAACTTTAAAAAAAATTGTATTCACAACCTTTCAGAAATTTCAGATTTAGTGTATTAGTTAAGTAGTCATATATTTTTCGATGCGAAAATGTACTCTGTGTTTTGTGTATTAATTGCAGAAGAGAGATAGAGAGAGAGAGAGAGAGAGAGAGAGAAAGAGAGACAAAGTTGGGAAGGAGAGACAGAAACAGAACGAGATGAATAGAGAGGGACAGGAGAGAAAGGCAGACAGGCAAAGAGAGAGAGAGAGAGAGAGAGAACGAAAGTGAAAGAGATAGACAGAGACAGAAAAAAAGATGGAAAGATGGCTATTGAGAGAGAGAAAGGCAGAGAGATGGAGCGAAAAAGAGCGAAAAAGAGAGAAAGAGAGAGAAAGAAAGAAAGAAAGAAAGAGAGAAAGATAGAGAGAGAGACAGAGAGAGAGAGAGAGAGAGAGAGAAAGAGAGAGAGAGAGAGAGAAAGGGAGGCACGGTATACACACCCTCCGCGTGACATCCGATCTCATCTGAGAAGTCGTGACAATCGACGACTTTGTCGCACCTTGCGATCACGTCGATGAGTTGCATTCCCGAACTGCAGACGAACTCGAGTCTGTTGCATTCGGAGGGTTGACCACACGACTCGTTATTGTGTCTACCCCCTTCAAGAAAAACAAAAATAGATGAGAACAGTAAAACTGTAAGGAAGGTCTAAATGTATGCAGTGCCATTAAGTAAAGATGACGTTGAGTACTGATCATGAAATAGCACTTTGAAAGAAACTGCTTATAAGTTATTCTGTATGGTTGAATAAACATGTAGCTTTTAGAATCAAGAAAATATTATATCAAATTGACTGAGTTTTGCTGAAAATCACGAGACAGACACTGGGCACAGAAGTGGATATGGTTACATGGAACTGCGCAATCACTGCCATCAGGATATAGTCCAAAGTTGTAATAAACTATTTTCCTCACATTTGAACGCTTCAAGAGCAGTCATTTTCATGAGACATAATCAGAGTTACAGAAAGGGATACTTATAGTCTGGGAGCCTGTCCCGAAATAGTCACCCCATTTTACCCATAAGATTTGACCCCGTAAAGTTACTTAGACCATCTAAGTCATGGACAAAAAGGTTGTCAGCCTGACCGTAGCCGCCGGGTTAAGTCCCCAAAGCCCTCAAAAGGGACCCCAAAGTCGGGTCGATTTCACCCCATCTCACCCATGCACCAAACTTTGTCAGTAGGAAGAAGCATGACTGGACATTACAAAACACAGAAAACTGACAAAAATTTCTGTCGGGATGGGGTGTCAGACGGCCCCTAAAAACTGGGGTAAATTTTTCCCCTTAAAGCCCAGAGACCAAATTTTGTCAGAAGGAAGAGCTATGGATGTACATTCCAAAAATATAAAAACTGACAAAATTGTCCATCGGGAAGGGGTGTCAGACCCCCCTGAAATGAAAACCCCAAAGTGCCCTTTGACAATGCTTTGCCCCCCCCAAAAAAAAATGCTCTGCATGCAAAGAGAAAACAATTTTCTTACCTTCTGACTATGATAATTCAAAAGTGTTTCATTCAATTAACTTTAAATTTTCATAACATAATTTTGAGTATAATAATCTTCTTGAGGTGCAATTTGGTGTTAATTGGTATTTTGGTTAATTAGTTATTAAATTGTGAAAAATGTATTGCTTTCTCAAAAGTAGCCAAAAAATATTGTCAGGATTATGTAAACACAGCCATTGACCATCTGACAAGACATAATAGAGGAGCTTGCTTGGTATCTGTGCAATTAACACATGAATGGTACATTTCAGCCTGGCAGTCACATACCACAGATACCTGAAAAGCTCTTCAATTATGCCTTGTCAAACAGGTGAAGATGGACAATGGACTATGTGTTTACATAATCCTTTCTGTCTCTGTCTCTCTTTCACTTTCGTTCTCTCTCTCTCTCTCTCTTTGCCTGTCTGCCTTTCTCTCCTTCTGTTCCTCTCTATTCATCTCGTTCTGATTCTGTCTCTCCTTCCCAATTTTATCTCTCTCTCTCTCTCTCTGTCTGTCTCTCTCTCTATCTCTCTGCAATTAATACACAAAACACAGAGTACATTTTCGCATCGAAAATTATGTGACTACTTAACTAATGCACTAAATCTGAAATTTCTGAAAGGTTGTGATTACAAATTTTTTTAAAAGTTTATATTTCCATATCTACCTAAAAGAAATATGATTTAAAAAAACGCAAAATTTTCTTTCCTTTTTTTTTTTTTACCTGTTAACGTTGAAATATATGCATATCCCATGCATCATCTGCAAGTTCGAAGATAATGCTCATGATACTTTTGTTATGAGGCCTCTGTATTTTCTCCTGTAAGATGCATTTACAACTCTGACTAAGCCAAGATTTCTTGATATGAAGACAAGTCAAGCCATTTTAAGCCACTTTCGGTGGATTGAACAATAATTCGGAAATTCGGAAACGGAAATTTTTGTCAGTTTTTTGTGTTTTGTAATGTCCAGTCATACTACTTCCTACTGACAAAGTTTGGTGCATGGGTGAGATGGGGTGAAATCGACCCGACTTTGGGGTCCCTTTTGGGGGTCCTGGGGGCTTAACCCGGCGGCTACGGTCAGGCTGAAAACCTTTTTGTCCATGACTTAGATGGTCTAAGTAACTTTACGGGGTCAAATCTTATGGGTATTAATGGGGTGACTATTTCGGGAAAGGCTCCTGGCCTATTATCAAGTTAAGTAAGAGTCAGAAAGGTGTTAACTCATATTATTTTATTCTAGCTGAGCCGCCAAAGTAACTAGTAACTAAATTTAAAAAAAAATAATTACTGACAAATTATGAATAAATGTCTTTTTTTTGGTGCAAAATATAAACTACCATCTACAGCAAGCGTCCTGACGTCAATGGCAAAACCCTTGTCGACGACGAATTCGTCACTGCAAAACCGAATCGTGACCACACCCTCTGGAAGGAGAAGTGACGTCACATTACCGCTAACCAATTGGAACGTTGAAACATTGGTGCCGTGCGCAGTTTTGCTTGTGTGTGACACTGTGAGAGAATCCCACTTCCGTTCGATAAATAGAAAGTTGACCTTGAGGTGACCCTGTATGAAGAATATCATTGAGGAGAATTTTCAAATTCGAGTTTGGGAATTCCACAATGAATATACTTTTGATATTATGTTTAAAATATAAGTGAAAAACGTTAAAATTACAAACATGCAAAGAATATGTTCGAAAAGAGGTATGATATTGTCAGGGGCGAATCCAGAATTTTGTAAAAGAGGAGGCCAAAATGTCAGAAAATTTTCAGAAAATTTTCTGACAAGAAAAAAAGAAGGTCATCAGATTTGTTGGGTTCCCTGTTCCGTTGCCTCCAAAATTCTCTGACAAGGAAAAAAAAAAAAGGGGGGGGGGTCACATTCTATCCACATTGTATGACCGGTGCTCCCCCCCCCCCCCCAAGGCTTACTATACCGGATGTCCCCAACTAAAGGGGAACGGCGGATTTTCAGTACTTCAGTACTTTGCCTTCAAAAAGTATATTTAATTTTTACATCATTGGGTGAAGCATCTTCTACCAAAGAAAATA
This sequence comes from Heliocidaris tuberculata, assembly GCA_025618425.1. Classification (NCBI taxonomy): domain Eukaryota; kingdom Metazoa; phylum Echinodermata; class Echinoidea; order Camarodonta; family Echinometridae; genus Heliocidaris; species Heliocidaris tuberculata. Next base: position 30,362,014 of record CM046835.1, read on the forward strand.
AAACCAAAATCATTGATTTGGTTAAGCAATTTTAATTCTATGCCCGTTTCTTAAAACACAGTCATTTTCAAATTTCGCTTGATTTTTGCGACCGATGCAGGGGCCGCGGAGCGTTTTTGAAAGTCGGGGCTGATCTGATTTCACTCATTAATGACAATTTTCGAGCCTTTTTTCCGTGTCTACACAAAAAAGTGGGTGAGGGGGGGGGGGGGCTGCTGCAGCCCCCCCTCCCCCCCCCCCCCCCCCGGTTCCGCGACCAATGCGATGAGTGTAAGATCGTATCGGAAATGGGTTTTAGTGAGCTGTAGCTCGGGAAAAGTGGAAACGACGCTAATTATTGTACATGCCATAATTAAAAGGCCATTCCCGACACATTTACTCTCATCGGTCGCAAAAAAACATGCGAAATTTGAAAATGACTGAAAATGACTGTATTTTAAGAAACGGGCACAGAATCAACATTACTTTACCAAATTCAGTGATCTTGATATCATTCTCTTCGGTCGAAGATGCTTTACCCAATTATGTAAATATATATAATTTTCGAAGGAAAAGTACTGAAAATCCGCCGTTCCGCTTTTTTGGGGACACCCGGTATATAGGCTAAAGACGGGTTGCCAACTTCCGACAACTACTGGTCAGAAGTTAGTTGTCAGAGATCACAAAGAGGTTTTTGTCAGTCTTTCAAAGATTGTCAGTGGTTGGCGACTGGTTGTCGGAGCATTTTGGTCGGCTGGAGGTTTCGCTGCTGCATCGAAAACTTATTGCCCATTAAACTGGATGTGGAAAGGTTTTCCTTGGTTTTCCAATGGTGGGCGACAGTTTTCAAATTGATCGCCGACTGATCTTTAGTGCTCGTCGACCATCGGCGAGCGAATTTGGGTTGAAAATAAAGGAACGATTGATCGCCAAATAATAAACGAACTGTCGCCGATTAACTTTCGAACGTTCGCCGAACACCGTCAACCAACAATAAGCAAAACCATGCAGAGACTTTCATGAAATCCTCTCAAGGGTGATTTTTTTTTATAAAAGAGATGACTGAGTGTATGGATCACACATTTCAATAGCCGATGCCTCTGTCTATTGAAATTTATTATTCATGTATATTGTAACAAGAGATGACCTATTCATCGTCACCTTGTATCACCCCTCCTAGGCACAGGTGACGCCAAATACTTCATAAGATAATAATCAATATGTATCTTATGCATGTTTGCGCCAGTGGTTCATACCCTTCTCATAATCGCCGACTGCCGTAAGAATATCAGCCATTGATCCCCTACCAGTTATTTATATAATCGCCGATAAATCGCCCATCAACTTTTTTTTTGCCGACCATTCTCTGACGTTCATACGATCGGCCGCCAATTAGTCTTTGATGATCGGACAATGTTCGTACGACATTTGGCGACTGGCCTATAACGGATCGGCGACTACCGTACAACCGATTGACAACCGATCGTACGCCTAGTGAGACTTAGGCTTTACTTAGGAATAGTGTTTAAAAAAAAGCTTTTCTTAGGAATATTTTTGTAAAAATTAAAGTTTTCAATGGATGTCTTGGAGATAAAAAATAGGGTTTGGTATAATGGCGAATTCTGGAACAGGTTAGGTATAACATCCTTGTCATAATCATATCTATAAATGCATAAAATTGTTAATAAAACAATACGAACAAAACCTAATATATGATGCTTAATTTTAAATATGACGTAATGGTTTTGTTTGAATTATTACTCAGAATTTAAGAGGAAACATTCCTGAATCCCCCCCCCCCCCCCAAAAAAAAAAAAAAAAAAAAAAAAAATGTTAAGTCGCGATAACACCCAGTTCTGACAAGGGTTAGATGAGAAACAACGTTATTATCATATTATATTTCTAAACGTAAAAAAAAAAACCTTACAAAACATAAATCGAAGAAATATGATTTTGTTTTGCATGAAGTGTCATCAGTCACAATCGTTCCTTCACACAGGTTACAATGAGTGAAAAAAGAGAGTGTAATGTCAAATTTGACATTAAAAGCTTTTTATTATTTTAACGTCTTAATGAAAATATGTGAACTGTTGATAACTTAGTCTTAGAATATATAACAAAAACATACCTGAAGTAAAAAAAAAGGGCAAACTTTTGTGATTTTCAATAACATTCCATTTTCTATACCTGACGGGATCGTAGGGGGAGGGGGGGGGGGGGGGGGACAGGTAGGGGGTACCCCCATAATGCTTTTGGGGAGTTTTCCAGTAGATTTGAAAATGAACAGGCAAAATGACATGAACATACCGACAAATACACAGTATGAGTAAATAATTTTTCATTTGTGAGATGCGAGAACTTTCTAAACTGGACAGACAATAACATGAGCATATTATCCATAAAATTTGTGTTCAAATTATGCCCTAAATAGTGAAGGGCATAATTTTTCAGTTGTAGAAATTTGACAATTTTTACAACTCGCTCGCTCCGCTCGCTCGAACAAAATATTATAAATGAAAAAAAAAAGTTTATTTATTCATTCATTCATTCATTTCAGTGTTACTTGAACAGTGTAGTCTCATTTCAAGTCCATTTCTGGGCCTGTTCTTCCAGAGAGCCCTGCATTCACATAAAAAGTACAGAACATATTTCACATTAAAAAAGGAACATTTATTCATATACCCTGCTCTCTGTAATGCTTACTGGACCCAACACATACTACATGTACAGGGGCGTCGATGCATGGGGTGGCAGGGGGGCAGTTTCCCCCCAGAAAATATTGGGAGGACAAACTCGTTTTGCCCCATCAATAAATCCGGAGGTATAAAATAAAATAAGGAAAAATGATGCAAAACTCGGGAAATTAAACCTTCCAAACAATGAAATATAAAAGGTATTATTACACAATCAGACTTCAATTTTTCCGTGAGCTCCGCGCGCAAATTCTCTAATTTTCCCTGCTTCATGTAACCGTGGAGAAGTTGGTACACTGTAAAAAAAAAAAATTCGTTGAAATTACTCAAAAAATATTCGTCAACAGATTGCCTTGATTATTTTAAGTATTTGTTACAGGAAATTTTTAAGTAGAATTTACTTATTTTGCTTAATAAATTTTTACTGAGTTAAATTGAGTTACATTAACGTAAATAATTTAAGTATTGTAATCATGATAGATAACAATTAAAAAAAATTATGACATGTTTAAACTTGTACCCATCTAACATTCACTGACACTTTTTCAATTTACATGATTTAGGATTTAACCAATTATCTATCATCATCACCAACAAACACTATTACTTACGTTCTAATTTTACAACTATTGAAAGGGGTCCGAATACTCGATCGTATCATCTTTATAAGAAAATTGATTGACAATTTTCCTGAAATATCAAGTTTTGATTTGTTTTGAATTGAGTGACAATTAAAATTTGTCTTATCTTCTCATCTTTGCTTAAATGAATTAGGAAATATTTTAAACTTCTTAAATTTTCATTCAACCACAAAAAAAAATTGTTTTATTTAAAAAAAGAAGATATTAATTTGGTCTTAATGAATATTCAAGAATTATGTTAATACTTATATTACGCACTGCATCAGTACAATCAACATAAATTGTTTGAGTAATACGTATAACTTCTTATTTTGAGTTAACATTACTATATTGATACAATTGAAATTACTTAAATTTTCTTTTGTATTTATTTTACTTTAAAATTTCACGTATATTCTACTAAATTGAAAGTTTGAGTTAGTAAGACTTAAATCGAGTGCGTAAGTGGCAAAACTTATGTTTTAAAGTAAATTCTACATGGGAAAAACAAGTAACAATTATTACCAATGGGCATATTATTTTTTACAGTGTAATTAAGAGGCGTTAAGAAAATCATAAAGGGTACTATTAGTATTAGGCTGCCCCCCACAAGCGCAGCTAAGGGGGGGGGGGCAGAGTGCAGAGTGCCCCCTGACAACTTTTGACAGAGAAAATAAATTTTCCTCCTTTTATTCCCCCCCTTTTTTTTTTTTGGGGGGGGGGGTTGTTGTTGTTTGTCAGAGAATTCTGGACCCCATAAAAATCTGACCCCTCCCCCCCCCCCCCCCCCCCCCCCCCGACTGAGCGACTTTTGGAGGGCTGGCGAGACGAAAAATACGGATCTATCTTTTCGAACTTTTGGAGGGCTGGCGAGAAGAACAAAAATACGAGTCTCCCTCCAAGCAGAATTTGACAGTTGACAAAATTTTCTCCCCCTGTAAAAAAATCTTGGCTACGCCACTGCCCCCCCCCCCCATCCGAAAAACGGATCGACGCCCCGTACATGTAAGGTTGTATCCAGCATAATAAAAGTTTTGGAATTGGTGTTACTGTTAAGCTCTTCAAATATTGATTTAATGCTTCTCAGTTTTTAGAGCGGATGATGTAGGCCTAAACCGTAATCTCATTACACATTATACTCTTTCAGAAATTATGGACATTTTGTCGGGAAAATGTACCTTTAATAATAACTTACCGTTTCTCCAGAGAGGATTTCGAAGCTCCATTCTTGCCGAGTGTCCGTTGGGTACTGATCGGGAAAGCTGGGCGAGACGATCGTGGTCAGATATTCCTCGATCACACAATCACACGACACTCTACCATGAAAAGCTCCTGAAATGGGGTCAAATTGCATATACTTTAGACACTTTCTTGCTACGAATTGCATAATGAAAATATTGTTACACCATCAGAACAATTCCTCAAGGAAGAAGATAAAACACCAAATAATAATTTTCTTTTCCTCGATTCCTGCGTCCCATCGCTTCGCTATAAACCCCTTTTATTTTTTTTTACCAATGTGTTCTCCTTATGAATGCACTATACATGTATTAATAATGCCTCCGGCACCACCTTCGGTGGGCGGAGGCATAAAAAGCTGACAATAATGATAACTTAACATCATAATGACGTAAAAAAAAAAAATCATGACCCCCGAGCTTGGACACTTCCAACGCGTATCGTTAAATTATATTTTATACACAGCAATCATTCTGAGATAAAATTGGGAGAATGGATGATTAAGGAAAGAATCAGTGACATCATTATGAAAATAAGAACACATGGAATATATCGACAAAAAGAAGAAGATAAAAAGTTATTTCAGAAATTTAAAATCTCTATTCTCGTATGTACTGGACATGGCAAAGCAAGAATGATCTAAATTTAAAAGGAAATTTACATATAAAGAGCAGAATCAAATAACCGAATTCGTCACACATTTATTTTCAAGTTAAATCATGTTTCATCTTACCTAGATGTAGAAGAATTTGAAAGAAGGCCGCGAAGCTCGCTTTACTTCTCATGTTTTTCTTCTGTTTTCTGGTTTTTCCTCATTTATCTCGGCGGTGGATACACGAAAAAACAAACAAAACAAATACCCCAAAGCAGAGGCAGAAGGAAAGTTCTGGCCTTTCTGGCTATGCTTGCCAGAAAATGAAATTTATTTATTTCTTGCTGAGTATATAAATGTTTGCTGTTTTTATTTGTTTGATTATGTATATCCCGAATTTTATGTAATTCCAGACGAGAGTGAAATGAATAATGAGCCAAATGTGATTGGTTAGAACAAATCTTGAAATTGTGACTCTACTAAATGTCTTCTACCCGTTGGCGTACGAGCACAGTATCGCCAAGGGCGGGGGAGGGGGGGGGGGGGGGGGGAGGAGTCTCTTGCGCCAAAATCAACTTTCCATTTTCTCAAGTTATAGCAAGCAGAAACATTGAAACTTATCATAGTGGCTTCCACTAGTGTTAGTGCATTGTGTATAGGATTATGCTTTGGCAGCCTTTTGATGTCAATATAACCTATCGAATATGTTTTAAAAAAATCATTGCTCCCTCACATGTTTGTTCATGATCTCGTAATTTCCAATATTCTATATCAATTCATAAACAGCGTGAATTTTGCGACCCAATAAAGTGACTTTGTTCTAAAGATAAACTATTGAAATTGCGTTTTTAGGGGTGATAAATGTACCATGCACAATGTACATTTCGCGCCTCCAACTTAGTTTGTTCATATGATACATAGCATAGGATTTTGCGCCCCAAGGTAAACTGCAAAAGAAATTGTGTTTTGAGGTGTGAAAATATGTACTACATTGTATGTACATTTCGCGCCTCCAATATTATATACTAGAAATTCATAAACATCGTCGAATTTGCGCCCCAGTGGCTATGTTCTATAAGGGTAAACTGCATGAAAAATTGCGTTTTTTGAGGGTGATAAAAGTACAATGCACAATGAAAAAAAAAGAAAAAAAAAAAAAGAAAAAGAAATCTACCGATCCGTTTTATATTCATCAAACTTTAGCTACCATTTCCGGATTGAAAGTATCAGAAATCATTTTCACGTAGTAAAACAAACAACATAATTTCATTATGAAAACATGTAATTTTTAACAAATAACCATTCAAAATATTGGTCAGAAAATTCTGCATACTTAGCATTTATGAACGAAAACATTTCATCAAATATTTCTCGAGTTATATTGAAACTCATGAGGGGGGGGGGGGGCTGGGGCTTACATTTTTGGTCGAGTATAGTAATGTTAATTATAGATTATCATAATTGCAATTGCATTTCGAATGCACATTGTAAATTAGTCTTACAATTACGATTCCTTTGCTGCATATCGATTATTCTTTATTACTCCATATTGTACATAAATGAGAGGAAAATTTAATAATTTTGTTTTCTGTATATCTTGTTTCGAAACACCGGTCAATAAAGAGAGACCTCAATTAGTTCTACAGTTCTGTGGACAATAGACGTTGACTTGCGTTCTTGTAAGTTTCAAAATTTCTCCTTTTTTTTCCGTGTTGTATATTTAATGTCATTAATCTGTGGGTTGAAATGAAAGATGTGAATAAATGAATGAAACAAAGGGTGTAAAAATACTCTTTAAAGTGAAATGGTATTACCGAATACCTATAAAGGGTCTTTGTGATAAAAATTACTTTGTAGTCTTCTGGATACCCCAAATGGATTAGAAGTCAATTAGTGTGGTTATCGTAATACTGTTAGAATGCTCCACAAATACCACCTATTATCTCGTTTGGGTATATTTTCAGAAAGAGAAAGAAAAGGGAGAGAGAAAGAGCGAGAGAGGGATAGAAAGAAAGATAAGGTAGAGATAGAGAGGGAGAGGGGGAAGGAGAGAGGGAGAAAGAGAGGGGTGGGGGGGGGGGGGGGGGGGAGGAGAGAGATAGAAGACAATTAAAAACCTATCCGTAGTGGTATGTCTTCTAAACGGGTATCTTTTTAAAGCCCTTTGTGATCTTTCACACTTTGAAAAAACACCACAGCCCAATGAAAAGAAAAAGAAAATGAAAAAAAAAAAACAAAACAAAACAAAACTAAACAAAAACAAACAAAAAAACAATTATTTCCGGTCACAAGATTATTATTGAGAATGTCAAGAGAGAAAAAAAATGCCTCTTTGGTATTTTCACTTTCTGAGAGTACAAAACGCACTCGCTTGGTGAGGGGGGGGGGGGGGGGGTCAAAATTGGACACATTTTTTTTTTTTTTTTTTTTTTTCAAAGAGAAGATTCAAACGGGTGCCTTTTGGGGGCTGGGTGTCTGCCTGTCTGGTGTGTCCTGATGTCCCAAACACTAGACAGATTTTTCGTCAATGCCAAAGAACTCTTCCTTGAAAACCCAGAAAAAGTCTCCTCCCACATACCACTAAGCCACACATGGCAAGCAACACAACATCGCAGGTCAAGATACATGTATGTACTATTGAAAGAAATGTTGGTTTGATACTAGTAATCTAGCACATGTACGTTCCACATGTATTCAAAAAAATTGTATGAACGATCTGAAAATTATGTAACTACAGAAATGATTTCAGAGGAATTTCACAAGATTGTGGCCACCAAAATACTCGTCTCCCATCGTTATTTTCCAACTGCTTTTTCCCCAACATGTTTTTTGGGAAGTTAAATATATTCAGGTTAACTCTACATTAACCACTTAAAGGGCAAGTCCATTCTGACAGCAAGTCAGCTTTCAAAAAAGCATACATACAAGTATTAGAGAAACAGACTGGTTAATTTTAAGGAAAGTGCATGAATGATAGGAAAGTTATAAATTTTGTAGGTTGATAATCGATCAAACGCAAATTGGCAACATCATGAATTTTTTTGAGCATCTTCAGATTTGCTCTATGTATATTTATATCAATTCCATTTCACTTGTACCAAAAATATATTATTGGACACATCTTCACACACCCCTCTATATGAAAAAGACCCACTTCATCAAGAACCATGACATTGCCAATGAAAGGTATTTTTAGTACAAAGCAAGGAGGTGCTCAAAGGCGAGGTCACTTGAGTTTTCATTGTCAATATGCGTTTGATCGTTACAACTTATCATCAAGGTGGACTTCCCCTTTTATCAAATTCTCCTCTTAACATCGCACACAAAAGCATTCAACATTCATTCACTCACACTCTTCCACTTCCGATATGCTCTTGAAAGAGGCTTCAAATGTCAACTTGGATTAACACAATCGCAAACATTTCCAATGAAGCACTAGGTACAGCAGCCTAGGGCATCACCTCTTGAAAGTTAAAAAAGTAACAATGACCTCTAATATAATACAAATGAAATTTCCTCAAGGCAATGCTTCAAAAAGAATTGAAATTGCCCTAATAGTTCATTTCTTGAAGATGTTTGCAATCATGTCACATGTAAAAATCTTTTCCACAGTCTTGACCACAGACAAACAATCACCATCATGCACTTGTGTCCCTAGCACTCTCGTCAGAATCAATACAATGTTGAAGTCTACAGTAACACCAAGCACTCTTTGAGAGATGCGCAATGATTGGTTGTTCATGAGTCTTTATTGAACATATTGTACAGATATGGCATGGTGTCAAGGCGGCACTGTGTTGAGAGACAAGATACTGATGGAGTGACGACTCCTGGTCAGGTACTGGATCATTGTTGAGTATGAGAGGAGTGTGTGGAAGCTACGCTGAAAAGGGGAAATCTATTTGCCAGGGAGGAGGATTCCGTCATACTGTGAGGTAAAATGAGTAGAGAAAGATGCAGTAAGAAAATCAAAAATCCACAAAAGAATTGTTCCACAAAAAAATTGTTTTAAAAAGTTATTATTGCTATGCCCCCAAATTGAATGTGAGATGATTCATTTAAAAGAGTCAGACATTGGCAAACTCAAAATAGGTTCAAAATGTCAAGTAACTTCTAGTACTGGGGTGGTATTCTGAAATTTATTTTATCTTGATTTTAGTGAAAAGATTTTAATTGTCATAACAAATTTCAAATTGCAAGATTTCATTGGTGTTTGCGCAGATGAATTCCACGTACACAGCCACTTTTGCACAGGCATTAACCAATGATGCGCCATAAGTGTACATTTTGTTATGACAATTAAAATCATTTCACTAAAATCAAGATAAAATAAATCTCAGAATACCACCCCTGAATTTTGTATCCATATGAAAATTCAGAGTTCACAAAAGAATCACAGGCTTGCAATCAAAGACTAAACGTTGCAAACCAATTCCTCCTAGATTCAAGCATAAACAAAAACCTCAAATTTTCAATTTCACACAAATTTTTAATGCTAAATCCTGCAAAATACAAGTTCGAGATTAAAGAATATGGATTAGTGTTGACTGTCCAACAATGCAGTATGGCCTGTCAATATTCTGTAGAGTGCTTATCAATTAAACAAATGTTCTTTTCCCCATCTGAAAAGACCCAACTAAATAGACGATGACTAAAATGTTAATGCATTATGAGGAAAATAACTCCATGCTACAATGCTAATCTTATTGCACAAAGCCAAAGATGAAAATTTACTTTCTGCTGGAACCACTTCATGGCTTCCTCCTTGTTGACACGGTGAGAGTAGCCAACGCGTCCCTTTCTGCGCCTCTTGTGGCCCACGCTGAATCCGGGTCGCCCCAGGACAACGTAGAAGTCCATGCCGTAGATTCCAATGCTGGGGTCGTACTTGATTCCAAGATCGATGTGTTCCTGGATGCCAAAGCCAAAGTTGCCGGTGTTGGAGAAGTTGCCCTTTCGCAACTCGTACTCACGAACCTGGGATAGGAATAGCGTGAATTATTGAGTTACATGTCTTACGTGCAAATTACCAAACCTTTTCTATCCCCTAATCATGAGCAGATAATGCAGCAAATCTCTTAATACTGGGAGTAGAGTAATACAATCTTAATACCAAAATTTTGTCAACTTAAACAATTTCAGTTTTCTCTTCATCAAAACAACAATAATCTGCAAAAATGGCATTTTAACCCTTTCAAGACAACTGACCACATTTTGTGGTTTGGCTCAATAACTTTTGAATCAGAGCTCTAAAAAATATACCAGATACATGAGGTGAAAAAGCAAAATTTTCTACACACACTATGTCCATTTTTATTGCATGACCATATTGCGTTTGATGCCATGAATTTTAAAAACGAGAATTAACTTTGAGATCCTTAAATTGGCAACACATTGAGAGGTTCAAAATCATTGTTTTTTCATCAAAATTGGCAATTTTTAAAACTTTACGGCAAATTCCCAACCATGTATATTGTTTTCAAAGACATTACAAGTTATTCGAACTATGTAGCACTAAAAGAGAATATTATTGTTGCCAATTTGAAGAACAAAATGTGATCAATTTAACCCTTAAATAATTCCTGTCCAGAAAGGGTTAAACATAAAGTTGAGTTCTGGCCATGCAATTACATTTTGAAAGAAACGACCTCAAAGCAATTGGGAAAGGTTGATCATATCTACATAAGAATTGGTGTGTATTATGAAGTTCTGGAATCATCAAAATGATAAGACATTGACCCATTCTCACTGAAAAGCACATGCAATGCACACAGAAATGGGTATATGGGACTGCACACACAATGTGGATGAATGTTCGGCCAGAACATTTCAGCTGTTCCTCGTCATATTTGAATATGAGGGCATTTGAGGAAAATCCTTTTCAGGGGACATTTCTACTATGATATTCTTCCAAACTGACATAAAAGGGATGAGAAAGCTCCAGTATTTTTCACCTTTCCCAAAACTCAATCTTCCCTTCATGTCGAGAAACAAATACTCTTTTCATGCTAATCATTCATTTATGCAAATATTCCAACATCCCTTGTGGTCACCAGGGGTACTAAGAAACAAATGCAACACTTTTACACAAACAACTTATACCACAGTGGGTTGATATGCCTTCGCCCATCTTGAATAATGCTAAAACATAGGAAACCACTAATAAACAGTGGTGAATTTTCAGAGAGAAAATATTGCAGTTTTAACCACTGAGTGTAACAGGGAAAAGAACAGAAGAAAGAAGAGAATACAATAAATCAAGAACCAGTTTGATCAATAATGCCAAAGTGCCTTTAAACTGTAAAAACTCAAATTACAAAAGGTCTTCTATCATACCTTCAATCCCTTCTCAAGGATCTCCTCGGCCTTTGGACCACGAACGGTGCAATGGACAGCAATCTTCTCATTCCTACGGATGCCAAAAGATCGCACAGTGTAGCGGGCTGGAAACAGAGGAAGAACATAAGGTTCATTACATGCTTGAAACACTAAATTGTTGTGCATTGTATGGCCTTTTGGCATATCACTGAAGTTTGGGACATCAGAATTTTGCTGAATTTTACATTTCCACATGATGCATTAACATATTTGTGAATGAGATACAGGAGAAATTGTAGGAAAGAGCCACACTGGAACTTTGCATAGACGATTTTATCCTTTTCAGTCCAAGTGCCATAAAAGCCACTTTTTATGAATCGCAAGTTGACACTCCATAAAGTATTTCCAGAATACAGGTAAGTCTAAGGGCATGGGCTAATAATAATGGGCCCAGCAAATCAAATCTATTCCATAAAATTGAAGAATGTATCTCTGAACTAGTACCATGGCAATCACAGAGGGGAAGAAAAGCCATGGGTTGCAAAGCAGAGAAATTATTATCTGCACACAATGACATAAAGTGATTTGGCAGTGACAGTGAAAAATCCACTACCATTGCACTTGAGTGCAAATGAAAGGAGAAGTAAAGTTAATCGCTCAGAAATCCGAAATCGCTTTGCATAATTCAGCTTTAATTATACAAACATTCACATGGTCTCCCTCAACAGACATGTAGAATATATCTTGGGAAAAAGTTTTAATTTGAACAATGGTCATAATTGTCAATCTAAACACAAAGACAAATACCACTTAACCCTTTCGCGACATCACTCCACATTTTGTGGTTTGGCTCAATAACTTTTGATTCGGAGCCCTAAAAAATATACCAGATGGATGAGCAGAAAGAGCAAAAATTTCTGCACACACTGTGTCCATTTTTGTTGCATGACCATACTGCATTTGATACCAAGAATTTTAAAAAGAAGAACAAGCTTTAAAATCCTTAAATTGGCAAAACATTGAGAGGTTCAAAATCACTGTTTCTTATCAAAATTGGCAAATTTTTTCAACTTTTCGACAAAATTACTAACCATGTATATTGTATCAAAGACATTTCAGCTTACTAGAACCATGTAGTACTATAAGAAAAATATTATTGTTGCCAATTTGAAGAACAAAATGTGATCAATTTAGCCCTTAAATAATTCCTGTCCTGAAAGGGTTAAACATGGAGGTAGAAAGTGCAATGAAACCTTTTCACGACCTTGTCAAGAAAGTTCCAGTAGACTTTAAACTGCATTAATAATCTGCAAATCAAAAACCTACTTTTATGATTCATGCTGTCACATTCACCATCAAATTCAACCATTCTTTTAAAAACACAAGAACCACTCCTAAGGAAATCGCTATCAGTATTGCTTATTAGGTAGGACAAACCAACATAAGATTGAATATTACAAATCATTTTCAAACAATACATTCTACTCTTATCCTTGCCAACCATTCAGCAAATCACACTACTAGAAGCTGAAATGAACTACTCTCTGCGGCTGACCAACAGAGGACGGAAAACAATGATCACCTGATTTCACTTACCTTTAGAGAAGACTGGAGATTGTCCGGTCAGGGCTTCCAACACCTTGGCAGCACGAGTGAGTCTGTCACCACTCTCTCCCACACAGATGTTGAGGCAGAGCTTGCGGATTCGCAGCTCGCGCATCACATTCTTCTTCTCCTTGTCTTTTTCGCCTTTGTCCTATAATGCATAAAAGAAATGTTGATACTGAATTGTCAAAAATCTATCTGGTTGTACTTGCATAAGCTATAAGTGCTATGTTCTTCCATACAGTATTCTTCTAATGGTGAATTACTAATCCAAAATTGAAAACCAAGATTTGACAAAATGTGTACGCAAAACTGAATATTATTGTCAAATATAAGCGGCAATGGAAAGCTTGTTGCATTATTTACAGCACAGCATAGTTAGTTAAACTTTGTTAAATTCCATCAAATTCCAACATCTCACTGCTCACTCATAACAGAAGACTTGACCAAGATGCCATCTTATCATTAAAAATATTTGTCAAGGTCAGCAGCACAGAGGACAAGCGTGTTACAATGTGGTCCGGTCATGTGGTGGTGGGACTTGTGGGATTCAATAATTCAATACAGGCTAACTGATACTCATATTTAATTGTTTTTTATGAATGTAAATATCAAATATATGTTTGTCATGTACAAATGTTTGTACATCTTAAAAATGAAATAAATAAACTGAAAAAAAAAAAAAAAAAAAAAAATTGCTGAAATATTCAAGATCTACTGAATTTAAAGATAATGAGATTGAATTGTGAAAGAAACTGTCTCAAAGGCAAAGCAATTGGGAAAGGTTGATTATATAGCGCATAAGAATTGGTGTAAGATCAGAGCTGCCAACTTAAATATCCACCTTTCAGGAAGAATTTACAGAGAAATCAGGGAGATCTTTCTCTATTACACACAATTCAATGGAAGAAATCAATGTATGAATCAGGGAGATTGTTTTTCACTCTAAAATCAGCTAATTTTCAGGGAGTCTCCCTGACAATCAGGGAGACTTGGCAGCTCTGTAAGATGTATATTAAGAAATTGACTCAATCCTGCCGAGAGTCACATGCACTGCACACAGAAATGTGTATATGGGACTACACAAAAATGTTCGGCCGGAATATTTCAGCCTTTTCTTGTCATATTTTTAATGTGAGGGCATTTGAAGAGCAATCCTTTTCAGGGGACATTTCTAGTATGATAATCTGAGAAAGCTCACAAATTATTTTTTACCTTTCCCGGAACTCAACCTTCCCTTTAAACTTCTCCAAAATAAATTTACTGTTTGAAATCATTTATCCGGAATTCCGGATACTCAAACTGTCTGGACACACAAAGAGTGGGCACCACATGGATTATAAGTGTTATAAAGAGCCACCACTCTCTCCATCTCCCTCCCAAAATTCTGAGCCCCCCAAAAAGAAAAGAATGACAAGTGACAACAGTCATTAACAAAGAAATATTAAAAAGGACAAAATTCCCTTTCCGAGGAAAAAAATCACTCCCAGTCTGCCCAGCCCAATCCACAAGAAAAATTCAATAAAATTGCTGGCTCCACTACGTCAAAGTCATAAGTCACACTGTCTTCCCATACCCCCCCCCCCCCCCCCCCCCCCCCCCCCCTCCATGCCTCATGTCATGGAAATGCCATGGGCCAGGCTGGCCCTGCACAGCATGACCAATTTCGGCATAAAAACCTCCCACTCCCATGTCTCCCAGATGCCCCGCCTGTTCTGCCCGTCATGCCAGTGCCAGTGACGTGCCAGTGCTGCAACCTTTTCATCGTTGTCGTATTGTCTATTGCAATGGAATCAATCAGTAAATAAATTTTGACGTGTTTGAGATTGTCAATGTACACAAATATTCGTAACATAATATCACAGCATTCTCGTGAAATAAGCATCCCTTATTCACTCTGCAAAGTCGCCATGTACTGATTGTTGTGTGTAATGCCAGTGTAATGTTAATGCCATGGGTAAATTCAAGTTTGGTGTTGAAACTGAAAGCTGGTGCTGGTGTTTGGGCAACATTACCAGTACCAGCCACAAGAGTCAACAATGAACCTAAAATGGTGCTGGGATTGACTTCACTAGGTGTTGAGCTATCATCAGTAATGTGATTTTTCATTTTTCATAAACCCGAATTCTGTGTTGGGGCTAGAATCAGCAGCCCAATTCACGCTCTTAACACCATGAACACCAACACCGAACTTGAATTCACCCAATGCAATGGCGACTTCATTTCGACACATGTATGGCCGAATGTGCACCGAATGAATAAGCAGTGCCTGCTTCACGAGATATAACCGAAATTCCACGAAGGGGCAAAACAATTCATAATTGAAAAGAGTACTTTAAATGAAACTGCAGGCAAATTACTTTTTATTCCACAAAGAGAATAACTAGCCAAGTCGAAAAAAAGTTAATACTAGTAAGTGAGTCTATAGACTACGCAAGGCTACACAAGAATTCAACGTAGGCCTTCGCCTCGACCCATTCGGTGTTTAAAGTTGCCAGTATTGCAGTCGTACAATTCCATGTGATATAAATATGAGCTGAAATGGAATAAACAATAATACAGCTTTTCAAAAATAATGCCCTTTCGATGAAATGTTATCTATAAGAAAGGAGATGCGGTGGATTTCAATTCTAATTTGATCATAGTCTACTTGCTCACCGCCATGTTTGATAGAAAGAGACTGACATGAAGTGACTAAAACTTATGGTCATATATTTTAAGGATTTTTCATTGTCTGATAATTAATCTTTGATAAAAAAATATTTTGATATATTTTAGTACAATATATTAAAATTCTATCGATTTTAAATGACCATTAAATTAAATTCTTTAAACAAATTTCATAATTATCATTTTAATTAATATGAGAGAGGCTGATCAAAAAGGCCATAGCAACACACGTAAACGTATTTGCCATTTGTTTTGTGTGCAATATAATCTTGATTGTCGAGCCAGGACAAGGAGTTGGAAGTTTTCTTGGCAGTTAGTCATCTTAATTTGGTTCAAAATGAGTTCCCACGATGAAGAGGAAGATACAGGACCATCTGTAGATTCTACTGACCCCGAAGAACGTATAGCTGCGAGACGGCTGAGGATAACAAAACGAATCGAAGCGGCTAGGAGGTAAGATTTTGTGTGAAAAATCATCCAAACACAGTTTGAGCTTGAGTAAGGTGCGCTGCACCCCACGCCGGGCCCGGGGCTGCACCGGCGACGTCCCCGGACTCCGTGCCGGTCACTGGCCTTCCCCTCCTCCCTATGTACGGCTCCAGCTTCGCCTTCGGCAGCAACGGCTAGCGGCTTCCCTTTGACTCTTGAGTTGTTGTTGTTGTTGTTGTTTGGTTTTACTAGTGGCAACCAGTCAAATTCTGTTACAATTTATTTTATTTTTAACACAATAGGCCTAACACAGTTAGGTCTAGGTCTAGACCCCTTTCTCACTCACTTTGAAAGTGGACTTTTGGAGCGGTCTATCTAAGACCTGTTCCTCAGGAACGGTTCTTAGGTGAGTGTGACTGTGAACGGTCAAAGTGGTCCAGGAAGTGGTTTTCTGGACCGCTCCAGAAGACCACCTCGGGGAGGTGGTCTTGAGGAACGGGTCTTATTAAGAGCGGTATGGACCGCTCTAAACGTGCAATGTGAACGAAAGCGTACTTTGACCGGAAGTGAGCTTGTGTGTTCCGCGGGAAATCACGTGTGATTTTCCTTTTTATAATACATTGCTGCATGATAGAATGGCGAAAAAAAGAAACAAAAGAAAAGACAGAAAGAGGAAATAAAAAGATTATAAAAACAAAGGAAATCATGAAAAATGTAAATAAGGGGAAGAGGATAGAATGATAAAAAAAACAAAGAAAAACATAAGAAATGTAAAGAAAGAGAAGAGGATAGAATGATAAACATAGAAAAACATAAAAAATGTAAAGCAAGAGAAGAGGATAGAATGATAAAAAACAAAGAAAAACATAAGAAATTAAAGAAAGAGAAGAGGATAGAATGATATAAAACAAAGAAAAGGATAAGAAATGTAAATAAAAAGAAGAGGATAGATTGATAAAAACAAAGAAAAACATAAGAAATGTAAAGAAAGAGAAGAGGATAGAATGATAAAAAACAGAAAAACATTAAAAATGTAAAGAAAGAGAAGAGGATAGAATAAAAAACAAAGAAAACAAGAAATTAAAGAAAGAGAAGAGGATAGAATGATAAAAAACAAAGAAAAACATAAGAAATTAAAAAAAGAGAAGAGGATAAAATGATAAAAAACAAAGAAAAACATAAGAAATGTAAAAAAAGAGAAGAGGATAGAATGATAAAAAACAAAGAAAAACATAAGAAATGTAAAGAAAGAGAAGAGGATAGAATGATAAAAAAACATAAGAAATGTAAAGAAAAAGAAGAGGATAGAATGATAAAAAAACAAAGAAAAACATAAATGTAAAAAAAGAGAAGAGGATAGAATGATAAAAAAACATAAGAAATGTAAAGAAAGAGAAGAGGATAGGATAGATTGATAAAAAAACAAAGAAAAAAGCATGAGAAATGTAAAGAAAGAGAAGAGGATAGAATAAAAAAAACAAAAAACATAAATGTAAATAAAGAGAAAACGATAGAATGATGAAAATAAAAGAAAACAAAGTTCATAGAATGATAAATAAAACAAACAAAATATAACAAATGTTAAGAAAGGAATGACGATAGAATGATGAAAACGAAGAAATATATTATGAAAGATAGAAAGAGAATATGATAGACAGAATGATAAAAAAACAAAGAAAAACACAAGAAATGTAAAGAAAGAGTAGACGATAGAATGATGAAAACAAAAGAAAACAAGGAAAGATAGAAAGAGAAATGAAAGGATGATGAAAGATAAATAAAAGACAGAAAGAAGATAAAATGATGAAAAGAAAGAAAAGACAAAGAGGAAAATGATAGAAAAACATAAGAAATATAAAGAGAGAAAAAGACGATATAGAATGATGAAAACAAAGAAATACATTATGAAAGACAGAACGAGAATATGACAGAATGATTAAAAACAAAGAAAAATATAAGAAATGTAAAGAACGAAAAGACGATAGAGTGATGAAAAGAAAGTAAAACATAATGAAAGATGGAATGACAAACAAACATACGAAGAGAAAAACAAAAGTGGAAAAAAGAGGCCTTGGAAAGATGTAAAGATAAATGCATCAGGCAAGCAGTATACGGTTTTAATTCCGCGCAAAAAATTTGACCCCCTGACCTCAGCTGCCATAGCAACAAGACCACTTTGATTCGTGGAGCGGTTTGAGCCAGAAAAACTGCTCGGAATGTGAACGCTAACAAACCGTTCCTCAAGACCCGTTCCTCTGGAGCGGTCTAACTAAGACCACTTTCAAAAGTGAGTGAGAACGGGGTCTTAGACTTACATCAATCTCCAATCTCCAATAACCTTGCATAACCTCGCATAACCTCGCATAAGTGTGAGTGGACTTAGACAGTAGAGGCGCACGGCCGATATGAGAGACAGTCTCCCATTTGGGAGACTGTCTCTCATATCGGAGACTTAGCTTACAAAAGGATAAAAGAAACAACACCAACATCGGCTACCAATAATATTAATAAAAGTCTCTGATAACAGAGACAATCTCCCAAATGGGAGAGAGTCTCCGATATCGGCCGTGCGCCTCTACTGTTAGAGTCTACCCTTCTAACAAGTTAGATTTTTTTTTCTTCTTTTTTAATAAACGTGATGTGAGATAAATGTTATCTCGCCAGATTACCACAGTCCTGTCCCTTTTTAGCGCTATGCTGACAAACCTACTCGAGGTATCTTATGAAGGCTTCTCGGGAAAAAAACCCATCATAGACAATAACAAACGGTAGAGTCATACTGCCGATATCGGAGACTTTCTCCCATTTGGGAGACTGTCTCGCATATTGGAGACTTACATGTACAGTAGCTTACAAAAGGATAAAACAAAAATTAAAAGAAACAACACCAACAACAAGGGAGTTTATCCCAGCCAAATTTTTGCCTGAGTGAGGTCAGAAACCCATTTGTTTTGTGTGTGGGTCATAACAAAAAATGTTATGAAAACAAAAGTAGACGGTGAATCTTTGAAGTAGTCGGTCAAAAGGGGTAATTTTTCATGAGGAGTCTGCTTATCTCATTTTCATTTTGCGCTAAGGTAATCCATTTGTCGCAAAAGTAGACAAAGAAAATCGATCTCCCAAATGGTAGACTTGTCTCCCACATCGGCTACCAAAAATATTTACGAGTCTCTGATAACAGAGACAATCTCCCAAATGGGAGAGAGAGTCTCCGATATCGGCCGTGAGCCTCTACTGTTAGAACTGTACTCGGGAGTAGACCTCTACTTCTAAGGTGTATATTTAAAGCGTAAACGTTTTGGATGTGCTAATTTCTTTCTTGATTAACAAGTAAAATCGAATGTTAGATCTAATGTTATACTGCATAGTCTAGACTAGTCTAGACTCTATTGATTATGTATGATGGGGGGCCTTGACCAAAGCTACGCACTTTGTTTCCAGCGGCTAAAATTAAAAGTCCCTTTTTCAGTGATTTATGCAAATTTCTTTTTATAAATCTTGGTTCTACAGTGTACTGTTCAATTAAATCCCTGAGAAAATTACGACGGACAAATATCAATAACATTGATTTTCAAGTCGATGTCGATACCCATGTCGAATTTGGTCGACGAATGAAAGGGTCCTAACACTAACAGTTAAAGCTGTGCACACATAATGCAAATCTTGATTTTGAAGCTGACTGTTGTGAATTTCACCCCCGATTTTCAAATAGTGATGATGTCACATCAGTTGTATCAAAAGTTTGGAGCATTGAACACATTGCATTGTGCGTATTTGCGAGGTGCGTAGCTTTGGGACCTGTGCAGCTTTAGGACCTTTGACCATAGTCATAGAGTCTAACAGTAAGATTTAACTGTTAGGTCTAACGCACTCATAGGCCCATGCCTTTGTGGGACTGTGTCAAACATTCACTGACATTGCAGTAGTCAAAAACAGAGAGCAAAATTGCCCTACCAAAATTTAATTTTCTTAAATTTGCTAGATTGACTGATTCAGGGACTCTTACTATGCTACAAATTTGGGGTTTCAGAGTTGAAAGTGAAATTTTAAATAATTATTTTCCTCTCATGTATGAATGATCTAGACTGGACCAATCCCTGCTAATACACACAAAACCTATTGAGGCCTATTCACTCATTAAAGCTATTGTGGAGTACAAGGTTATCTTCAGATAAACTTGTACATGTATAAGTGGGTCTAACAAGTTAGACTGTCATGATGAGGTGACCAAAATTTGCGCACATTTCCAAAATTGATAGGAATATGAATGATATTCGATCAATGATTTTTTCATATTGTACAATCATTCATTTAGATCGATTTATACCAAACGGAAAAAACGGATTACAAATGGGCCCAGCAAGAAAATTGAATAATTTCAGAGATAGAGCCTCAACAAGAAAAAGACAGGCATAGCTCAAACAGCACCATTAGTTGAAAGACTCCTTGCCAATACCATGAGTATACAGGTATAAACTATAAACCCTTTTTAATAGTACATGTACAAAATAAATTCAATATATCTTGATCTAATACACTTGAGTTAGATCATATCTAAGTCTTGACTAAAAATTCCAACCCTTCTCTTCAATTTTCTTTTTAGGGAGAAACTTGGTGAGGACCCAGGTGCAAAGAAGAAAGAAGACAAAGAAGAAGCTAGCAAGAGCAGGAAGCAGATTGAGGAGAGCAGACAGGTATATGCAACTCTATCATTTAGGAAATGCATCGTTACAGGTGTGGTAGTACAGTGGGGTTTTATTTTGCTGTCTGAATGAAAGAGAAGATTATGATCTAGAGGGTATTGCAAAATCAGATAACTTTGGCATAATCACTGGTCATTTTTGCAGCAAGAAACTTTTTGCAAATTTGGAAAATTCAGGGTTGTTATTCGTCTTTAATATGAAATGGAAAAGCTTTCAAAATCTGCACACTGCTGGCCGTCTTCTCCGTCATCACATTGCATGTTGGAGCAGTTCAGTGGGGACTTTGTGCATCAAACTCTCCTCCAAGTGTTTGTATGAGTAGAAGGTCGGCAGAAACTACATTATGTCATGTCAATAGTGATTAAGGTGACTACCCTTACTGAAATATTCGCTCGCTCTCTCTCCTCCTCTCTCTATCTCCCCCTCTCTCTCTCTCTCATACTCTCTCTCTCACACTCTCTCTCTCACTCACTCGCTCTCTCACTTTACAGAGGGTGACCAAACTCCAAAGTCATGGGACTGAGCTGGTGACCAATGTCCGGGTTGCGGCTGATTCCCGTGAAGCCCAGAGAAGGGCAGAGGAAGAGGAGACCCATAGACAGAGGTATGTGATTCTTGGGCAAGTCCAAGGTAGTTCTAATATCCTTTGGCAATACATTAATCTACATTTCCCACTATCCACCCAGGTGTAGTAAATGGGTAGGAACTTATTCCTTGAATGCTTTTAGCACCTCAGGGCAGGGCCTTAAGCTTTGATAATAGTAGTAATTTTTAAAGTGCCTTGAACAGCCCCCATAATGGATACCTAGATGTGTGCAGAATAAGAGCTCTATTTTCATCATAATGCAATATTGTACAGAGATTGACATCAAAAGTATCACATTACTTGATTTTTTGGCAAATCATGCTTTCTACATGTAGATTATAAGGGCTCTACTTGATATGATTGGTTTACATGAAAACAAATGCATTAGACATGTCCTTTTGTGAAAACAGTAGAATAATACAATTACCATTTCATGTTACTTGTCCAAATCTGGGAAAATATAGAAGTCTTGAAAATATTATGGACTTATACTGTCTCAAGCATTTTGGAAACCCTTAGCCTTACATGACTCAGGCATGATCTTGGATTCCATATATTCTTTTACAATTCAAGACCTATTACCTTCTCCAACATTTTTTAGAGACATTTTTCAGGAAACTTTTAGTGCCGCTATTGTCCAGAAACGAAGGAAATATAATTGAATGATGAAATGCAGATAGAATTGAGCTGTCAATTTTGTAGTTTATCTCTGATGCCTTTCTGTTAGCTATGAAACAAATATGAATCCCATTAAAAAACTATGCAGAGTTAGCCACAATTTTTCGGGTTTTCACTTCAGTAAAATTTTTATTCCTGTATACTTTTTCGGTGATCAGAAGTTTTGAAACAAAGAACTGCATAAAAATATACATCATTGTGAAGGAATATTTATGTGCATATTGTTGTATGTTTTATCACATCACAGATTTTTTTTTCACATTCTTTAACCTTTAATACCTCTTTCAGGGATGAAAAGCTTGAGGCAGAGGCCAAGGCGGGGATGGAGCGCTTTGAGGAGATCACAAAGCGCTGGGAGCAGGCTAACGGCAGAGACATTCCACAGGAGCTTCATGATATCCTTATGCAGCAGAAGGCCCTATGTGATGCCATGATTGACGAGAAGAACAAGCTCATCAATGATTTTCAGATGGTAAATGGTCGTCTCTTTCAACAGTGATTTAAAAAAAATGAGCATTACCCAACTGGCATTTCCCACTTCAGAAAATAAACAATTAATCTGTTTTAGTTGTGAAGTCTCTTGGACTGACATAAAATCAAAGATTTTAGACATTTGTGACATAGGTATGTGTATGTGTATTAAATGTAATCTTCCTCAACAAAAAGGGAATGTTAGCTTGAAACTTCATTCTTACTTGCTATGTGATCTGAAGGAAGATATTCTTTGAACACTTTAAGCATCTTTGGGTAGTTTGTCTTAAATTTAAGTTAAGAAGGCCTAGGTGTCATGAGCATCCTCTCGGGATGGATATGTATGGATTATAAACGTAGCTAGAATTTAATATTATTACTGTAACAATTACAATATGGAAGATATAATAAAAAAAATATGAAAATGGGGAAGATCCCTAAAGTGTGTTTCCTTGGTTGTCTTGCAGGAATTGAAGTCTCAAGACGACCAGTATGTGAAGGATCTGAAGAAACAAGCTGAGGACATTGATCTCATGATTGAGAGGATGGAAGAACAAGTCAAGAATCTCATGAAGGCCTACCGAGATGAACTCAAACAGATTGAGGTAAGTAAGGAAGTAGAAACCTTTATTAGATGAAAGGTGCTATTTAATTTATGAAAATATATATTGAAATATTGGTCCAAAAGTTGATGACAAGCAAGATTATACAGGTGCAGATAAATGCCATGGTATTACATTTCTGTTTCTTTTTCTTCCACCCTTTTTTTTTAATCCCTTTATTTTTAGAGCTTTTGTTTTTCCTTTATATTTTTTAATATTGATTTTACGAAACTGTGCTCCAAACAAAGCAATAATGAAACAACAGTAAAAACACATATAATAAAACCCTCAAATGGTATAAAATTTTATTTGAAGTTATACCACTATGATTTTGGAGTTATTTGTAACCCGCGAAAATAGAATTTTTATTTTTCTTATGAAGAATTGCAAATTCATTTTTGTATATAGCCAGAAGTTAGAGCAACTGCCAGATTGTGCCAAACACTGATACCGCAAAACATTATGGGCCAATTTTCGCTCTATGTGATATTGAGGATTCAAATACACAGAACGATCGCAACAAAAATAACATTCTTTATCTTTCTATTTTTCTTTTCTTTCTTTTTTTGTGTGTCTGAAAAACAGAAAGCCTTTGAGACTGAGAGGGAAGAGCTCCTGGATAACAACAAGCGTAAGTGGGAGCAAGCCATGGGAGGGAGGAGGGACCAGGAGCTGGATTACATGCATCAGAGGGAGAAGCGGGTAGAGGAGTACGAGCAGCAGATCCAGCATCTCAGGATACAGGATGCAGAGGAATACAACATGGTCAAGATCAAGCTGGAGACAGATGTGCAGGTCAGTTGTTATTTATTTCAAATCAGAGAACATTTTTTTTTTCCTCCAAAACAATTAAATCTCTACATTTAGACCACTCAACGGAGGCAAAAATTTGTCTTTCTATACAGGTTACCTCAGTACCTGGAATCATATTCAAGGGAAACAAAAAATGTGTGTTTTATAGACAGGTGGTCTTTCTTTAGAGGTGGATGTTAAATCAGCTTTCAGTGTAATGTCAAACATGTGTTTAAAGACCACTCAAGGAAGACAAGAAAGTGGTCTTCATAGCCAGGTGATCTGTATTTACAAGGTACACTATCACAGGTTTGAAAGAGAAATGCTGTTTGAGGGGATTGAAAAAAAGTGTTCTTTATAGACAGGTGGTTTTTCAATAAAGTTGGTTGCTGCAACAGGTTTCACTAGACTATCTCGCTTGTATATAAAGACTACTCAAGGGAGACAAAGAAAGTAGTCTTCATAGGTCAATGGTCTTAATGGACAGGTTCCCCTTGTACAAGCTTTGTGATTGTACCATAAATATCAATGACAATTCGGTTCACTGTTGCATGTCAACGCTGTTACATGTTGGACCTTATGCACAAAGCTGTTGGTGACTGGTTACCATTTCTCTCCTTTCTTGCCCCATAGGTCCTTGAACAGCAGCTGCAACAAATGAAGGCAACCTACCAGCTCAACCAAGAGAAACTAGAATACAACTTTCAGGTTCTGAAGAAGCGAGATGAAGAAAACACAATCACAAAGTCACAGCAGAAGAGGAAAATCACCAGGTAAACTCAAAGTCTATACAATCAGTGCTGATTTGGAGATCAGTTGTAGATGTGTGCAACAGTGAAAGCTGCAATATATTTGGTTTTTTAACCCTTATCCAGTGGGCCACTGTGAGATTCATTGTGGTATAGGGTGTGCCTGCATCAAGAAATTCACAAGATTGTGGAGTAAAACTTCAGGAAGTCAAAGAACATTGTTACCAGTATTCAAAAAACTGTACTGAATTTAGTTTAGGTTTATTCAATTTGTAATGGATATAGTTAAATTCAATTTATCTATAGTGCTCCAATTTCCAGCCTCCTTTTCCTGTAAAAAATACCAAATTCCTGTAACTAAAATGACTGAACAAAATCATTTCATTGGGAAATAAACTCCACACTTTTTATTTCATGACTTCATTTGATTTGATTTGTATAAAATAAAAAGAGCTTGACATTCAACGCCCCTTTAATCAGTGGAATAAGTTAAAGCCAGGTACAACTGTGTATTTATTCTTGGGGAATATAAGAACCACTAATCCTCATTGTATTCATTTTCATAAATATTGGTACTTCCTTCTTTTTCTCTGTTTGTTGAAGATTGCAAGATGTACTGAACAACCTGAAGGTCAAGTTAGCAAAGCAAGAGAAGCAATATAAAGAAGAGAACCAAGGACTGGCTGATGACTACAAGAGGATCACGGAGCAATTTAAGGAACTACAGAAGAAATCAAAGTGAGTACATTCAATACGCCAAGCTCAAAGAGGAAATCACTGATTTTATAAATGATGCTGTAAGAAAGTAGAGCAGAGTATTTGAGATAGAAGGGGCAGAGAGAGAGAGAGAAACAGAGATACAGAGAGACAGACAGATAGATTCAGAGGTAGAGAAATGGGAGGGAGATATAAAGAGAGAACAGAAATGAAAACTTTAATCTTGATCTCAAGTAGCATATGTATCATTTAACAAAGGATTGCAATTGTTCATCCACAAAATTACTTCTCATTTGGCATAGAATCATAGCAAGTGAATATAAGAAGAAGAAGGAAAAAAACCCATATCAAATAAGCATTCTTTGATATAATATAATAAAAGTCTTAAGATACCCTTTTTCCAGTGTGTCTATGTGTTAGACTTTCACAAGCAAAAATTATTGATGTGGAATACGTTCACCATTATCACCAAGAACATGTTGGGTTCATGAGCTTGGCTGAGGTACAATATATGTCTACTTTGCATTTCTTTATCAGGCATTTCCAGACTACAGACACAAAGAAATTCCATGATATCTGGCTCATGAATGAGGCAGAAGTCAAGGAGTTGTCAGCTAAGCTGATGGAGCAAGATCGCATCATCTCTGAGCAGCAGCTGGGATTGCCATGGCAACTGCCTGATGATATGTGAGTATCAGCATCCATCTCAATTTTTAAAAAATTTTCAGTTTGGTCTTTTGGTGCTGGAGGTGGTGAACCAAAATTGTATGAGGATAATTATGGTGAAAATTAGCTGGATATTATCGTGCTGCAGGAGAAAGAGAGAGAGAGAAAGAGAGAGAGAAAAAACGGATAATGGAGAGAATGTATAATTTCAAATTTTATTTTTAGCTCATTACTCATCGTTTCATTATATATTATATAGACACTTACCCTAAATATATGAATTTTAATGTCTACCCCCCTTTTTCTTCTCCATCATGCAGCTCTTTTATGGAGAATGTCGGACCGCTGACCACCGAGAAGAGCAAAAAGAAGCCTGTCTCAGCTCATGAGGTCTTGATGGAGGTCATGTCGGATGGCAGCCTCATGGGTGGGGACATGGAGGCAGGGAGTGTGCAGGGGTCTGAGAGGGATGATGGAGGGGAGGAGGGTTCCCCCAGGGAGGGGCAGGGAGAAGAGGAGGAGACTCGCAAGCTGTCGGTGCAGACCGTGAAGCAGATCCTCGAGCTTATCTGCGACGAGTCGGTAAGGGTTGTCTATATGTTGACATTTCTTCAAAGTTACAGTGTAGGAGCTGGAAGAATTTATGTGTGAATCAGTCTCAGAAATTTGCTTAAAGGTAATACTGGAAATTTTCAGCTGTCACTAAATAGTTGAATTTAGTTAGCTAATTCAACAATAAAAGTATACATTATTTTGCAATCTTCCGTGTCATGTTACATCAAAATCTCCTCATGATAAAATGTGCGCATGTAGTTGATTTAATCATCGAAAAAATGCTGTACATGTAGGTTACGTTGTGAAAAAAAATCTAGGTTTTACATTTTAAGCATTCTACAAGCAATTTGAATCTTCAATATCAACCTAATCATTTTACACTACATGTATGGAATACATCATTTTTTCCTTGCTACCTTTTCTTGCTATTCTAAATTAAGCTTTACACTCAACTTTTTTATTTGAATTAATCTCTTTGTCATCATCCATCTTATTACTTTTTACAAAGAAAGACGTGCCAAACTTTCAACCAAAGAGTGTGTTTCTTGTACACAGTATTTTTTATCCAAGTTTAAGCATTAATCTCAAGTACTTGTGTAACAAAATCTAGTTTTTGTGATTCTACAATTTATCCAAGTTTAAGCATTACTCTCAAGTACTTGTGCAACTACAAATCTAGTTTTTTGTGATTCTACAATTAATCCAAGTTTAAGCATTACTCTCAAGTACATGTACTTGTGCAACAAAATCTAGTTTTTTGTGATTCTACAATTTATCCAAGTTTAAGCATTAATCTCAAATACTTGTGTGACAAAATCTACTTTTAGTGATTCTACAAATGAAGGTTCCCTTCCTTCTGTATTTTGCCACTTCATGTTTGGTAAGCTTCATATTTTAATGATGCACATTGGTACTGATGAGGAAACTCTTTATGCTTGATTAAAAAGTAAAGTAGATGTATTTTAACACTAATATGTTTAGTAACATTCTTTATTTATTGCAGGGGTTCTTGGTAGAGGCCAAACTTAACAAGCTTCTTGCCCCACTGGAGAAGGATGAACGCTGCCTCATGAAATTGGATGCCATCTTTGCTGTAAGTTTATATTTGAAATATGTGCTACTATTAAGATTATGTGATATTTATTTGTAAGGGCCCAAACTTAGCTGAGTTATATTGTTCAGTCATAAACTTGATTGAACCATTGAATATATCTTTGGGAAGGAAAGTCATTGACTTCAGGCTGTGTCAAGTGATTTTAAACCCTCTTGTTATCCGTTTTGGATAGATTCAACTCGCTACAGTTGGATGCAAACCCTTTTCTACAAACGTATTCCATTAATGTGTATAATTCACTTTGTTTAAGACACTCATCAGAATGATGGACTTGCTTTCCTTTGCCCTG
Source organism: Heliocidaris tuberculata (assembly GCA_025618425.1). NCBI lineage: Eukaryota > Metazoa > Echinodermata > Echinoidea > Camarodonta > Echinometridae > Heliocidaris > Heliocidaris tuberculata. Next base: position 30,390,081 of record CM046835.1, read on the forward strand.
GACCATATATGGTATGTTACATGCCCCTTTACTCTGCCAACTATGTGCTAACACTAATTTACTTTTCATGACATTTTCCTTATGAAATAGGCTTTGGGCATTGAGACTGAAGAGGACATCCATAAGTTGGCTGGTTACTTCCTACAAGTCATGCATTCCAAGGATCAAGATCAAATACCAGAGGGTGGAGAGGTAAGATATCATCACAAGGATAGTTAACAGAACTGATCATTTTCATAAATAGGTTAATCACTTTTCACTATGTTTTGCAATAGAGGTGCAACAAATTGGCAACATTATTTTGAAATTTTGAATTTCTTCATGCTTAAACATACAGTGGGTTTTCTTTGTTATAGTTAACCATTTTACCTTATGGTGATTTGTAGTATATATTTCTTTGTAATGGGGCCAATTGATAATGAAGATAGAGTGATTCATAAAAAAAATGATGCAAATTTCCTGAAACGGCCTAGGTAAATTAGAGTAACTGTTGTCTTCAGTGTTGCCAGTCAATGTGGAGAGAAGTGCAATGATGATATTAAGACAGTTTCAGTTGATCACATAAGGGATTCGGTGATCTTAAATATTTACATCCATGTAAGTTTAAGTGCTTGTTCATTGTTTGACATCATTTCAACTTGACCCATGTTTAAAGATCTAGATGACAGGGATCCTTTGAATGCTATTAAAGATGAAGTGAAAATGTTACAGGATTATTTTCTGTGCCTGCTTCCACACCAAAAATATATTCACTGCTGTATACATGTAGTGTCATAATGCATGGTCAATTAGATATTAATGGGAATAATTTGGTTTCTTGCATAAAGGCTCATGTTCTCTTTTTCATGTTTTGATTCTGATAGGAGAATGCCCTTGGAATGGGAGAGCAGCGAACGGAAGATCAGCAAGATGTCCAAGAAGGTGCTGCTCAGGTAATAATGGATTGAAATCGTTGCATTTGATCGGTTGTGAGGAAAATTTGTCATAGAAATGTGGCAATTGGTGTTGATAACAAATTTTATGAAACAAGGCCCTGTTCAGGTAATAGAGCAGTGGTGTGAAAGTCTTTCCAGTCTATTAAGGGATTAATGGTATAATGAATAAGGCATTGTTATTATTATTATTTTATTTCGCAAATCTACGGAAGCTTTAAAGTGCCATTCTACTTGACGAGATGGCAGATATTTTATCTTGTCAAGTCGACTTAATAGCCTTATCATGTCGTCTTATCACCTTTGTAAGTCGACATGGCGACAAAAATTATCTTGCCAAGTCGACTTCTGAAAAGTAACATGTTATCAGCGACATAAGGTATCTTGCCAAGTCGACTTCTAAAAAGTCACATGTCGTCATGGCGACATGTAAGTTTTTATAAGTCTACTTGGCAAGATAATTTATGTTGCCATGTCGACATGTAGCTTTTAAGAAGTCAACTTGGCAAGATACCTTATGTCGCCATGACGACATGTAACTTTTTAGAAGTCGACTTGGCAAGATACCTTATGTCATCATGACGACATGTAACTTTTTAGAAGTCGACTTGGCAAGATAATTTTTGTCACCATGTCGACTTACAAAGTTGATAAGTCGACATGATAAGGCTATAAAATATCTCGCCATCTCGTCAAGTAGAATGGCACTTTAAAGCTTCCATACAAATCAGATTACATACATGTAGAATTACAAAGAAGAACACCTAATGCAATACAGGAAGGTTGAAAATAATGTAATGTAATCCCCCCAAGTGTATTGACGAGTTGCCAGGAATGAGGCAGGCAATCTAAATCACCGAAACCCAAAGGGTCAACCATTCAGAATGCCATTTTCATATTCATTTTCCTTTTTGTGCTTTGTTAGGACCCAGTGGATGCAGAGGTAGCCGGTATCACAGGTACTTCAGATCGGGGCCTGGACCAGAGCGAGACGGGCTCGGTGCGTTCTACCAAGTCCAACACCTTGGACCTGATCCATCCCAACGATGCCCTGAGTGCTCTCAGGATGTTTGTGGAAGAGAACAGGAAACCTACCAAGTGAGTTGTGGAGATCAAGGAAGGAGGCTGGCAGTTGATGCTCCTTTAAATAACAAACCCATGTTCCTATTACGCACTATGAAATAACGTGCATGAAACAAATGAAATCGTGTTTGTACACTTGGGTAAAGCTGATTTGGGTTTTAAAAAAACATGCTAAAGTATATAAGACAATGATGTGCAAAGGAAGAAACACTCAGTCTATAATGATTGATCAAGATTTTCTTTGTATGTGATCGTGCGGCTATGGCCCACGTAACAGAAAAATTACAATAATTTGTCAAGTTTAATGTTAGATTCATGATCTGATAGAAGTAAATGGAAGAGATTGTATGAATGTAGTAGTTTTTCTATTTTCGCTCATTTCTATATCTTTTATCTACAGGGAGAAAGTGAAATACCAGACATTCCGCATCATATCGGGAGAAGACAGAGATTCAAGGTAAGTTCATGTTCAATATGATATGAATATGAATATGAATATAATTCATACAGAGAGCCCAATTGTTGTGCTGTCCCTGTATACCAAACCAGCAATATGTCATAGAGGCAACTAGTATTACTAGTCCTTACATAGCCGGCGGATACGCAAACTATGGAATCAGATGATCGGTTGAGAACAAGGACCGTATTCTGAAAACTATGTTATCGTTTATGCTTAGGAAAACTATGTTCATTGTCATAACAAACTGAAATTGTGCGGAATAAACACTATTATTGGTGCTTGCGCAGGCATCTCTTTTAACTTTACGCGAACGCAGCCAGCTTTGCGCAGACATTAACCAATGACTTATCCTAAATTTGATTTGTTATGACAATTAACGTTGTTTTACTAACATGAAAAAATAACATCGTTTCCTGAATACCACCTCTGGTCGCTTGGTATGCGCTATATGTAAAAGGGACAAAAATATAAAGGAAAGATGGAAAGAGAAGAGGAGAGATGGATAAAAACAAAGAAATACATAGGGAAAGAAAGAGAAAATTAGAAAGAAAAAAAAGAAATATGGGGTGAAAGATAAATTGTACAAAAAAGAAGACAGGAATGAGAAAAAAACAAAGAAAAGCATAGGGAATGTGAAAACAAGGAGAGAGAAAAAAGGGAACAGTTATATGGCAATGATGACATGGCATTCATTCTTAGTCAAGTGGAATCTAAAATGCTTCCTGTCCGAGCGACATGAGTTTCGCCCTGGAGGTGAAAATCTATTATTGTTCGATATCTTCACATCCCAATCTACATCATCGATATGACAATCTAAAACTCCCCAACATTAATTTACCACCCAAATGAGGTAATTCATGACCATTTCAGTGCCTCCAGCCCAGCCTCTGGGGTGGACAAAACTGGGATGCAATGAAATGAGCATATATGTATTAAATTTAACATGTATTTAAAAATTGATATTTCAGTCTTTTCTTGGGTCAGCTTCTGATAAGGGCCTCATTCCTTTTTGGCTGCAACCTACTTCAGCACAGTATATATATCTATATTGCACTTCATTTTTTTTATGTGCCTTATCATTTTAACTTTTCCTATTGTTTTTATGCTGTTAAGTAAATTGACTGACTCATTGACTTACTGACTGAATGAATGAATGGATGAATTGACATGAAATGAAATAAAATGAAATGAAATTAAAAGTAAAAAAGGAGTCAGAGTAGAGAAGGATAAATGATAAAAAATTTTGAAGTAGAGGATGAAAGAGTAGGGACGGGAACATGTGTGCTTTTTGTGTGTGAAGTATTAATAAAGGTCATTACAACTACTCTGTGTTTTGTTCTGATCATGATATTGCTCCATGTCATTACAATGAATGAGTTGTCATTCATTCTGAAGTAAAGTGAATATTGGAGAAATATATTATCTCTATCCATCTCTTTCGTCCAACCATAGTGAGGATGCAGATTACTGGAAGACCTTCCCATCAGTGATATCAGAGAAACAAGAGAAAGTTTGGACAGCACTCATCGATGGATTCGAGAAATACAGGTTGGTGTCATAAAGTAGCAACTAAATACAATCAATCCTGTTTATAAAGGCCACTCGAGGGGAACAAAAGTGGCCACAGTATACAGGTTGTCTTCTATACATGTTCTGCAATACACATTTCTTTCTGTAAGGAGACAATATAGGTGACCAACCTATCCAGGTGACCTTACAGGGAGGTGGCTACTAAGACACTTTTAACTTTAAACAAGCTCCTTTGACTGGGGATGGGGGGGGGGGGGTTGGAGATCAAAGTCTTTAGTGTTGTTTGTACATTTGCACCATGGTTCAGAGCCAGAAATTGGGGGGGGGGGGTGGGGGTGGGGGTGGGGGTGGAATGAATTCATTTTACTGATTTTGACAATATTTGCAAAACACTCGATCTAATCACACATTGAACTCCATGCCCAACCATATGGACGTGTAGTGAGGGATTATCCACAGATGATTTCTATGGAAAGAAAATTAAAAACTACACCACTTTTGTATCAAGTTCATCTATTTTTTTTCTTTTCTTTTTTTCAGTTCTTTACAATGATACTTTGCTGTTATAGCTAGTTACAGTTTTATCAACTCATTTTATTAACCTTATGTGTGAACTTTAGTGTCGACCCAGAATTTTGGTACAACTTGTCATAAGAACTGATGATGGCTAGATTTAATTTCATGAAATAAGATCTCATGGCTCTTGTGAAGAGTCAACTTTCCCGATCCACGGGTAGTTACCTTCAGTGTGATCATTTTATGAAAAATTCCCCCTTTCTTTTCTTTTTGGAACAGCGACACTCTTCACGAGAGAGGCAAGCTGATTACCGAAACTGACAGTTTACGGCAGCAGAACGCTGAACTTCGTATGCTACTGCATCAGTACATCAACTCAAGGGTCAACCAGGAGTTGGAGATCCCTCCCACACGCATCCTCAATCTGGAAGTACCTCAGTAATGAAAATGGAATAACCCATGACTACATAAAAGGCACATTGGGTGTGGACAAATTTATTCTACAAGGAGGGGTGTGGCTCATAAGGTTTCAAAGCTTTTCCTTTCCAGTGTGTGTGTTCCTGGACCATTGCAACAGCACTGGCTGATCTAGATGAAATAACTGAATGCTTGTCTGGCATGAAACATTTAGTGAGGAGCAAAGATCATATTGATATAAGGGCATTGCTGTTTTTTTTTTAATGAATCATTCCTCAAAAAACACTGAAAAAGAGTCACCCTTTTTATTAATGTGCAAAAAATAGACCAGTTGTATTAAACATCGTCTGCAAGGAAAGATGAATAACTACGTCTTCATTGTTGTCTCATTTGACTAGCATTAATTTGTATGTCTTCAACGCACTTACAGATAGATAACTGGACGACCTTGTAGTATACTGTGATACACTAGTGGCATTTTCTTTCGGATGAAAAACATATATCCTCATCATATTTTTTTTTAATTGGGGAGCTACAAATGCATCATGCAATTATGCTTCATTTTATATAATTCTGGACATTTTTAAAGAGTACCCACGTCACAGTTAAAGCATCAAATAAATGAATGTATTCATGTTTGTTCGAATTTGTTTTTAGACAAATGTAGATATTTGTGTACATATGTAAATGTAAAGCAGAGTGTATATGATCTTGTATCGATATTTGATGTAATACATATGACAGAAATTCGAGTTTTGTATTGTAGTGGTTCTCTTTGTGTTATATCAGTAAGTGGCATTTTCATCTAGTCCATTTGGAAGTGGAGATGTTTATTATTGTTGTGACTTTGTCGTTTAGTTGTTGGCAAAGCATGACATACAACTGTATTTGTAATAAGTGGAGAAAGGGGGTAGAAGTCAACTGTTGGAGAGAGATGGAAAGAAAAAAAAGCTGTGTGTACGTATAGACAGAATGTACGTGAGAGAAAGAGAATGTTAGAGGATGAGAGAAAAAGAGAAAGGAAGAGAGAGAGAGAGAGAGAGAGGAGGGAGAGGGGAAAGGAAAAGAGATAAAGGCTGGAATTCACAGAGGTGGTTTCAATTCAGACCATGGTTTATGCAGATTTCGTGGTATAAATACGCTTGATTTAGCGTGTACACTTAAAAAGATCCAATAATGAACGCGTGCCGGTCGCGCGTGTTTGGCAAAAGCGCTAAATTCACGCTAGTTGCCATGGTTCAGACCATGGTTTATTTAAATTAATTTAAATAAACCATGGTCTCAATTTACATAAACCATGGTCTGAACCATGGCAACTAGCGTGAATTTAGCGCTTTTGCCAACCACGTTCATTATTGGATCTTTTGAAGTATATACGCTAAATCAAGCGTATTTATACCATGAAATCTCCATAAACCATGGTCTGAATTGAAACCACCTTTGTGAATTCTGGCCAAAGGGATTGAGGATGAGAGAGAGAGAGAGAGAGAGAAGAGAGAGGATGAAATTAAGAGACGGGAATTTAAAATACAGTTCATGCAAGGTGAAAATGTTCCATAAACACAGTACAAACAACACAATAAAGATATGAAAAGGCCTTTGATTTCACAAGATGTGTATTTTGTCAAAACTTGATACATCCATCAGTCGTTTCAATCGAACATTTTTTTTTTAAAGATATAACTTTTTTTTGCACAAAGAATACTTGCCACTGTTTCCACTCTATAAGACACTACAAAGACCAAAACCCGTGATTATTCTTTTCCCTTTTTATAATATCTGTGAGTCCACATCAACAATATATCATTAACGAGCACTGAATATCTAAAAGACGGGCCGACATCTCACTATAATAGAAATTTTATCACCAACGGGTTTTTATCCCCCTTCACAATAAATATGCATAAACCGCCATTTTATGCCAAAACATTTCAGCATTTTCTTCATCTGGTTTAGCACGAGAGAAATGAAGCGAGCAAGAAACTTACATAATATTAAAGAGAGCATGATGCATGATAAGCAAATGTAATCATCAAAAAAGCTGTGAATGAAGTTAATATCAGCAAGGCATTACATCATAAAAAGTACTACGATGATGGTTAATGGAATATGACACTGCTCTCAATGACCGAATAAACCTCAATACAAAAAATCTGAAAGTCTATATTTCCATGCGCACCAATCCATCCAAAAGACCAATTTTTTTCTCCCAGAAAACCTTCCCAAAATAATAAGGAAATTAGCGTTTCTACATTTTTCTAGCAATATGAAAAGAACAATCAAGTATGTTTTATCCCAGAATAATGACTAATGAAGGAATAAATCTGGCTTAAGTAGAGAGAAGGGGAAATCCTAAGTATTAAAAAGCAATGATTTCTGATATCTAAGATAATCTTCCACAAATGAATCCTCTAATATTTGTTCTTTATGTTTTGTACAAATATGTTTTTACCTGCCTATAGGCACTGTTATGATTTCTAACTTCTATTGAAAACATTGAGACTGCTAAAGCGCTCTCACATCGGTGATACTCCCACATGTTCACTGTCAATTTTTAAATTTTGCCTAGACCGTAACAGAATGTGATCATTATCTGATTCAAGATCCCTAATTTCAGAATGACATATTCCATCATACAAAAAAAAAATAAAGGAAAAATATCCACTTCTTATTTCTCTTTCAAATGTGACTCCAAAATTTTTCTAGTATATAAAGATAAATTTGTTCCATTGTTGCAAACATTTTCATTTTTACTAGAAATTGTTAAATGGTACCTCTGAGGGAAGGGTGCATTTCAAGAAAATATTCTTTTTCATTTTTCATTGTGCCCAGACTTTGGCCTTTCCATAAAATTTGGCAGGAAATTAACTCTGTGAACTTTAAAGCTTTAAGATGTATGACATCCTGTGATACTATGATCAATGATACATAATCTCAAAAATGTATCATGACCATTATAAGCACTAAATATCATGTCCATGTAACTTTATATCTGCAAGGCTACATGAATATATTTCAATGAATAAAGCTCTATAGCGCTCTGTCAAAAGCAAACATAAGCAAATCATAAATACAAAAAAGTTATCATATCAATGCATATCATTCGTACTTAACAAAAACTATAACATATATGTCTTTCGCCAAATAAAAATAAAAAGTAATCTGAATATAAATCTATAAATCCTTATTTTGCAAACTAAATGCTTTTAGAAACAATTTCATATTTGCCATCAGCACTGTATAATTCTCTTAAAGATTTTGAATTGAAGTATTTTTTTGTCAGGTATGTGATGAGTCCCAAATAAAACCTTTTTGGACAGTTTTTCAACAAATCCTGTCAGTTTGAAAACACATGTACATGCATTAGGCAAACAGTTACATGCTGCTATTCTCCAATTACACGTACAGCAAATCTAACAACATAAATTGTTGTAAGGCTTGTGTTAAGGCTTTGATAGAAGCCTTTGAAACAACTGCAGTTCTTTTCAATTTGAATTCTACATACATATTACCACTTGAATATCAAACACAAAAAATACATCAAGTACAAAGTCAGAAATTTTGGGTTGTAGTAAAAAAAATAGATGAACTGATGGTGAAAAAAAAATTATTTTTTAAAAAACGTCAATCAGCAGTGTAGGTCACTGATCATGCATTCACCCAACAATGTTCTTTACAGTTGTTTACAAACTAAGACAAATCAGTCTAGGGTCATGACATTTTTCACTCAACAGGGGAATTTCAGAAAGCCATATCTGAACTCTTCTTTGATATATTTATCAAATGTAACATTTCTTCACATGAATCTCTTATATTTCGAAGTACACATTTACATTTGGTTCCTTTAATACTCTTAACCCGTACCTTAGAATGTGTTGAAATTCGTTATTTTTGTCACCGGCTTATCTAGGCATGACACATTCATGTAACATTTTTAATACTCCTCCCATGTACACCATGACAGTAATATATCTCAGCCAAAGAAACATAAATGTTCAGAAATAATACCAAAAGCACAAATATACATACAGAATATACTTAACACTCACTTATAAATGTGTCATTCTTTTTTTTTTTTTTTACAATCAGAAAGAACACATACTCAACGTTGATCAGTACTATATCTTATCCCATCTTGCATTAACCAAAAATCCTGTTATTTCAATTAATATACACTCAATACAGTCACATGTGATTGCTGTGAATGAAACATCTAATTTTTCTCATCAATTTTCATCTTCAAAAAAGACCATTTCAAAGATTGCTCAAGAAGCTTAGAAGCCATAATAATAAACATGAGACTCTCAGAGCCCGTAGAATTCTGTTGCAATTAGAACATCTGAAATAAACAAAAACACGAGAGGCTAAACATACAATTTTGTCACACATATATACAGATACCATACTTTTTACAATCAAGTACTAAAACCCCTACGAGACATTTACATCAAATAAAAGACTTTTCAAGACTTAGAATCCAGATCAGTTCTGAACTCATTTCAAATCAAGGTTTTAGACAGTCAAATACGACTTCCTATTTATCGAACCATCACTACATAATCATCGTAAGTGCACATAATACCCAAGAAAAAAAAAAGAGGTAATATCACTAGTAGAAGTTGATCATTTCATACTGTACAGAGTACCTCTATCATGCAAAGAATAACGTAAAGCTTTTGTATTCCCAAACAGTCCGTTTTCCACCAAGAGGGGTTTCGAATTTTAAAAAGGCCTTGCAGTTATTATTCTAAATTGATGTACACTGCTTAAAAAAATCAACCAAATTCTGAAACAAAGGTGGAGTTGCATGAACACAAATGATGACAATTGTGTTCTATTTTTATAACAAACTTTTACAAGACTAAGAAAAGAGGCTTATTTGAATAATTGATAACACCATCAGAATTGTTCTACCTTAATTTTAGGTTTGTTCTAAATATCTTACATAATATGAAATACGAGATACAATAAATCTAGCATTAACATATCATATGCATTACTTGATACAAGAAACTCTGGACTCTACACATAATCAAAACCTGTGCAAAGATCTTCTTTCTCCCAATAACAAAATGAAAGCAGTTATAAGAAAAAGCATCCAAAAATGAGACTGTTAAAGTGCACATACAGGCCAGTGAAAAGGATTGAAAGGTCGGAAAGCCGAACTCTATTTCAACTGGACAATTCTTCTTTGGTTTTTATGACAAATTTCTGATGAAAATGAACCTTTACGTTGCACTTCACAACTAGACGTAACTACATGTACAGTATGATGAGAATAAGCATACATTTCTTCCTTCATTTTGCCGCAAGAGGGGGTAATCAGGAGCTTTCTAAAAATTGAGAAACAAAGCTTGTGAGTTGTTATTGTAAATACTTGCTGGCATCCCCACAATACATGAGAAATGCCACGGAAAACCACCTGACATAATATGAAAAATGAAAGTGGAGTTGAATGAGAGAATGCTTGTGTTCATACTCATAGAATAAGATCATGATATTATTTTCAACATTTACTAATGACATTCACCTTGCATAAGGCAAAAACTTGCTGGTGGATTTGTGCAAGGTTATATATTCATGGGGGCACATTAAATGAAAATATGTTACACATTTACTGTTAGAAATGGTTTAATGAGAGATTAGGATTACAGTATGTTAAGGACCATTTACACTGCAATGGATATTTCTAAACCCAGTAGTATACGAGTCTTTATATAACTAGGCTTTATAATAACTTATTTACCTTAAGTAGAAGATGTGTTATAAGCAAAGCCTATGCACACTAGCTTTGAACTTGACAGTGGCATGCAGAGCGATATATATCTAGATGCAGTACATACTGCCAGCAGTGTGAATGGTCCCTTCGTGGAGTCACCCCCAGCTACTTATCACAAGTCTGTGGTGATGACTCTATTTAAGGACACATTAACAGAGCTAGAGGAGGAGTGACAGGCATCACGTATTAGCATCCCGCTTCCCGGGCGATCGTTCTCCACTTCCGTGAGCGAAGACTGACTGTCCTTTGCGTTCAGAGGGAATCCGTGAGAGGAGCTCATGCTACTTGACAAATCGCCTTTCAGCTTCCCTTCACCCAACGGTAAAGACGCGTCCACGTTGGATGAGGAACTCGTCTCCGAGTGGCACTCACTGTCGGCTAGGACAGCGCTCAGCTCTGAATTCAAGGAATCATTGATGCTGACGGCGTCGGGACACGGGGAGGGTGCCTCCGAGATCCGGTCACTGATCTTGACGCTGCTGCGCTTGCCGCTACGGGACCGAGCCTTGCTCTTAGACTTGCGCATGGCACTTGTTGTGGCGGCAGCAGCGCAACCCAAGGAGGTTGTGCCTCTTGCGGCCATTACCGGCGAATTTGCACTGGTCTTCAGTTCCCACACATCCCCTTCGCTCCCTCGCCCACCAAAATCCTCTCCAATATTAGCAGCATTGCGGAGGGAGGAAGTGAATGTCCTAGAAGAGCCACTGGTCCCTGGTCCGCCATGCTCAGTACTGTTACTACTCCCACTGCTGTTGTGGCGAGATATTGGATAGGAAGTTCCCTCAATGTCAACATGAACTTCCAGCGGTGTGTTGGTTGCCCCTTTCTTCAGACTTTGGTAATCTGCAAATAAACAAGTTGGAAATTCTGGTTTTATATATTTTAAGTAAAAGTCCAAGGTTAGCAATTCATAAATCAGTTGATTCTAGCTCATGTTATTTAAAGCAAGATGCAATGACTGCATGTATTAACATACATACTCTGAAAATCCTATTTCAGTATTATTTCATCGGGTTACCAGTAACACTTAGCCCATACATTGTACCAATGGTGCCCAAATACCATTAATGGCCAAAACCACAGGGGCTTTTAAAGTGAAACGTGCTTCACAATCTTGTATCTTACAACACATAGATACATGTAAGTGAGTATGCATGGGACTTTGGTTGCATGCATCATCCCCACTTGCCATTCATTTGAACATAAAAAGAACGCACGCTGCTGTAAACTGCCGCAGTTTCCTGCACATATTCTTATCATGTTTTAATATACAAGTAGAGGCTTGTGGTAAATTCTTTTTTAATTCCTCCAACTCCGGATTAAAGATAAAGTTGAGTTCTGGTCATGAGATTGAGTTGTGAAAAAAACAGTCTCAAAGCAATTGGGAAAGGTTGACCATATCTACATAAGAATTGGTGTAGATTGTGAGGTTTTGGAATCATCAAAATGAACAAAAAAATTGACCCATTCTCCCTGAAAAGCACATGCACAAAAATGGGTACATGGGACTGCACACACATATGGCAGGCATGTACGGCCCGAACACTTCAGTTATTCCTCGTCATACTTTGAATATGAGGGCATTCGAAGAGCTATCCTTTTCAGGGGACGTTTTTACTACGCTGTTCTTCCAAACTGACATAAAAGGAATGAGAAACCTCAAAAATTATTTTTCACCTTTCCCAGAACTCAATCTTCTCTTTAAGTCTTTAGTTTCACATTGACATCCTGTTATTAGTTCATACAGGTTTCCTTTTATCCACAACTTAACCTCTCCTGACGTCTGTGCTACCACATGAATTGACCTCTGAGCCCAAGCGCATATATATGCCACTACTGTATCTCTACACATACATTTCAAACAGAATGAAAGACTTTTTTTGTTGTTTTGTTTTGTTTTTTTGCTAAATTTTCCATGATTTCATTTAATATGCTACTTCCAAACTCATAGTTTGAATTGAAACTCTCTATTTACAATTCACAATTCTCATTTGACTGAATTTATGATATTCATTATTGTAAATACAATTTTATACACGTAACACCCATTAATCTGCTACCGAATCTAATTATGAAGGAATACAAATTTTTGTTATCTCAGTGCTTCTATGTTGCTATGAATCTTGATCATGTCATCAGTTATATAATCATTTCAATTATTTCAATATTTCTCATTTAAATTTTTGTCATTTTAAATTTATACTTTCAGTAAATACCCCACTGCGTTTAAAAACCACATTACTGTTATAATGAGATATATTTGCATTATTAAATCTTATCTGGTCATCAACTCGAAAATTTTGATTGAATAGATTATCAATTAACTACATACTCAATGATGATAATAATGTTAAACTATTTCAATTTATTTATCATACTCATGTAATGCATTTTGATAATGCTAAACGGTTTTCATTGTTTGTACATTTTTATCAATTATGTTGTAAATCATTCGCAATTCAGCCATTGGCTACGATGAAATGATAATAAAACCTTCAGTTCAACTTCAATTCAATTCAATTCAATTCTTGTACTTTCTTTACCTCTTTCGTTTGTGGAGGCATTGTAGGCATCAAAGGTTGTGTCGCTACTTAGACTCAGTCTCTTGCCAACTACTTCAGCATGGATATCCATCCTGGGGGGGGGGGGGAGGGAGGGGGGACATAAAGAATGAATATATGAAGAAATGTTTGAAATCATAACCTCCAACATAATAATTGCCATAGCACTAGTTAAAATGTAATAGCTATCAAGTACTTACAAATAGAATAGGCAACTGCCATGGCGTATACATTTAATAGTCATTTCAAAAGTCCCTCAGATAGGATCGAAGCCATATGGTTATTAACTATCAGCATGTTCATGCTTTAGTGGCATGTTCTTCTAACAAAGCCTTTCCAATATTGACAAAAAATAACATGACAAACTAAAATAAGGGATTTTATATTTTTCAGTTCAACAAAAACAAATAAAACTATCACTGCAGGGTGCATGCTCAGCTGTACTCATCGCCTTTCTGTTCTTCCATCTTTCCTTTTTATTCCATTTACTTTTGGGCCCTGTTTCATCAATGACAAGTTGCAATAACTGTTATAAGCTACTGAAATCCTTGCATCTTATTGGCAGAGAGCAAATTTGTCATAGAAATGTGGCAGATGTTACTGATAACAAGTTTTATGAAACGGGGCCCAGATCCCTAGAAATACATGTACCTAAAACTTAAACTTATGACATTCTTGCCGAGAAAGCCTTGAAATGTCACTTTCTCCATACATGGTAGTTCTGCTCACTGCAATGGCAGGGTTGGGCTGCCCTTTTGATTTTGTTTAACAGTTTACTCACCTGTGTTGGCTAAGGACAAGTGGCCCCACTCCTCCACTGCCTGAGAGGCTCCCTGTTAAACTAGCCCCTGCGATGGCCCTTGTGCTGGCACTGTCGCTCACGGTATCATCAGTGATGACCCCAGCGACCTCTAGATGACTTGTACTCTCCCGGTTGAGGACACTCGCCTCTCCTATACTCGCGTTCGCTGCAACACTGTTCACCTCCGGGTTGTTTTCTATTCATGATATAAAGGGAAACAGGCAAGGTGTCATGTCTTTGTGCCTTCGATGTAACTTACTTCTCCATTGAAAGAGTTAACAGGCCTATCACCCGTCTCAGCTCATAGTACGGCACAAGATCAAACGATCTGGAGAACCATCATCAACAGGGGTCACAAAGAGTCAGTCATGACTGTTAGGACCATGACGACGATAACATTAATAAATAATGATAATAATAATGGTGGTTTTATTATATAGCGCTCATGTCCGTCATGTTGTGATGCTCCTGGTACTCCAACATCATGAAAATTCTAAACCATGATTCTTTTTCTTAGTCGTAAAGAAAAAGGCACTTTGCATTCTTGCTTCACATAAGCATGAAAACAGAGAAACACAAGAGCATGTAATTCTTCCATCCTATGACAATATCTTCTCAAAGTGCATTTTGGGGTTCGAAATTACAATAAGAAACACTCTAAAACACTCGGAAACACTTCCAAACACTCAAGATACTCAAAATACTCAAAGCTGTCCAATCTCATTTTAAAGTCAAGCAAATAACTTGACACGATAGCAGTCTGAGAGTTGGAAACTCCCCCATCCATACCTGATCTGTTGTCTGATCCAACAATGCCAACGTCATTCTCCTCATCCAGAGCGATGCGCACTCCTCCACTGTTGCCAGTGGTAACCCCGCATCCACCGCTACGACAGAGCGAGACAGGCACCACTCCATATACGTAGGCCAGCATGATAGGCACACCAATTCCTGTGAAAAAAAGTATAGATAACATCATAAGTTACGTCGACATCGAGGATTGTTTATATCTATGTAATGTTGACAGAGAGCATCTATGTTAAAAATGGCAGCAGTGCTTGGATAGGATCCACATCATAATAATATTAATAATATTCTGTTATTGTACAGTGCTTGTCACATTATGATATAACTTCCCTATACTCCAGGATAATAAATTTTGAATAAAAGATAAATGTACAAGGTTTTCTGGAAAGCAAAATTCATATTTGGAACTTATCAAATATGTCTGTCCCATATACGCTACCTGCACATGAAATACCAAATCCATTTCCCAATAACTTACAGCCTGATCAAAGCATAATTCCAGCAAATCATTCAGCAAAGGACAAGAACTTACCAACTGTGAGGGCGGCAATCACGGGAGAGACAATGATGGACAGGGACACACTACCAGCAATAGCCAGGTTACGACGATGTCTGGGCATACTGACATACTTCGCATGGACCTTAAATATAAGAATAAAACAAAGAAAACATGAATTAAGCTTCTTTTTCAAATAACAATGACTAAAATATAATAAATAATGAATTATATTTCTATAGTGCTGAATACAAAAGGTTCTAAGCACTTTACACAATTTTTCAAACATAGAGAAATTCATATGAAGTGATAATAAATATCAACATTGAGAAAAAAGCCATAATGAAAGAAATTAACAAATTTGAAACTCTTAAACTGCACTTTATATAAAGAATGATACAAAGAAAATCAAGACAAAACTTAATGATGAAAGGACAATAATGAAGCATACAGAAGTATTACCTATATATTGTACAGGAATTCTTTCCACTTTTCTCTCTTCTGCAACACTTAAAAAAAATTGTTTATAATACTGGTACCTTTATTGGAAATACAGCTATATCAGTAAATTGTTTCCTTGGATAAGACAGACCTTGCTTGCAATGTACATGCACACAAAATTAACGAGGCTCTCAAAAGTAATTTTTGGCTCAAAATTACCTCATACTTATATGTACAGTATTGTAAAACTATTGTTAGAATTGCTGAAATGTGAAAATGATACAAAATTTAATAGAGTAAAAATCTTTAGTGCATCATATTTAAAATCAAGATAACTTGATGAAAGCACCTCAATTACGGCTATACGCAGTTGTTTATGATGTGGAAAATGGTAATATTTGAAGCCTGTGGATTTGTAAGCACTTTTTTTTTTCTATTAAAGAAATTGATGCCAGGAGAATTAAAAAAGAATAACCAACCTATTTGTAAGGTGACACTAGTCATAAAATGTAATGCCCATTGCCTGACAATGAGTAATATCAGCTTTACAGGAGTTGGCAGGCAAGAGCCCTGCCAGTCATGGCATGTAACTGCCAGTCATGGCATGTAACAGCCATGGATAATGTAATATCAATAACTGTAAAACTATACCTATATATATCAAAAGGTACTAGCTATTATTGTTTTAACTGTGGAAAGATATCTAAAGTGTTTGGAAAATCAAGAGAACCAATAAAAACAAATTATACCCTGTCATTCATTTTTCTAAAATGTAATTTGCTGGAAATTTAATCCTGAGAAGACGAAGCAGAAATGAGTCAAATTTCTCTTTTCGCATATGTAGTAAACAAGTCAATCATTTCTAGGGTTGAACTTTTGTAATATATTTTCCAAGCATTTAAAGATTTTAAGATCTGAGTTTAGATCTGAATTTAAAGATTTTTAAGATCTGAGTTTATAGCTTGCAACAAACATATTGTAAGCCTACATGTAGAGTATGTAACATGTATGATGTGCAAAGATTTGATATTGAAAGTGGTGACCTGTTTTTAAGGTCAGACAGCTGTTCACATGAAGGACTCCATACTGTGTGGTATACAAACAGCTGTGTTTCGAGGAGACATGCTGATTTATGGTGAACTTCATAGGCTTACAGAAATTATGCTACTAGTAATGCGGCAATGACAGTGATTATAATAATGAGTGTAGTCGTGATTTTTCTGATTGATTTTCTTTGAATTGATTTGGTTTTGTTGTTAATTACATGCATAACATATTATAGCATGGGTTTCAATTCTTTTACTTTTTTGTGGGTAGGGGTGGTTCGGGAGCAAGGATATCAAAATTGAGAAGCACAACTGGATGAGTCCAACACTTCTGACCATTCACTATTTTTCTAAATATGTGGGCCCTGTCTTGTAAAAAGTTACAATTGATTCTAATCGATTCTAACATGATATCAATTGCAAATCTGTACTACAGAGAGAAGAGTTTTGAAGTTTCTGATCAATTTGGATCTACAGTGTATCACAACTCTTTGTGCTAAAGAATCGGCAACACTGGATTCATCAATTTCCTGCCTGTTTCCTTATCGCAGCATGGATGAAATAGAGCTTATTTCACAAATAATCAGGAAAAGAATGAAACCGGAGACCTGATTCCTGATCTCAATTTACTGCTTTAAACTTAGAACTGAAACTTTTTATGTAAAGTGGTAAATTGTACAGAAACTTGAGAAGTTGGTCAGGGTTTTTCAGATTCTACAGTTTATCATAAAAATAATGTCTTTTTGATGTTTATTTAAAATATGATCTTAGCACAAGGCAAGAGTTTAAGAAGCTGTGGTGATTACAAGGAAATCCAACCTTTGTGACAAGTTGAATTATGTGGGAAAATCAGAGATTCAGGTTAACTGGAAAAAAAAAAAGATGTGTTATGAATGATTCCAAGATGAAATCCTTAAATTTTAATTGTTAAGCACTCCTGCTCAGCAATAGAATTTGGAATCTAAGTTATTTTGTGTGGAGAATCTACAGCAAATTTTGTCAATCAATACATCCAGATAACATTGACAATTGATTCACCATTTCAAAATTCAGTATAGTGATCTAAACTATACAGATAATTTAGGAATTCCTTATTGTTATTCTGGTTTCATTCAGACTGTCATTAAACTGTTTCTATTTTCTAAATTTCATTTCATTTTTGTTTACTTCTTTATTCGCAGCTACTTCCTATCAATGTTGGATTTTCTTTTGATTGTCATCCAGGATGTGCATGTAAACCATTCTAAAGAAAAGGTATGCTTGTAAACAGAGAGAGAGACACACACACAAGGATGAAAAGACACTCTAAGAGAATTATCCAGAGAGAACTGCCAGAGGCAGTTCCTGCCTTAAACAAGACAAAACAGAACAGAATACAATCCTTCAGGTACGTTTATAAATGCTCCCATCTTTCCTGCCAGAATGAGCCTTTTGATACGCGTTTTAGTTCAAACCATGGTTGCGTCCACAGTCATTTTTGTATAATTGGCGATTTAAAACACTGATGTAAAACTCACAAAAAGGTGCGTTTTGAATCAGTGTTTCTCCACAAAGACAGTTTCTGGGGAAGCATAAACGCACAATCATTTGTAAACGCATTTATATGACGTCATATAAAGGCGTAGCATGTGCAGCGAGGTTTGCGAAACCAGCTGCAGAGCCCAAATTCGCCTGGAGAAAAGAAGTATAAACAGTACCCTGTGAAACTGCGTTTCAGATGAGCATTTCTAAACGCTCGTTCAGCCTTCGCAAAGAAAGTATAAACGCACCCTTAGACATCTACCTGAATCTGCTTTCTCGGGAGAAGTATTCCTGACTTCTAATTACAGTGGAAACTCACTACTTTGAGACCATGAAAATTTCCATGTTATATCAGGAATCTCCTCATATCAGGGTAAAAAAGCAAAAGAACAAAGACTTGGGACAAGCAAAATCGCTTAGTTTATATCAGGAATCTTGTTATATCGAAGCTCTTCATAACAAGTTTCCACTGCACTCTAGACAAGTAAGTTCCAAATCATGCTTTGGTTCAACATGAACCCTCCACTACAGTGTATGTCTATCGGTCAATGTTTTATATTACTTCCTTTACGTTCAACAATACTAAACATTTCTATCTGATTGAAGCTTGCAATCAGACACCACTTTAGATAATTAAGAGATTTCTACTGCTTTACCACAACAAAAAGTTCACAACTCTAGCGATTCTAGCTGATTCTAGCGCATTCAAGCTTAAAGAGATATAAGGCAAACATACAAAGTCGATCTGATTCCATTTTTAAAAAGGAATCAATCACATTCACATTTTCCTGATATTAAAAACAATAAAACAGAAGAGAATAGCCAAATTTTATACAGAAAAAAGCTCAACTGTGCATCCATCACAAATCACAGAAGATTAAATGGAATAATTCTCTCCTACATTCAGCCTTTTTTTTTCCTGTCCTTTTTTTTTTCTTTCACCAGCTGTCTAAAAATAAATATACATGTATATCCTTATTGTTCTTTCATAATGTATGTAACATGATCATCTGTTTATTTCTCTCTTTATACTTTGAGGCTTTTCATCGATTTAATTTCATGAAGTTTTCTCCCTGTCAAAATATAGCAAATATCTCCTATATTAGCTGAAGATACTGACCACAAATAATGCCCAGCTTGTCACGCATAACATGTGTTATACTATGCTCTTGAATAATCTGACAGAATCAGATGATTTGCGGTGTTCTGCCGATTTGTTTTTTCCAATTATATGACCGGGGAGATGAAAAACATGCATATCAAATTGTAATCCTAACAATCCATAAACAAGTCTGATTATTTCCAGAACCATTCTTATCCTCTCTCCTTCCTGTCTCTGTGAGTTTACATTTACATTATGCTTTTTAATATCAATCTATTTCTTTTATCTCTCTCTCTCTCCTCTGTACTCTTGGCAGTTATACCTCCTTTTTTTTTTCTTTCTACATGTATGTACATGTATACTACATCTAAAGCTAAGTTAGGGCCTAATGTATACCTCATTTATCTCTTGTGAACTTTCTAAGACACTCTCCTCCTTTTTCATGTTCCTCTTTCTCCCTCTAGATCTTCTATCATTTATTCAGTTAAATTGTCAAAGGTATGTCGTAAGACCAAAATCTTTTGTTTGTTCATTCTTCCCCAATTTCAACTATCTTTTCTCTCCAACATCCTCCTCCTATTACATTACTGTGATCATCCTGCTTTTTTCCCAATATCCAGTTGATGACTTTCACAAAAAATTTCATTATTTATTCAATAGAACTACATGTAAGTATTTTCTTAAAAATAAAATTATTCATATAGGCCATGAAAACACAGAAACAGTGTATTAAAAACAACATTTTCATGAAGCCTTAAGAATTCTTTTCTAATATTTTACAATTAATGAGCACTAAATATCAGTACTACATGTACATGTACATGTATTTGCAGCTCTGAATACATGATTCTCATCAATGCGATAGTGTGCCAAAGTCATTAGTACAAAATTTTCATCCTGTTCTAAAAATTACTCTGAAAACATGTACATATAACCATAGAAGATTGGAAG
The DNA here is from genome assembly GCA_025618425.1 of Heliocidaris tuberculata. NCBI lineage: Eukaryota > Metazoa > Echinodermata > Echinoidea > Camarodonta > Echinometridae > Heliocidaris > Heliocidaris tuberculata. The sequence goes on from CM046835.1 coordinate 30,410,525, forward strand.
ACAATAAAAACAAGGAGCATCAAATATATCGCCTACCACACCAGCCATCACGTCAGAAAATATTTCATTGACGTAAATTCAATGTGTCAAAAATAGAGATAATTGACATCGCTATTGCTCTAAATTGCAACATGGGAAGAAAAAGAGATGAAGAAGATGAGTGGGATTGGAAGAAATGGAGCAGCTGATGAGGGGGTAGAGAGAGGGGAGGAAGAGGGGAAAAGGGCGAAAAGAGGGAGGGGAGAGAGGAGATAAGAAGGGAGGAGAGAACGAATGAGAGAGGGATGGAGACAGAGAGAGAGGAGAGGTGGACAGAGGGAAAGAGAGCAGGAGGAAGAGGAAGGGAGGGAGAGGGAGAGAGGGAGGGAGGGAAGGAGGGTAGGAGGGAGGGAGGAAGGGAGAAAGACACAGAAAGACTGACAAAAAGGGAAATGGACAAAGACAGACAGACAGAGAGAAATTTGGGAGGAGGGGGGGGGGGCACTGATTCAGGTAGAAAACAGAGACAAACAGGGGGGATAAAAAAGATAAGGCAGAACATGCAATAGCCTACGACAGCCAAAGGGAAGGGAGAAAGCAGAAATTGGGAAGGGGGGGGGGGTGATGGAGAAAAAGTGAAAATGCAAAATAAAGAAAATGAGAGGGGATGAGGACTAATCTGGAATATTATCTGACAGGTGAAGTGAATATATCCAACCTAACCTGATCACAAGCAAAACCTTAAGGCGGAATTGAAATATCGAATTGGCATCAGTGCTTCGACCCAGACGACACTGTACATGCACCGGCAGTTCACAATAAACGGACCTCTTTTTTTCCATAATGTTCTAGAATCTATTCTTTTTCCTAGAAAGTACACTAGTCTAAACTGCTTTTTTCCCTTCTAGTTACAAAAAAAAAGTAATATAATTTTTAAAAAGATTCTGTGGCACTTTTATGTATAGTAAGTGCAAAATGGATACATGTATTCTGAAATAATTTCCTCTTTTATATTAAAGCAACAATGAGAAAATGTTTGCAAATAAATAATGTACATGTATATGCTATTGTATTAACTTGAACACAGAGGCCTGTATTCTACTTCACATGTTATACCTGTTGATAGGTTTAAGCTAAAAAACAAGTTGAACAAAGACACTTACATGTACACGTACACTTTGTTTTGCCATACTCGACTTATGAGCAAAAACCAAGCATCGGCTTTAACTTGTTACATAGAATAATTGATATTCATAAATCTCAAGCTTACCTTCCTCCCAACATAGACAGGTATTCCTATGATGATGGCTGGAACAGCTATTCCAGCAATCAGGGCTATTCCCACTGGAGCTCCCACAAGCGTACCAAGCTGCCACAGTATCTTCTTCTTGCGACTCCATGGCTTCTTCCCCCAGAAGGTACATCCAGAGGGACTGGGGTTGAATAAAATAAGAGCCACAAAGTCATTTGTAATGATATTAGTATTGTAAAAAAAAATAAAACAAACAGGTATCTAAACTCCAGCCACAGCCCTTAGGGGGTCGTACATGTATCTGAAAAAAACCAACAAAAAAAACAGGAAGTGCATCTTAATGTGTTTGTAGGACTCTAAAAGGTACTATCAAACATTTTCGAGTAAAAAATGAAAATAAAACTGGTTGAGTGGTGCGTAATCTACTTCAAAACATTTGAAGGGACACTTTACATTTTCAAACAAAACAGTTATAATCCACTGTATCCCAACTTGATTGGATTTTGTATTGCTTTGTTTTGTGGTTATTAAGCAAAATGCATTTTGACAAATATGCTCTTAAATATCATCCATAGACTTCACTTTCTACAAGAAATCTTTAATTTGCATTTGTTTTCCTTTGTTATTTTGCTGTACACAATGCTTAAGATTATCTTGCATCATGACCCCCAAGATTCCTGGATGCAAAATGAAATTTTGTTTACTGCCATGTAATTGACATCTAGATGGGCTGTGATAGGACAATGGCATTTCAGAATAGCAGTATCTTCTGCAAATAACACTTATGTAATTCAAGATAACAACTTATGATTTGATTTGAAAACAATTATTCAATTCACAATTTCCTATACTGACATGTCATTCTAAAATCATTCATATAATTGTAGAATTAAAAAAAGAAAGATTATGCTGCATTCTTTAATATAAGGTAGATATTTTTTCGACTGAACTTTATGCTAATGACTTGTTAACTTTTGAAGGCATTTTGTTACTTTACTTCCCCCTGGTATTTTTTTTTCTTTTAAGGGCATTGTGCCATACATTGTGGTTTGTACACATGCAACAGTACACTACCAACATTATACAAAAATCCTGTTTCTTTCGCTGGAAAGTTAGCACAGACCCTACGAATAGTCTGCTACTATGCAGGAAATCAATTATCACCGTGGTTGTTGGATGTATTATGATTTGTGCTGGAAAATAAAATTCAAGGAAATATAAACGCTACATGTACATATCAATGACCTTGAACATGTGCTGGTTCCATGCAAGTTTATATGTAAACATAATGTTTCTTCATTAAGTACTCGTAACAGATTATGAGTCATGAAATACAAATGTTTTGATGTCCCAGACACTTAATAACATCAATATGTACTGTACCAGCACATTATTTTGTCTTGTATTTGTAAGGTAATACTGTGGGGAAGGAAAGATGACTCAATCAAAACATGAACATTTCGTTGAAAGAACTCATTGTTGGGTACTTCCTTGAAAAATAATATTTCAGGGTTATTGGAATTTGCAACGATTTTCCATATACAGGTAATTCACAAAATTCTATTTCAAAAAAGGATGAATTTATGAGAACCTTCATGGGGTATAATTTTTTAAAGTGAAGGTAAAAAAAATATATTTGCCTGTCTGAATCACTTTGTTATGTAGATTTTTTTATTTTTTATTTAAAAAAATTTTTTTTGGGGGGGGGGGGGTTGTCGGGAAACCACTTTCACCTTCTTAAAAAAATGAAAATAGAATATCATTGTGGTATTATTGGGTGTTCAGATGATACATGAAAAAGTACTGGTAGTATTGATGAAATTCTATGGTTTCATATAAATTTCTGATTAATTGAAGAAAAAGTATAATCTGAAGAAAAAAAATTAAAAGAGGCTAGAGCACTTCAATATATACATGTAATAATATATTGATTACATAGCAATCACTGTGCCAAGTCCACAATGGAAATGTACACGTACATGTAAATACAAGTATCACAAAAATTATTTCTTTTTTCATGACAGCTCTTCTGGCATTATCAACAGAAAAGGCTAGCATCCTCTGAGCAATTTGTACATTTTCTCCTCGATTCTACAAAAGCTCTTTCTTAGTTTCCAAGATCTAAATCACACTTATTCTTTTCGTGGATTGGTCCAATGGAGATTTAAAGTAGGCCTAATTTAAAGTGTACCAACCACCTGAAAAAATAATTTGTATACAGCTAGAAAGTATAAAATTAACCTCAAAGAACTTTATCTGAAATTCTACAGGTCAAAAGTTTAGGAGTATGAAGGAAATAAAGGATAACATGAAGGTGCTCGCGCGGAACTGAACCTCCGAGTTGGGTTCCGTGCGAGCCCTTATCTTGGCGAGCGCATATGGGTGCGTTGAGTAGTCTACTCACGAGTCGCTTTTATGCTTATAGGGAGTATAATTAAACTTGTAATATCTCTTATATAGAAGTGATATTCGAAGCCCATATTTGGAATATGGTAGAATGACATGGAACCTCTAACATACAGAGTAAAATTTTTTTTTGCTGATTGGTACCCTTTAAAGGACTAAGGTACATGTACATTTAATTGTTTTTACAGTCAAGGCTCCTTTGTACAACTACCTTTGGTCTGTGCTGGTGCACTACTAGAGAGATGAGAACATAATTGACATTCATAACTTTTGCAAATCATTCTTTTGAGTCAACAGGTATTTATTTCGTAATCCGACGAACACAAAGTGCAATACTTGACTCCTTGCTACTAAAAATAATTCATGAAATGTCGAGGAAGGAAGTACATGTGTACTCTCCAAGTTCAGTGCCAAACGACTACTGTTACGGTCACATGCCTGACAGAAGGGCTTTAGTAGGGAATTCAGGAAAGTTTAAAGTGAACCAATCACCTAAAAAGAATTTTTTTTTGTACAGCTAGAAAGTATAAATTCAGCCTCAACGGATTTTACCTGGCATTATATGGTCCAACACTTGAGGAATATGAAGGAAACAAGGAATAAAACGAAAATGCGTGCTCAGAACCCCAGTCTAACTTGGGTTCCCTATTCTTTGCGAGTGTGTACGTGTGTGCTACTATACATCCACTTACAAGTCACTTTTATGCTAAATTGAGAGTATACTTCAACTTGTAATATTTCTTTAAAAGGAATACATTGTATTTTTTAAATATTTAAAAACATACAGAGCTTAATATTTTTTGATGATCGATAGTTTGGTATCCTTTAAGGTAGTGGTAATTCCCAAGCTATATTATCCTACTGCTGTGCATGCAACAAACTTGATCATGGGACTTGTATTTCTGATATTATAGCAGGGACATCGGTACCACAGGGGGCTAGTCATCACTGATAATGATAATAATAACAATAGTTCTGCAAAAAAAAAAAAAAATGAAAAAAAAAAAAATCAATCTTTAGAGTAAAGGTATCAGATCAGAGAAAATCAATACTTAGGCTTATGAGCATGACTGTAAGCAACACTGATATCCAATACCTTTTCTATGTATATACATGTACATGTAGACCAATTTTATTTATCATTGCTATACTGTTGTAAAATTCAAAGGCCATTAAAAATGTACATGTAGGCCTCAATAAAGCCCTGGCAACCATATCAGGGATGGAAGTGACATCATATCAATAAACACGTACAAGTATGTCAAAATTGACAACTATTTTGTGAGAGAATGCAGAAAATCTATTATACACGTACAGTCTTTAAAAAAGTTGACCGTCAAGGACCAGCCCACACTGGTACTGGTACTGGTACACATGTAGGCTGCATTACAATGTAGTTGATTTCAAGAATTCCTTAAACTATTTGTTAGGATATTTACACCATCTCGATGATGAGGGCATGTTTACTCGTTGGACTAGTACATACTACAATGTATTGACCTTGGGGGGGAAAGCAAATACAGTGCTATGTACACTGTTTGCTTGCTTGCTGGGGCACCTTAAGATCAGAGTCACTCAGTGCAGGTTTCAATGAAAAGAGATATGACAACTAAACTGACTGGGTCCTATCACACCCTAAATTCTTCAGCTCCAAATGCACCCCTTAACCCTCTTGTTATGAAAAGCCCCAATATTGGTAGAGTCTTTACGGCAGTCTTGACAGGATTAAAAGACTTGCCAAAAAAGAATTTGAATACCAAACCAATAGCCACCCTATACACATCTACATGTACATTTTTGATTGCATAAAGTGATAATACATATACATGTATATGTGAAATTGTTCTGTATTGTGAAAGAAACTGTCTCACAGCAATTGAGAAAGGTTGACCATGTCTACATAAGGATTGTTTTATATTGTGTTGTTTTGGAATCATCAAAATATATAAGAAATTGACCCAATCTTGCTGAAAAGCACATGTACTGCACACAGAAATGGGTATATGGGACTACACACACAAGTGGCATGAATGTTCGGCCCAAATATTTCCGCTATTTCTAGTCATATTTCGAATATAAGAGCATTTGAAGAGCAATCCTTTTCAGGGGATGTTGATCTACTATGATGTTCTTCCAAACTGGCATAAAAGGAATGAGAAAGCTCACAAACTATTTTTCACCTTTCCCAGAACTCAAGCTTCCCTTTACAAATAGAGAAAGGGAGAGGAGGAAAGACACTGCACAGAAGGGAGAAAAACATCCCATATATGTAGTTCAGTAGTATATAAATTTCAGGATACAGATAGCATTTAAGATATAAGGAGAAAGATTTAAAGACAAGGAAACTTTAGAAAAATGGATAAAGAATGAAATACATGTAGAACTTTAAAGTTTTTACATGTAGTTCTCTATGAAGATTAAATGGATACATGCGAATGATTGAGAGGCAAAGGAAGAGAGAGAGAGGGGAAAATAAAGAAAAGAGAGACAGACCAACAGAGAGAAAGAAAGAGGAAGAAAGTGAGGGGAGGGGGAGAAAGAGTGAGAATGAAAGAAAGGAAGAGAGAGAGAGAGAGAAAGGGAGAGAAAGAGAGAGAGAGAGAGAGAGAGAGAGAAAGATATAAAGCAAGAGCGCAGAAGGAAGAGATAGAAGGACAAAGTCGGGGGGAAACAGTGAGAACCAAGGCTTTACAAAAGTATTCTCTTCCATGATATCTCAGTGTACAGGGATAAAAAGCTTTCAGGTCACAAATCTCTCTCAAGCTGCGCATCTAACTTCACCATCTCCTCAATATCATGTAACATCTTAGGGCTACCATGGCCAGCACATGATACAAAAAACGATAAGGATCATAGGACTATGACATGTGTAATCCTTGATATCCTCTGGCATTTAGTTTCACTAATACCATCGTTTCATATCTTTTATTTCTCTCCCCGTTTCTGCAAAGGAGCTTTGTAATCATTGTGACCTGTTTTGTGAGTGAAAGATTACATGATTCACACAGACATACATGCACACTTTCTTTATCCATCATTTCGCAAATGCCCATGCCTACATATACTTGCTTCATGACTTTCCAAGTCCCAACATCCCACAACTCCGTGACACATTCTTACAAAATACTGAAAAATAGAATTTTGTTCTTATGATTCACTATAGTTTGAACAATACTTGAATACTGATGACAAATCACTGCTTTTGTGACTTTGCAAAATTTGACAGCACAAACAAAGAAATTCTCTCAACCGACCGATGTGTATTTGGATAAGAAAAGCCGTTCGGCTGCCATGAATCTCTCAAATAGACAGATTAATGATCCAGGAAATGAAAAAACAAATTCCTGTGCAAGTACACATACTACTCCTTAACAAATCCCACATAAATATGCAAAAAATAAACTACTCTTGACAATTTTTTGACTATTGAAATTCTGCTTGGTTTTGAGTAACAGCTGTAACCTTGGTCTTTTATATTTCTTTGTTATAGTTTCTTGCATTTAATTACATTCAACAATAATTCTATGCAAAGTTTTTTATCTCCTATAGTTGCTCCTACTTTTTGGTAAATCACCCCAAAGAAGTATTCTTTTCATTGCAATTCAACTCAGTCCAAGAATGACGTAATTTGTAGAGCATCAAAGTTAAAACAGCAATATTTGCCATATGTATGAGAAGGATCCTTGTCTAACATATGACTTGAAATTGAACAGAAATAATTTTCTAATGATTTATCACATATCACTCCAAATATTCTAAAGATTAACGCGTGCCAAGAATCTCATCAAAATTTGAACGATACATTATAATCTTCACACAACAGACAGCCATGTCATTTTGACATTGCACACAATAAGCTTGCTCAGTGTCTGTGAACTCATTAATTCTAAATTCAGTTTGAGATTTTTTCTGCTGAAATTATACCTTTCCTTTACTCGATTTTACACCAATATGTATTGCTATAACAAAGATTTGAAGTTGATGCTCGCTGCTAATTTTGATGGAAGGTTACATGTACCTTGTATAACAGCAATACCAAACTATCATCAAACAATTTTAGAGGGGAAAGGATTACATTATGAGCCCTTATTTTTGTGAGGATTTATTTTTGCCAATATTTGTAGGGTCACGAATTGAACAACATGCAAAAATGAGCTGGCAAAGCATTTGTGAACATGTATCAGAAGCAGCCTGTTTTTTTAAAGTGAAAACAACATCTCGCTTAAAGTGTCTGTGATCCTGTCATCAGGGGAAATATCTGTACATGAAATTTTAGCTTATGTGGTAATGGATATTTATCAATTCCTGAATTTGTATTGGAAAAATTAGCTTATAATAGCCTTATATGGTAATGGTTATTTATCAATTCTTGAATTCTCACCTGAGATAATGCAAGTCTGAGATCTCCTTCATACACAACCAACAGAACTCGGCTCCACAGACGGCACAAGTCATGTGATTACACGAGCCATCGTCCAGCTTGATGATTAACGCTGTACAACGAGGGCACTGTTTGATCTGATCCTCTGTTGCGGCAGAAAAAAATTGAATATTCAAGTGAGCAAATTGCACATGGACATACATTATGTAGTAAGCTCGGATGTAGGCCTCTTTCTTGAAGAATCATATTAAAACAATGCTTCGGAGTTCCCTTAATTCTAAATGCATTCATAAACATGTCTCTTCATTATTTCATCCCTGCATTTATCTCTACATGTGTACATATGGCAAAAGATGCACTATTTGAATTGTATAAGCCATCTCCAATCAATGTGGGACAATTGTGATCAAACTATTGGAGAAAATTTATTGGAAATTTTTAGGGAAAAATGAATATCATATTTTTCACTTTTAAAGAAGATATGCTTTCATTCATCAATTTCTTCACATACGTTTGGTAAATTTATGCAACTTTATCTTCAAAATTAAAACTATTTGCAAATATATTTAATATGCGCATACCAGATTATCTTTCTGCTCAAGACACAAAAAATGGATATTACATCATGTTGTATTAACCCTTTCGAGACAATTGACCACATTTTGTGGTTTGGCTCAATAACTTTTGATTCAGAGCCCTAAAAAATATAATAGATGCATGATTAAAAGAGCCCAAATTTCTGCACACACTTTGTCCATTTTTGTTGCATGACTACAATGTATAATGCGTTTGATGTCAAGAATTTTAAAAACAAGAATAAGCTTTAAAATCCTCAAATTGGCAACACATTCAGAGGTTCAAAATCATTGTTTCTTATCAAACTTGGCAATTTTGTCAACTTTTCGACAAAATTCCTATATATTTTATTCAAAGACATTGCACCTTGATATTCGAACCATATAGACTAAAAGAAAAATATTATTGTTGCCAATATGAAGAACAAATTGTGATCAATTTAGCCTTTAAATAATTCCGGTCCTGAAAGGGTTGAATATGTGTAAAACAACTGCTTTGGAAAATGTATCTTTAAAAGGGGCATTTGACCTATGATAATGCAGGCCTTTGAGTACTCACGTGATGATGACCCTTGACTGTAACTCAGAGAAGTTTTTCGAATAATTCCCAGGCGTTGCTGTCTGGCTGCATCACAGGTTTGGTTAGGATGCCAGATCTGCTTGCAGTGGTAGCAGAAGCTTGTTCCGCAACCCTGGCGCTGACAGGACAACTGAGGGCAGTTTGCACAACCAGTGGCTATTACAGCAAATCTGCATAAGAAGATTACAAGGAGATTAAAATATTATAAATACATGTACATGTATCTTCACCACACTTCATTCAAAGGATATTATGTGTCCAGGAGAAGTAACAAACTTTCATATTAAATCGATCTCAAAGAAAGTTACTCGGAATATATAAGTAGTTTCAAGATTATCAAGTGTAGATTTCTTTCTGGTAAACAAAGTACAAAATTCTTCTTATTTCTTCTTATTTATGCTGAAATTCTGCTCTTAAAAAAGGGGGCAAAACATTGCAGGAAAAAAAAAGGGTGTTAATGTCAGAAGCCCACACATCATTTCTATGGCGTAAACAAGTTGGTGATGGATTTGAAAGGAATATTCCAAGGCATTTGATGGTGAGGAGAATTGGGTCAATCTCTCCTGAAGGTAATCTACATGTATATTGATAAGAAAATGAAGTATGTATCAAAATTGAGAGTGGAATACTGCACCAGGAGATGAGAATTTCTCTGTTTGGTATACAGTATTTCGACTTATTCATTTAACTTTCCATGTGCATTACATGTATCAAAATCTCAACTAGAACAAGGCGTGCTGAAATATGCCTCCCAAATAAATTATATAAATAAGAGATAATTTTATGGTATTACATGTACATACCACCAATTTTGTTTGCAGTGTAGTGCAATGTGAATATGTACTGAGAGACAAGGGGGAAAAATTGCGAGAAGGAAGTGGAGGAGGACGAGGACGAGGAGGACGAGGACGAGGAGGAAGATGAGAGAGGCAATGAGGGAAGGGAATGAAATGAAAATTAAAAAAGGCATACAGCATGGCCCCTAAAGCTCTTTCACATAGTCTGGGAGTGGGAACATCAAAGCCTTAAATAAAAGCCCCATGAATAATTCTTTTTTGGAGATGCTTCCTCAAAATACACTATACATGTACATGCAGGTACTACATTACATGTTAACAATGAACACATCCATCACGTTTCCTATGCAGCATTAAACAAAAATTGGGGAACCAACATGTGCAGAAAGAAAACCATATCACATACAGTCCCATACATTATTCATATATTCATTATCAGAGTGCAAACATATCAATTCTGAATATATTGATGCAATTCAATGAAAAAAATGATGTATGAAATATAGATTGTTTGAAATATTAGCCTACAATGTACATTATACATGCAGAGCTGCATCAGGGGTTGCTGATAAATATGAAATGTCCCACGAGAGGTGAAGACTCATTCGGTATTTGTTATCATTATAAGTGCATGTATCCTTTATCTATACAGGTAACAATGGAAATCGGTATTGCTAAGGGCAAGACTGGTATTGGAGATAGATGGAACAAGGACGAAAGAAGAGGGGAGATTGTTCTAGAAGAAAAAATGTTATTCTGAGACTCGAGGGTCAAAATTTATGAAAGAATGAAACGGGAGGCCACTGCAAAAATAGGGAGGGATATTATTGTTAACATTTGAGAGAGAGTGAGAATGAGAGAAAGGAAAAGGAACAACAAAAAGGGGGGGGGGAGAGAAAGGGAGAGAGAGAGAGAGAGAGAGAGAGATGGCGGAGACTAGGCCTACTGGTCGATACTACAATGTGTTCGTGTAGCATTAATGCATGTTTACAAAGATATGGACTTCTCAATCCCTCCAAAATCGTTATTCCAATCGCTTACATGCAACAAAATAAATTGCCTGGTAATGTTGCCCTCATTTTTGTCTATAGCCTACTAAGGGTCCTTTATCGAGAAAATCACTTACCCACAGTCTGGCGCCGGACACCATCGACAATCTGGGTCCATCATGAGTAGTCTCCGTAACGTGAACTCCTCATATTTATTCATAAGAGCACTGTCTTGCAACACAAGTTTAATGTCATTCGGGTGGAGAGGCTCCGCACATTCGGGACACGCAATGTTCACTCGACTCTCTGTGATTTCAATCTTCAGGTACTGTCGCAGGCACTCCCGACACGAACGGTGGTCACACGTGATGATCTCCGGAAACTGTTCCTTAGGTCGTTCCATTAGGCACAGGGGGCACTCCATCGTGCCGGGCCCCTTCTTAGAGGTGCTGTTGATGTAAGCCGCGGCACTGCGTGAGCGACCGACCTGTCGTGTGCTCCGCGGTGTGCCCAGCCCGCTGTGGTCCGAGTCGGTGCTGCTTTTGCGCGGCTTGGACCGCCCCGACCAGAAGCGAAAGAACCCGCCTCCTTGCTTACGATGCTTGGAGACGGTGGAGTCTATACTGTTGGCCTGAGAACCTCCAGATTGTACTGATCGGGTGTCCATGTCTGCAGATTTCATTGTGAGTTGCATGAGTCTAATCTCAACAAGGTTTGTTTCAAAAATCAAAATGATAACTTCACTGCTAACTTTATATACATGTATGACAAAATACAGGTCATTTCCAAGTAGAATAAATTTTAAATAATCTGTTTCACAGAACACCTTCCTCAACCGCTACACACTGTCACCTGATCAAAATGAAGTCACATGATCATCTCCTCCGGCGTTCCTCCCAACCCTCTTCAAACTTGATGGCTTTGTCAATTCCCCAACATGGGCAGAGTACAATCATTGCAGGTATTGCATCCCATAAAATGAACTCTACTGTCCCCTCTTATCGCTTCTCTTCACCTTGAGGGAAATGGGGGGGGGGGGGGGGGGGGGGGTGAGGGAATCCTTGCCTCCTGATGAGCACTGACGGATAACTCTGATAACAGTAAAAAGGTACTCCAACTCTTGCTGGAAGAGAAGAAACAATGTAAGACAAAACTTTGATGTCTCCAAGGGCCTTAAAGCAGCAAGATGACTATCTCCCTATTCAGGTGAAACTTCTTGATGCTTCTGTCCAGAGCATGCCCCTTTTTGTTTAGTAGCCTGCATAAATGGAGAAAAAAAAGATGAAAAAAGAGATTAATCAAATGTAAGTGCATGTGCATGTATAGGCCAAGCAATTAAAAGAGCATTCATCTACTTGATAAAGTGTTACATATAACGTGGACGATGACTCAAAGCACTAAAGCAAAAGTACAAAGTGACAAATCTACAAATTTGAATTCTAGAGTAATATAAATGTCTCAAGCCACAAGGTAAATGTACATCTGCTTGATCTACATCTGAAAGGAGCAATGCTCTGAAATCAAATCTTGGAAATATTAACAGGAAAGCAGGTGCACATGTTAAGTGCATTAATTATTAGCCATGAGCTGTTTGGCATTCTGAGGCTATGCAGGTGTTTTATTTTCCAACTATGACTGTATTAAAATGGCTTTCTTTGCCCCTCCGACATAAAAAGATAATTAGTCCTCTCGGCCTGCTCAGCCCTACAGCCCCCACTCATCTCACTGCTTCTCTCTCTCTCTCCCTTTATCCCTCTCTATTTATCTTCACTCCCTTCCCTCTCACTTCCTCCTTCTCTAACTTTTTCTCATACACCCTTTGTTTTCATGTTATTTCACTCCTCTCATGAATCTATGCTATTTTTCTCATAAATTCTCTATCAGTTTCTCTATCTATCTATGCTTATTTTGTTTTCGCTTTCTCCTCCCTCCAGCATTCCCACCCCTCTCTCAGCCTCTCTTCCGCATTTCTGCATCTGGATCCTGTTTCATGAAACTTGTAATCAATAATAACTGCCCCATTTCTATGACAAATTTGCTATTAGCCAATCAGATTCAAGGATTTCAGTAGCTTATAACAATTATTGTAACTTGTATATGGATAATGATTTTTATGCGACAGGGCCCAGATCTCTTTCACTTTTACCCCGATGACCCAACAATGCTTTGGAGACTATTGTGCCGTTAATCTATTTTCGTCAAATATATAGGGTTAGGGTTAGTAATGCAAATGGGGATTTAGGTATTATGTTCATTTAGTTATTCATTATTTATATTGCAATAAACATTTATATAACAATATATTCATATGTTCATCCTTAAATTTAGGGTTAGGATTGAGCTAGGTACATGTACATGTACATGAATGGTTTTTGGTCCAGGATAGAAGCTGTTGGATATATTGACCACGGAGGAATTGTTACTGGAGAACAAGTCATAGAACAATACCGCAAATTTATATAATGTACTGCAGCTTCAAGGGAAAAAAATTAGTATTTCTTGAGTACAGACTACAGAATAGGTTACATAGTAGGTTACATGGCGAAAATATTCAAAATTGAATGAAGTGCCGTAAAAACTAAATTAACAACAACAACAACAACATAGTGGCCATCCCATCCATTGAAGTAGAGGTTAGTCTGAATCCTCCAAACTCCACATATAACCAAACACACTTTTCACTGAGAGTGGGGGGGTCTCTTAGCCTATTTTATGCTATAGAAAGGGTAAGAGGGGAGGTGTTAATCTCATTCATTCCAACCTGCTAAATGTTCTCTGAGGGCGACACAATTTGTCAAAGGAAATTGAATAATTTCACACTATCACCCTCCTTCCTACAAAACAAGGTCATTCCCATTCATCAAGCATGTTCAGCTTTTATGCCTCACAGAGAAATTTGTTCATATTAACCAAATTAATATTAATGTAGTGTTTAGGCCAGGGATCATAAGAATAATTAAATCTTAGAACCTTTAAGGGCTACTTTGAACCTAGCTAAACTAAGACAGGGGTGTCGATCCATTTTGCGGATGGGGGGGGGGGGGGGGGAGGGGAGACAGCCTAATAGTACCCTTCATGATTTTTTTAATGCCTCTTAATTATCAGTTTCTACACGGTTACATGAAGGAGAGAAAATTAGAGAATTTGTGCGCAGAGTGTGCATCAAAAATTGAAGGTTAATAGCGTAATACCTTTTGTATTTCATTGTTTTGAAGGTTTCATTTTCCGAGTTTTGCATCTAATTTTCCTTATTTTATTTCACACCTCCAGATTTACTGGGGGGGGGGGGAATGATATGTTTGCCCTCTCAATATTTTTTTGTGGGGGCAACCCCCCCCCCCCCCCCCCCCGCCACCCCATAATTGATGCCCCTGCCAATAGACAAACATTGTTTTGACAAGACTTTATAAAAGTATGAAGGCTCTTTTTGAGGGGGGGGGGGGGGGGTTACATTGCCCTCAGCCCCTCCCCATTTCCCCCCTGCCCTACATGTAGGCCCTTAATGCAGTAATACTGTGTAATTGCATGCACTTGCAGTATTATTTAATTTTTTCTGTAGTGAATAAGTGACATCCATCAATCTCAGAATTTTTAGCAGTAAAAAATCTTTGAAATTCATGCTCTAATATATATGTGCCTACACAGGCATAGAGTTGAAAGAATATGATGCTCAATATAAATAAACCAAGCGTCTTCTTTCTCATTTGCACATCAAAAATGTTGGCATGGCATACATGTACGGAGCACCGACATTTGCTCCACAGTCCATATCTCAAAAGGTCAAAGGTTAAGGTCAAAGTCATGATTTGGTTTTTTGTTCAGGACAATGTGAAGATTAGGATTAGGGTTAGGTTTAGGTTTAGGTTAAAGATTAGCATGGCAAAGTTAGACTGAGCAATTTTGCAGAAGCAAATGTCATACATCCACATGTAAAGCAGTGGAATTGGACAAGTACAGTCAGAATACATTAATTTTTTTTTTCACTCTAATCAATTTTCAATAATTGAGTACACTTTATCTCTTCACTTCACTCATTATGAATCATATCTTTATCATATCTTTATCATATATCTTTATCATATCTTAAATTCCAAAATGGATGAGCTGCTACATGTAGATTTGGGCCAAAGTCCTTTGATAACGATGAACTCACAAGCACAATGTGAATGCCTTACATATATATGCTCTGTCATCTTTTACTGAATATGAACTTGATAATAGAGTGCATGAGGTAATATCATGCAATTCACTTTGATTTGGGCAAGAAGAAAATGACTTCACTTTACACACTCAACATGCACCTGTACATTAAACAAGTATGTTGACTTTATAGAAGAACAAAAAATATATTCATTACTTCATACTATTCTACATAGGCATATTATCAAGCCTTTTATAATGAAAATTATTTATTGAACTTATCTATTATTGCATGAGGTAACATCATGCAATTCACTTTAATTTGTTTAAGAAAATGTCTTCACTTTACACATTCCATATGCACATTTCCTTCACCTAAATGATCAACATTAATGACTGCGTTAAGTAGGGGGAGGCAGTAATCGAGAGAGAGAGAGAGAGAAAAAACTGTCAGTTAAGACTTAAAGTTTTGCTATAAAGTATCTCGTAACTGGTGATGACTACCGGTATTCACAAGTATGAATTATTGTATACAGGTCACTTACATTAATGATTGCTAAATCAGGTAGGCTTCAGACAATGTTTCAGGTCCTGTATAGTACTTGTAGAGTTATATGTATATAGGCTATATAAAATTTAATATATACACTTACTGTATATTTGCAAACTAGACTTGGTTGGGTGGTAAATTTGCTTATCGTGAAAACAAATTTCTTGAAAAAACGAACACACACACACACACCACAATCTAAGCCTAATATACATTCCATCTTTTTCATTGAGACATGTACATGCTATTCCAAATAGATGTTGGCTTGATGTACAGCATACATGTACATGTATACACATGACCATGGTGAGTTATGCCAACCAATTAGCAGATCAAACGAGCCAGATATGTCTGAATAAATTAAAGCCTTTCTTTTGTACATGTACATTGAGTTTCAAATCTGCACAAAAATATTTCACTTTAATTATGGAACCATGTATGTGCATTGTTTAGGGCCTTGCGCTTATCAAAAATAAGATAGTAATTTTTGTAATGGGTCAGCACTGATAAGTTTGATGTACATGTACATGTACATGTGTATGTAATTAATAAAATGGTGTTATGATTTTGTACTGACAGTCTGAAAAGACAAAATTAACAAAAGATTCCTTCTGCAAACTTGTACATGTAAATGTACATGATCCATGAACTTGTACAGATCAATAAAACAGTAAAAAGAAAAAGAATAACAAATAATAATTATCTTGGACACACGAGTGGGCAGTAAAATTATGTTATGTTCTCTGAGAATGAGAGTAATTGAGTAATATACTATAACTCTCCTACCAAAAGTACATGTACGTATGTAGACCTACAAATCTACGTACATGTACATCCACAAGTATCATGTCATGTCTGTGTATTGTAATGTACATGTAGGCTCAAATATATGACTGAAAAAATTGCAATTAATAACTTACATGTGTACATGAAATAATCCCAACTTAATAATCCTGTTCAGTATGGAGTTGTAATTAGAATATATCCAACGTCACCACCGTGTACATGTCATGCATGTACATGCAGTACTCCTGATGTAAAATGCACTATGATGTATGAATCCAGTGGTATATATACGTTCCAAGACACAGTGTGTATGAATTCACCAATGAATCGCTCAGAATTTGTGAAGCACAAGTACAAAAAGGACAGACAATATGTTCACTGGAGCATGAAGAACCAACTCTGAATGAAATCACTAGTGACATCCAGGATCTTCCAGAAAAATACACAAAAACAAATACCGCGAACAGTTTTTTTTTTCCTTTCTTTTTTCTTTCTAGACACAGACGTAGACGCAGTTGACCGCCCTACCCCCACACAGTGCGGGGCAAAGAGAACGCAGAATTGTAATGTCACACAGGCTTTCCATGGAAGATCTGAATGCAGCAGTGACGCACACAGTACACTTATGCAGTATCAGATTAACTAGATATAGATAGTCTCTCTCACCTAGACCCTAATAAAGATTGCCAGAGTCCACAGTGCACATAGCACAATCGACATGTACATTATCTACAAAGTAATCACAATGATTAGGTCAAGTATTTATTAAATCCCAGATTCTCGTCCAGATTTCTTGAAAACAAGGAGGGGTGTTCCTTTTCCATCGATATTTTACATTATTCCCACATACACATGTATATTTGCTATTTATAAAAGTGCTATTACTGGGCTAATTTCAGAACAATATTTCTTTCATATTTAATTTGTATATATACATGTATGTCCTACAGAGACACAAAACAAGGAGAAATTGCATTTTATCAATGACATTTGTTAGATTCTCTAGTACGTCCACAGATTCTTCTTTATTTTATTTGAAAAAAACAAACAAACATTAACAACAAAAAAGGAGGGGGGGGGGGGGAGGGGAACCGATAACAAAAAGGAAACAGGAGGGAACGAGAAACTAAAGATCAGTTTTACTTGGTCTTATCACTCTAATGACTTTGTTGTCCTCAACTTTAATATTGACTATTACACCTATATCTTTGCCACACCAGATTTGAAGAGGAAATAGGAAAAGGAAATTGATTTTGTAAATTTAATACGTTTCCCTAATTAAAGCCATAAAAGTGCTATCAGTGGGTAAATTTCAAGTTTTCAACACAAATTTTATTGATATCTGATTTGTATATACATGTCTATAATATATATTAGGCTAATATATATGTCCTACAGACACTCAAAACAAGGAGATATTGCACTTTATTCACAACATAGGAAATAAGAGAAAAATGAATTTGGTTTTGTAAATGGTCGCAAAATGTAGACTAGTCATCACTGCGAGCGGGTTGTCATGAACAAAAAATGCAGTTGAGTATATGATTCATTCATGGCCCATACATGTACACACAAATACACACACTCATACAAACAGATAACACACAACAGGGAATGACCATGTATAATGCAGACAATTCCAGAAGAAACGAGTCATGTTACATTTTTTCCTTGATCATCTTAAAGCCACAATATCACAGTAATTGCGATCCCCACAAAAAATTCAATTATTTGATAATGTATTGTAGACCTACAATAATACATGTACATCATATTATCAGTCATATCGAAAGACCAGGAAGTACCATGAGAATGGACTTTTCTAATATCAAACGCCCACTTTTCCAAGGAAGCCAACAAACACGTAGGCCTATTTAATTTCACATTACACTCAAAACATGTAGGTCATGAGCTCATAACCCCAAAATGGACAGGACATGAAAAAGTACTGTACATGTACTTCCTCAGCCTACAAGAAAGCAACATACTAAAGCTAGCAAAGAATGTAAACTTATCACTTACATGTAGGCCTATATGAAAGGATCAATCAATTTCTTAGAACTAATAACTTTTACACTTAGTTGCAATATACATTACATGGACACAATTTTTTATATCGTTTGTTTGTTGTTGGTGTTTGTTTGTTTGTTTGTTATTGGCCACAATGGCAAAAATTGTGAGTTTTGGTCAATTTGAACAATTCAGACAAGTACTGTACAGGTCCTGTTCTTCCAAACAATGACAAAACACCCCAAACAAATTCAAATTCAAATTTATTTTTAAAAAGTGAGGTTATACTGGACAGAATCCTTAGAAACAAAACAGAAAACAATAGCAGCATGTTAAATAGAAACAAAACCTCAACTAAACAAAGGCATATTAACGATATTATATCAAAACAAAACTGTATCTCTGATTACATACTCTACACTGAGAAAGAAAGTTTGCTATCTGTTGGAACATGAGCAGAAGACAATGTGACTCCCCCCAAAAAACACCCCCCCCCCCCAACTTTATTGCTTTGCTCCCTTACATTTCATCCCCTCAAAGGCAGCCAATGTCCCTTCTCTGTCAGGACTTGAGCTACACATGTATGCCAAAGACTACAAACAGTCAGTAACTAAGAAAAGCAATTAGTCATTCAGTCTTGAATATGGCATACACCATGTGAGATGTGTTACAATACAATGGTACATGTACATTGAATATAAAAATAATGCTGTTTCAGAACAAGTGGCAAAGGTGTTTGCAATTTGCATTTATAACAGAGCTGCCAATTCGTGTTTCATTGTACACACTTTTAAAACTTTTTAAATTTCATATCCTTTAGAGGATTATCCTTAACCATTCATTCATTTGCTTCTCTCATTTTTATGCTTTTAATGAAGCTAACTTGATGCCAGAGTGGACATTCCCTTTAACTTAAGGCCAGGGTCATTTATGGCATAAACTACTACCAACTGTTTTGAAATGTCTTTGGAAAAGATAAAATGACCCAGATTTGGTAAAAAACTTCAAACCAGCTGCTTCTGCACTACTCTAAAGGTATTTTAACGATGATGTTCACTTTAGATTACAGTACATTCATAACATTTGGTGTCAGCTTCCCGACGTTTGTTTTGAAGAAGCCAATTTGATACGTTTAATAAAGAAGAGTTAACAAAACCATACTAGATTTTTAAAATCTGATGCAAAAAATACACAAGCTATGATATTTCTGTCCCTAAATTTTTTGCAAAATTTATAGAGCGAAAACAATATAATTGCTTATTTTTCATGTCAGGTGTTATGAACGTGAACATGGCTCTTACTTTTGCCGAGGAGGTACTTGCCTAGTACCTTCTTGCTTTCGCCCGACAGTCCGTGGGAAGAATTTAATTGGACAGAAATAAAAAGTGCATGTGATACCCAAGTTACAGTTTTGGTTTGGACATTTGTCTCCCCAAGCGGGCGCTGTTTTGAGCGCCTTGTTGTTTCGTGTCAGCATGTTATGAACGTAAGATGACTTCACAGCGATACAGTGTGATATCAATGTTATGAACGTAATAATTTATAAGAAAAGTAATCTTGATGTAATTGTATGACTTCAAGAGTGATGGGAAGATTTCTGTTAGTGATTTAAATGACAATGGATTTTGTCAGATTTCTTAAAGCATATCCCTTTTTTCACTTTTCATTTTGTTTATAACCCTGACTCGAAATTTTGCATAACATTGGGTAATTAAGAGCAGTGTATCGTTACTGATTTAATTTTTTTTTTTTTTTATCAATTAACTAAAGGCCTTCTTGGTGTACTGGATTATTCTCTTTCTGCTAAGACAGCTTTTGATCTAATAATGATTTTTGAGTGATTTTTTTTTTTTGGTTGCATAAAAAAATTAACAAAATTACTTAAGTATTTCTTTGTTTTTTATTTAAATCAGTCATCTTTCCAAAAAAAATCAATGTAATTTAAATCTTTAAAAAATTCAAATCAAGATGATTTAAATCATGCCAACCCTGGTAGTAGTAGTAGTAGTGATCAGTCATTGTCTTTGTACAGTACTTGTAGCAGAAGCAGTAGCAGTACACGTAGCCGCAACAGTAGTAAAATTACTCCTCAAATTTAGAATGAGTGGATACCTAAACGAGTTGACATGATTCAATACATAAACGTGGCCCTGAAACATGACAAGAAAGAACCATTTAATCCAAGAGTTTGCTACCATACACTACTAAAGTACTGAACAACATGTAATCTTTGGAAAGCACAGATTGTGATAGCAGTTCATCTGTTCCAAAACTCATCATCTACACCAATGATCACTTCAAATTCAACACAGGTTCGGTGCACTTTAGATCATCATTTCGTCATAGCCCTCCCCCCCCCCCTCCAAAAAAAAACCAAACAAACAAAAAACAAAAACAACACACATAATACATGTACATGTATGTGTAGATCTAGATGCTTCTGCTAGAAACAAGTTCATTTACGCTATTCCCCACTCAAAAGAGTCGGACTTTGGCCCAGATATCATCGTTCATGAAGTGATAATCTGATGATACACTGACACTGCCTCACACTGTGAACATTTCATTCATCAAACAAAGCACCTACACATACACGCAAATGTACATTTGTATAGATCAAATGAAAAAGGAGTGTAAAGAGAAGGATGAGTTCTGGAAAAGGTGAAATATAATTTGTGAGCTTTCTCATTCCTTTTATGTCAGTTTGGAAGAACATCATCGAGGAGAAATGGCCTCTGAAAAAGGATTGCTCTTCAAATGCCCTCATATTCGAAATATGACGAGAGATAGAAATTTCTTAGAATCTTTGGATTCATTTTGATGAATCCAAAACCAGAAAGTATACACCAATTCTTACATGTACATGTATGTACACATGATCAACTCTCCCAATTGCTTTGAGATAGTTTCTTTCACAATGCAATCAATCGCCTGACCAGAACTCAACTTTAACTTTTTAAAAACAAGTATGGAATGATATGGATTGAGGCGGATGGCACCCCAGACTTCAAAAAATCATGTAAAAACTCATGAACTGTCAGAGGGCTTGGCTATTATCTCTGATTAAAGCAAGGCTAAACAAGATTGCAATTTGCAAGGAAAACCAAAAATGTGAAAGGGAAGGTAGAATTTTTTAAAGTTAAAAAAAAAAAAATTTTAATTTTTTTAAATTTTTTTATTTTTGTTTAAATTAAAAAAAAAAAAAAAAAATAATAATTTTTTCTTTTAATTTTTTTTTAATTTTAAAAATTTGTTTTTGTTTTTGTTTTTTTTCTAAGCAGAATTTCTAAACCAACTACCCAAATTTGTGTACACTGTAGTATTCACCTCATATTATTTGGGCAGCAAGGTGGTCTCTTTGCAATTTTCATATTTTACTTGTATCTACTGTAATTGAGGCTTGAGGGATGAATATAAAATGCATGAACAGTGGATGTCGCTACAACTGTCAAAGTTCATGCTATCTTGCCTGCTTCACCTTCTCACAAAATTTACGAACTAGAAAGTTGATATTTGGGCAATAGACATCAGCCCCCTTTAACGAAATTCCGCCTGTAAGCCTAAGAATCTGATAGAGATGAATGTCATCTGAGCCCTATACTGAACAGTAGCAATCAATCGCTGAAGCCTCCACCACATGGCACATAGATTTTGTTAGTCTAAACTAGACCTGCTTGGGAACGCTCTACCTGTGTTTATTTTGATAGGAAGAGACCTTAGAAGACAAATTTGGTAAAGATCCACCACAAAGGAAGTCCGCTTTCCCATCGGTGTTGATACAGACCTTAACGCTAATATCATCTCCATGTTGGGAAGGTCGGTATACTTTCCTCTGACCAGGGGCTGATGTCTGGAGAGTTGGGCAAACTTTTGAACTGTAGGGCGTTACAAACTGACAACCTTGCATGCCCAGGATTTGACTCAATCAGCATTGCACTTAAAAGGTATTTCATTTAAATGAGTAACTCTTGTGTAGTCCACTACTTTCATGTTTGTTTGTGTTTTTTAATTTAGGAGTGAAATTAGACTAGCAAATTAACAGATTCAATATTTTGAGAAAATTTGCCTGACATAGCAACAAGTCAACAACTGATATGAGCAAAGGTGGATTCCATTCAATCAATAAAGATACCACCATACAACAGTTGAATGAATTCATGTAGTTCATCTCAAAGGAAGATACATAGACTTATTCTCTTCCGGCTACTTGGATGTACATGTACATGTGTATTTCTTTAGGAACATTCAACATCACACTAATCTTTGACCTATTCAGTGTTCAGACTTCTTCACTTCTGAGTGATTACAAAGAAAGCAGCAATGTCTTCCACTCTTCCTGCATGTAAACTCTACATTTCGAAACACCTTGCAAAAGGTATAACCAGCAAACTTTATGATCCCACCCATACATATCCTCATGGGCATCACAGCATTGATATACTTAATGAAAACCAAGATTTGATGACGTGATCTGAATGACACCCACAGCATCAAGATACATCAATGAGTTATCACAGAAAACCGAGGATTATGCTATTTCACTTAGAACTTATACAGAAAACTTTCATTGGTTGGGACATGGACCTACTAGAGGTCCATGGTTGGAATAATCAAAACATATGACCTCCCGGCAACATACAGCAAGAAACTGTGAAAATCACTTAAGTCCACAGGATAGGATAACGGCTTGCCTGCTAAACTTGAAAGTTGGTGCAAACTCAAACCAGAAGCTCAAATCACATCAATTGGTAGAGGCTCACACCACAGATTTCTTTTCTTTTTTGGTCAATTCACATACATGTATTTTTAAAAACCCTGTCTGAAACTAATAAGGTCTTCCATTTATTCAATTGCTATCTATTTCTTCTTTTCACTCTAAAGAACAGATCTATCAGGTATTTCTCAACAACTTAAGCCCCACCAAAGTCCATCAGGTATCAGATATCAAGCCATGGAGCGAACCAAAGAGTCAAGAAGCTATCACCATCACAAAAGCTGAACACTAATGCACGCATAAACAACTGAAGATTCATGATGCAAGATGGTGAAATATTCAACATGGATAATTAATGAGGTTCACTCAATATTGAGGACAATAAACAGCCTCGCTTTATGAATACCGTGTACATGTAAGTTCCAGTCTGTTTCTAGCATCGTGGCAGGAGAAATTTGCAATTTGGAATAAATCAGTTCACAAGACTCAACTGCAATTGTAACCAATAACTAATCCAAAGCTTTCCCAAGGCTCATCTGATAGAGCAAGACTATTGAAATACTACTCATCAAATCTCATTAAAGGAGACTGCCATAGTTTGTCACTTATTGTGAAAAGTGTTCATAAATATTATGAAATGGTCTACTTATTTTTCAACTAAACAAATGCTGCTCTAAAATGACAATTACTTTTCTCATCCTAGAAATAATTTTCTGCAATGGTCATTTCATTTGCAATGCCATTTCATCTGTGATGTAAATAAGAAAGTGCCAACCAACAGAAAATGCATAAAATCAGAAAATTTAAACCTCAGTCTCGGAAGTTTCCCACTTTTAACCCTTTCAAGACAATTGACCACATTTTGTGGTTTGGCTCAATAACTATTGATGCAGAGCTCTAAAAAATATACCAGATGCATGAGTACAAAGAGCAGAAATTTCTACACACATTGTTTCCATTTTTGTTGCATGACCATATTGTGTTTGATGCCAGGAATTTTAAAAAGGAGAATAAGCTTGAAAATCCTTAAATTGGCAACACATTGAGAGGTTCAAAATCACTGTTTTTATCAAATTTGGCAATTCTTTTCAACTTTCGACTAAGTTTCTAATGATGCATACTGTTTTCAAAGACATTACATTTTGTTAGAACCGTGTAGCAGAGCTGCCAACTTAAATATCCACCTTTCAGGAAGAATTTACAGAGAAATCAGGGAGATCTTTCTCTATTACACACAATTCAATGGAAGAAATCAATGTATGAATCAGGGAGATTGTTGAAAATCTGGCGTTTTTCACTCTAAAATCAGCTAATTTTCAGGGAGTCTCCCTGACAATCAGGGAGACTTGGCAGCTCTGGTGTAGCACTAAAAGAAAATTATTGTTGCCAATTTGAAGAACAAAATGTGATCAATTTAGCCCTTAAATAATTCCTGTCATGAAAGGGTTAAACAAATTAATGAAGGTAGAATTGCCCATGTAGTAGAATTATCCCATTGCACAAGGTACATGTACCTCCAAATTTGAGTATGTTGAGACTTCGAATTACACCTACCAGAAGTGGAAGGAGTCATCACTTTCAAAATTGTCACCTATTACTCTTCAAAATGTATCACCTGTACAGAAGATACTGAGCTCTGATCAAGATTCATACTGATTGTTGACAATATGTGATACTACACTCCTCTAATTACTTCAGGTTAATATACATGTACATGAGCAATGCTATTTTTCATCACCCTACATGTACATAAGTGGTACTTAAAAGGAAAAATGGAACCTTAATGGCAACTTGTATGGCAACTTGTTCTGAAAGAAATGTGGAAAAATCGGACAAGCAGACTGGTGAAACTTTTAAACGAAATTGTACAAGCAAAAAAAGTTACGAATTTTGGAAATTTGTAATCACTATATGGGAATTTCAAATGGGCTGAATCCGTAATGTTACTGTGATGTAGTGGTGGACAACTCCCCCATTTGCTGCAACACACAAAATGACTAGAATGTCCTTTTTTTTCTTCAAAATGTATAAGGATCACTTTCTTTTATGAGGACCTATAACAATATATGCTATCTACAATATATTTTATACATGTGCTGCCCCAAGGGAAAAGGCGCTTAGGAGATAACCACAAATTAAAGATATTTTAGTGCAGACAAACAGAGAGTTAACTGCCAATATGTCCCAATCAACTCATTAAATTGCCAATTTGAGATTCACATAGATTTAGTGATCCCATTTTTTCAAAACATCCATAACTTTATTTCTTGTCTGATTTCTTTCAAACTTTCCCCAGAATGTCCTGTTTATCTTATATTTCTGCTTTCACACAAATCAGTTTTTTTTTTTTTTTTTTTTACAAAAAGTTGGATTGCCCTTTAATAAATCATGGATGGAATTTGTAACTACAACACATTTTTGAAAATTTTCAGAGTGTGATGCAAGGTTTCATTATGCATGTACACTGGACACATGTTTGTACACGTATTCTTTTATGTCCAACAGACAAAAGGATACATGTAAAAGAAATTTTGTGGCAAGGGCAATTTCAGATCAACAGAGTATTCAATAACAAGTATTATGAGACTTTATACGACATAAGTTCAAACCTGATCCTGTATGCAGAACATAACTCTATGGTTTTAGCCTAGTCCAAATGCAAGAAACCAACTCATTTTGAAGGAAAGCTTAATTTCCAACTTGCATATTTTATACATCAATTACATTTTTATGTTCTAGCCATGTTGGCTCTCACATGCACTGATTATAAATTTAGTAAACATTGGTTACTGCGATCCACACGGGCACATTTTTCATGGTACCTACTACATTGTACATGTATGTGAAGTTGTAAACAGTGTACATGTATGTGAAGTTGTAAACAGTGTACATGTATGTGAAGTTGTAAACAGTGTACATGTATGTGAAGTTGTAAACAGTGTACATGTATGTGAAGTTGTAAACAGTGTACATGTATGTGAAGTTGTAAACAGTGTACATGTATGTGAAGTTGTAAACAGTGTACATGTATGTGAAGTTGTAAACAGTGTACATGTATGTGAAGTTGTAAACAGTGTACATGTATGTGAAGTTGTAAACAGTGTACATGTATGTGAAGTTGTAAACAGTGTACATGTATGTGAAGTTGTAAACAGTGTACATGTACATGTAGTTGTAAACAGTGTAAATGTACATGTACATGAGCATGATCAGTGAAGAGTGAGCATTTTGTCCGTCCGTCACACAAACTAAATTTTGTCATAAACTTACTTGAAAGACTATAACTACCATGAAATACATGTATTTCAAAATTTACTAGAAATTTGGTTCTTCAAAGGGTTTCAAGGTGCCAGAGTTCTTGGACCAAACTAGTTTTGAGCAGGGCTGTTTTTAAAAAATGACAGTTTTAGCAAAATTTCCATCTGTGACTAAAAAACAGATCTCTGAAATCTAAAGAACATTCTGAAATTCCAAATGTCTGATAGGGAGGCTAATTTATCTGACTACTATCATGCACTTAGATTTTTACTTGTAATCTTTTCAAAATTCATTGTGTTTTAGATTACAGAGTAATTTTATGGAATGATTTATGAAATAATGAAAAATGAATATATATACATGTATATATATATACATGTATATATATATATATATATATATATATACCACTAATTCGCCCTAAAAGGGGAAATGGCAAAAAAAGCATAGCAAAGGAGAAAATTCATATAAACTTATTTATACATAATAAAGGATATGATAAAGGACATTTCCTCAAACAGCACATACTTTACCCATGGCACAATATGAACCCTGAAATTTGAGATGCATGCATAAGGCTACCCTACATTAAAAAAAAAATGGAAGGGTCCTCATATAGGTGGATGCTCATTATAGCATTGTGACAGCGAAGTTACAGGTTGTGATATGGCAGGCAAGGTCAGAAAGTCTAGTTCAAAACGTAAAGGAGAAATGAGCCTGATTGGTTAGTCACGGACGGACATTTGACAAATTTCGAAAGTTTGAAGGCCTGTAAAAAATAAATTATGAAATGTGTAGAGCTGTTTTATGTTTCATTGTGAAGGGTACCACTGAAGGTGCTAAATGATGATAAAATTTGGTTGCCATGGTTACCTACTAAAAATAAAATCCATTAAATATGCAATGTCACCGACGGACAAGATAGAAAAGGGTTTCTTGACTTATCCGTAATCTTTTGTCTTTTCTATCTAAACGAACTGTCACTGACAAATTTTTTTGACTGCAAATGTCAGTCAAGTAAATTGACTTCCCTGTTACATACTTGTAGAATTTTAAAGCAAGCTGTAACTTTTGCTAGAGGTCCGAAAACTTTCTGTCACGGATGGACATTTGGGCGTCACGGACGGACATTTTGAGCGTCACGGACGGACATTAACTTAAAAACTGCATGTGTTCCTATCTTAATCGCGCATACGTACTTCTTGCTTTCTACTTTTTGTTTGAACTTGATTTTATTCCACTATTAAGCAAAACTTAGCGTGAAAAACTTAGTTTTTAAGTGGAATCTGTCAAAAGTGGATACCTGTATTGTAGTGTATACACAATGTACAAGTGCATGTAGTGTACAACTGATGCTACAGACCAAAATGAACATGTTGAGAAGAATGTGATGCACAAAATATAACCCTTTACATTACAGTCATGTATGGACCGAAATCAAACATCAATATTTAGTATTTTAATCTATTTTACAGCTCAAAGTCATATATTTTGTTTCAAACAAAGAGGTAATATAGAAATAGGATTATGTGTGATTGATCATTATCATAGGAAGTAAAATTTCTCATTTAGTTTACAACATCATATACCATTACTCTTTATAACACCTCATATTTTTCAATAGTTCTGTTTAAAAGGGTGAAAACCAAATCATGAAATGCAGATCATTGTCTAAATCTTTCTCATACCATAGTTTACTTCTTCAGTAATGTCTCTATCACTTTAAGAACAATGTTGGTTTTCTGGAGAAAGGCCCTAATGGCAATAGTTGAGTGTATAAAGCCCATAGAGCCTAATTATGTCCTGTTAGTTGAGGGATTGCCCAACACGACTAGTGTAAGTCATATATTATAACTTTCTGTCCCCCTTTTCCCATGAAAAAAACTGTTTCAGGGTTGATGCAACCAATTCAATTATGAGCATTTAAAATTATATAGTGTCTAAAAATGTTTCTTCTTATGGTATGTGATTACATAATTTTTCAAAAAATTGTTGGCTGTGTATGATCCTGAACTACAAAGAATCTCTATCTGTCTCAAACATTACAACTAATTCAAAGCATTCTTACAAAATAGAGTCCAAACATGGCTCTTGCGGTCTGATACCATATCTGACCTCCAATGTTTATAATTTTCAAGCAAAACTTGTAAGTTAATTTGAATATTGATCAAGCTTCGGTATTAATGTTGAATCTAGAACTTTTACACATTGCTGATGACCAAAAATATCAGCTACAATAATAGCAATGATAATATTAATAAATAAATAAATAAGAAAATAAGTATTCATCTTCTGTAAACACCTGTAATGGATGTCTTTTGCAGACTGACAATGCAGGCTGGCTCCCATTAGAGCCATGGCAAAATCATTAGGTTTTTAAGACATTTATTAGCTTGAAAAAGAAAAAAATGGGGTGGGGTGGGGGGTAATTTTTGCATTCATAAGGGGGATCATAATACCTTATACAGACCAACCTGCTTTAGCGACCACCTGTATAGAAAGACTACCTGTCTATAAAGACCATAATTTTTGTTTTCCTTTTAAACTGTTTCTCATTAAATCATGTATTAAATGAACCTGTACGTAAAGACCACCTGCTCGTAAAGACAGCTTTTCTTGTCTGTCTTGAGCGGTCTTTATAGACAGGTTTCACTGTACATGATATTCTGGATGAAATATGTTCCATGAACAATAAACAATAAAACAATTCATTGAATTTGAAATCTCACAGCATTTACCATTTCAGTATATTGCATTGTCCGTCCGTGACAATTTTCAAATTCGATTTTAGTATATATGTATATTTAATTGATCAAGGCTTTATTCATACATGGTATAGGTCTCTAGCTAGTGAGATAGCTCAGCATGGTTTTTCTTTTCACTTTTGCCCCACCAAGGAAAAAAAAAAAATTTTACAAATTTTTTCTGTCACGGACGGACAAATTTGCATCAAGATGTGAATGACCATGCGGCACAAGCATTTCTGTACAAATATTTTCAAATATTTTTTGGTTTTCAATGGAATGATATTTGATCTGTAATTATTTGCTAACAAAACTTAAGAAAATTAAGAGTGTTAAACTAGGACCAAATCAATCTTTCTAGAAAATGTCCGTCCGTGACATTAGTGTTCATCACCCTTGTTGAAAAATGGGCCAATCCAATGACTTTTCCGACCTTGTCAATTAAACAAACGTGAATTTTAGTAACTTTAGATATTAATGAAAAACCTGAAAGTGATTTCATCATAAAAATCTGAAAATTAAATTTTCACCCCAATGCTCACTCTTAACCGATCAGGCTCAAATGCATATTTCTCCTTATAGTCGATTTCCCCCTTTCGCTACATTTTTTACCACGTATTTTCGCCCTAAGTAGGTATCTAATAAAATATATATATATTATATACTTGTATATATATATATATATACCTAGATTCAACTAAAAGGCGAATTTTTTTTTTTTTTTATTGTATATACGTATATCAGCGCAAAATGACGTTACAGAGAATTAATGGATTCAAAATGTTAGTATATGTTCAGAATCAATTTGATTTAATTTGCATTTATGGCAAAAAGAATCGTATAATAACTACCTTTTGTGTGCGATAAGGTATTTTTAGTAAATTTCCAAACTATTGATATAATCAAGAAAAACAGACATCGCCATAAGTCCAACTTAGGACGTTAGATACCCAGGAGTTATACATATAGAGATTTTACACGTTATATTATACGAAAATGAGTTCTCCCTACCGAACAAAACTTTGTAGTAATATAAGTAATTTGGCACTCTCTAAGTTTACATGTATATCGATAGAATGCCTCCTACCCCTACGGAAATGGGAAAAAACAGTGCTGAAAACGTTAAGGCGAATCGAAAAATTCGACTTAACGTCGGCTTCCCCCTTCCGTCGAATATTTCGCAAAAAAAAATCGCCTTAAGTAGGAATTATGTATATACATTATTCCTATTATATATATATATATATATATACATGTATATAGTAAAATAATTAGTCCTGCGTCGGTTGATGAAAAATAACAAAAGTTCACAATAAATGAAAACAACCGTAGAGATGATAAAAGAAGTCAATATATATATATTTTATATATATGTATATATATACATATATATAAAATACTTACCTTTATCAGTTCATAAACTTCTGTCAGGGCAATCAACCTAAAAAGCAAAATAATAGGATAAAGAAAAAGAATCTTTAAAAATACAGTAATAATAAAACTACACACATAATTGTTACATACTGTACATGTACATGTACATGTACAGTATGTATACTATACAAAACCCCATAATTATTGAACCCACCAGGGTTCCAGACTCTTTTTATAGAAAAATGTATAACTACATGTACTCCCAAAATTTGGATAGGGAGTCCACACTCTGGTAAATATATATTTAAAACCAATGATTGACTCCAGAACAGACTCATCAGTTGACTGTAATATTTTAATTTTTGTCATGTTATTTGTTTAGATGTTTAGATGTATTTCTCATGAGGCAAATATCCATAGTATAAAAAGTGGTATTCAATTTCTCATCTACATCAAGCCTCTTTCATTCCATTTTGTGAAGAAAGAGAAGTAAAATATACAGATATCTTAGAAGTTGTTGAAGTATACATGTACATGTATGTATGGGGGTAACCTCGCTAGTCATAAGGACAGCTATTCATAAGGACCACTTACTCATAAGGACCGCTATCCATAACGCTTGACTAAATGAATAGCGGTTTTCTATGAATAGCGGTCCTTCTACATGTAAATAGCGAGCAAACCATAGACAAATTACCTCGCTATTCATAAGGACCTCCATTCATAAGGATCACTATTCATAACTATTCATAAGGACTGCTATTCATAACGCGTGTTAAATGAATAGCGGTCCGTATGAATAGCGAGCGGACCCGCATGTACATGTATGTACATGTAGTTGCTACAAAACTAATAGCATCCTATGGGCCAAATATCAGCAGGCCACATACACTGTCAATGAAGGCACATGTCATCAAAGAAAACTAAAATACTTGGATTAGGTCATGAAATAAGTCTTTCCCCTTCACATGAATGCACAGGTGGGTTGCAAATAAATATCATGATTTAAAAAACTAACTAAAAAAAACAAACACCAGATTTATTTGATTTTAATCTTTTTATTTGATTGTTTTGAGTTACTTACAACATGGACCTACTAGTAGGTCCATGCTTACAAGTACATTTATAACAATAAATGTTGCTCCTATACAGTACAAAAGAAACATTTATTTTGGTAGATATATCAGACATTATTTGAAGTACAAAAACTTTCACTTGGGGGAATATTTTAGCCAAAATTTTTTTTAAAAAATCAAACAGTGATTTAGGAGTGATTTTTTTGTCACATCAACAAAATTACTTTTTTCTTTGCTTTTTATGTAAACAAGCAATCTTTAAAAAAACTCAAGGTGATTAAAATCCATTTGATTTAACTCGTGCCAACTCTGACGTTTAGTAGGAAGGAACCTGCATTCATGTACATGAGGTACTAATATTGCACCTCTGTATTAAAGTTCAATGCCTTCAGAACCCGGATATGCACAGTTCCCTTTAACAAGAAAACAAGATTTGTTATTGCCCTTGAGACATTTCACAGAAGCAAAACAAACCTGTGAGAAGATCACAACCATTGACATCGTCCTATTCAGAAAAAAACAACAACAACAAAAAAAAAAAAAAAAAAAAAAAAAAAAATGGGGGCAATATGCAGAGGGTATGTGATAAGGATGTGATACACGAGGTGATGTTCACCTTAAACCGGATATGACGTTACAAATACTTGGCGAGATACATGTACCAGACGGTCTACCAAGAATCAACAAAGAAATAGAGAAGTACATGTACATACACATGTATACGTATGCAAGGTATTAGCGGGAGAACATTTGAGAAATTTATAACCCCCCCCCCCTTAAAACTTGCTTCATTTACAACGAAATACATTTAGAAGTCAAGACAACTTCTCTTCCATTTTATGATCAACTATTAAACCCCCTAATTATTAAGTGGGGGGGGGGGGGGGCATTTGATATTGCATTCCCCATCCTCAATAGATGTGGGGGCTGTTGGCAGGGACAAAGCCCTCTATGCTACAAATTGTGCAGTACCTCAGCTTCATTTGCAATGAAGTTTATTTGTGTCTCCCTGGGGTAGGAGATATACATGTACATGAACATGTGTATTATTTACTACATCAATCTCAGCCCCCCCCCCCCCCCCCCCATGACACCATTGTTCATTACAGTGATATCAATATGCCTATGGGCATTGGAACTTCATTAAAGTTCTCCATGGTAGCTCAGTACCTCGCCTCTTTTTTATTTATCTTAACCCTTTCAGGACAGGGATTATTTAAGGGCTAAATTGATCACATTTTGTTCTTCAAATTGGCAACAATAATATTTTTCTCGTAGTGCTACATGGTTCTAATAAAATGTAATGCCTTTGAAAACAACATACATTCTTAAAACCATTATCGAAAAGTTGAAAAAATTGCCAATTTTGACAAATAACAATGATTTTGAACCTCTCAATGTGTTGCCAATTTAAGGATCTCAAAGCTTATTCTTTTTTTTTTAATTCCTGGCATCAAACGCAATATGGTCATGCAATAAAAATGGACATAGTGTGTGCAGAAAATTTTGCTCTTTCTACTCGTGCATCTGGTATATTTTTTAGAGCTCTGGATCAAAAGTTATTGAGCCAAACCACAAAATGTGGTCAATTGTCTTGAAAGGCTTAATTAAAAGTATGAAGATTATTGGCGTACATTCCCCCAAGATAAAAGAATGCAGAGAACCCTTGACCATTAACAAATAACAATAGCAAATGGGCATTGGAAATTTTCGATGAAGGCATACACGTATGAAGTCCTACATGTATATGTTCACCGTTAAGCTCAGTATTTCAGATCTATTGCTATAAAAAAGAATTTTAGGATAATCTCCTCGCCAAACATGAGGGTGGGGTCGACTCTTCCCACCCCCAGGAATGACAACCAAGTTCATAACAAACTAG
The DNA here is from genome assembly GCA_025618425.1 of Heliocidaris tuberculata. Lineage (NCBI taxonomy): Eukaryota > Metazoa > Echinodermata > Echinoidea > Camarodonta > Echinometridae > Heliocidaris > Heliocidaris tuberculata. The sequence goes on from CM046835.1 coordinate 30,444,018, forward strand.
CAATATCTGTAGGCACTTCAGTAAAGTCCTCATGCTTGCTCAGTATCTAATAATTCTTTAAATACATGTACATGTATGAAACTAAAGCGCCCTCTCCACTATAAAAAAAAATCAGCCAACTCTAAACATTTTGTCAATAACAACTTCTCAAGAAATTTGTCACAACATAATTTTAAGGTTTGGCGTGAACTCACTTGAAACACTTTCCTATCGAAAATTGGGAAAACTTACTGCCATGTTAAAACGCCTTTTATATATATGAAGAAAGAGCCTGCACTTACAAGTATACTTTGTACATACATGTACATGTACATGTATACACTCTATCTGAAATGTAGGCCTACACAGTACATGTAAGTAACTTTTATTGGAGAATACCTACATCACTACCATCGTGAAGAAAAGGAAGCTATTCAAATCTCGACTCATATCTTGAGGCCCAAGAGACTGACCTTTCGGAATCTATGCCCAGGGGGAGGATGAGAATGGGCAGTGGATACAAGTTCATTTAATTGAGCAGAGAGAGAGAGAGAGAGAGAGAGAGAGAGAGAGAGAGAGAGAGAGAAAGTGAGATAGAGAGCGATGATTTCAATTTTTTCATCAAAGGAATATCCGCCCACTCATTGGCTGAGTTTACAAATCGGCTTGTGGTTACATGTATATTCACTTTGTAAATGTGTACACATGACTACTCTATACCAGAGAATGTTACTTTGGACTAGTAATAATGTGCAAAAACATTGTAAATATAAGTAGTGTTGAAAACAGTAAAGAACATGGCCCATGAACATGGATTTTATTTATTTCCTCACTGAATTGACAACACTGGCTTTTAAATACATGTTAGATATTTCAGGGAAGAAGTAATTGAAATAAAAATAGAATAGGTTTAGTGGATTTAAAATAATGTGTAAATACGATTTAAAACCAATTTCAAAATCTTTTCATATTTATTCCAAGAGAGAGTCTTGCAGTTATGAAGACCACTCAGCAAAATTATGGTTATGTCAGGCTGGACAAATCAATTTTCACCTACAAGTAAAATATCCTGGACATGTAAAGTACATGTACTTTTCCTTCTTCAGGAATTCCCATTCGAATTCAGTCAGATACCGGTAAACAAGATTATCATATCTAGGCCAACACGTATCTTGGACTGGAGTCATGATACATCCCCAAACCAAAACTTACTGTACAACATGCGATTTCTAGGAAATGCAGTTATTTCATGTAATTTCAATCTCCAAAGCTAGCTTTTCTGGTTTTATGACTTTCTAGCTGTTACATTGTAGCAACCAATATTCATTCATGGAAAAAATAGAAAATTTAGGGGAAAAAAATTGTTTACAAATCTTCTTCGACTTTTAAAGACACACCACTAAATGTACCTCCAAGCTGAACCCTTCACCATCCTCTGAAGTATTGGAGAAAATATGCCAACACCATACATGTACATGTACATCTATTAAACCTACATCATGTACATGCTGTGAGTACTGAGTTACACCTTGGGCACAAGCATTCAAATTACCCAGTTAATAGGGAGGCATGTTCATTTCACAATCAAATTACGCTTTATGGCCTTGCTTCATTTCCTTCAGATTCCGCCCCTAGACATGGCCAACTTAAAACCATGTTCACACCAACTCGAAACAAGAAGGGCACTACAGTTGTACATGTAACTACATGTACTGCCAACACTGTACATGTCGGCCTAATTCTATACACATGTAGTGTTGTTGATGTACATATATACATTATATACATTATACATTTTCCTTGTCGTTCAGTTCTCACAGGCACTCAAAATGGCACTCCAAAAGGGTTTCGGCAAAGCAATTTACAAGCATCATTTTGTTTGTGGCTAACACTACAAAAAATAACACAACACTATTTGTGACCAGAATCAGTAAAACATCCTTGCCCCTTTATATTTTGTGTGAAAAATGTTCAATTTTATTGTGCTAACATACATCTTAAAATCTAACAATGTGAACAACAATTCATTCCTGCATTGTTACAAAATGCAGGTCAACCAAGGAGTTATTGGCCAACATTGCATCTCCCAAACCCTGTAGGCACACGTACATTGTACATTTGCAAACCTCAAGAGCTTGCACATTATTCCGCTCATACACATTCATGTATAGGGATTTAATGAAAATAAATCACAAGCTAATTGGCATGATTTAATGAGAAATTTCTAAGTGCTTGCTTGAATAATTGGTCAATTCGCTGATCCAGAGTACAATGTATATGTCCATGTAGGCCTACATGTGTACATCAATTATCCTAGATAAATTCATTCATCCTTCAATTCCAAAAAATAAAAAGAAAAAAAAGAGCAAAATGTCACAGCTCGACATGTTCATAAATTGTTAAATGTCAAAGTGCTCACAATATTCTTTAATTTCACAAAGAATTCCAATTAAATTTTTTTAAATAAATGGTTGGATACATGTATGTATATGTAGCTAAGACCTTCCCCACCTTGATGATAGTACAAACCCATGCCCTTTCAAAATTAATCATCCAATAGAGGGTTATAAACTGCTGATACTGTTGAACCTTATAATTAACACATGAACATGTACATGTATCCTCCTTTCTCATTAACACTTAAATTAAAATAATTTAAAAGTACATGAATTTCAATGTAAGCCTACATGTACAAATGTACAATTATACATGTACAAATTGTACTTGATTCATAATATGACACAACAGTTTTCCTCCTGAAATACATGTATGTAACACGCATGTCAAAAGCTACGACAAAAAGTGGAAGAGTAATCATTTCTTAAGCAGTCTTTGTACAAGGTTCTTTAACCCTTTGGAGACAATTGACCACATTTTGTGGTTTGGCTCAGTAACTTTTGATTCAGAGCTCTGAAAAATATACCAGATGCATGAGTAGAAAGAGCAAAACAATTCTGCACACACTATATCCATTTTTGTTGCATGACCATATTGTGTCTGATGCCAGGAATTTTAAAATTGAGAATAAGATTGAAAATCCCTACATTGGCAACACATTGAGAGGTTCAAAATCATTGTTTTTTAATCAAAATTGGCAATTTTTTTCAACTCTCCGACAAAATTTGTAACCAATAACCATGTACTGTATATTGTTTTCAAAGACATTACACCTTATTAGAACCATGTAGCACTAAAAGCAAAAATATTATTGTTGCCAATTTGAAAACAAAATGTAATCAATTCAGCCCTTAAATAATTCCTGTTCTGAAAGGGTTGACGGAGACACACTGTGTGCCTTTGTGTATTGGCATTAGGGTGGTACAGAAGCCTTAATAATGTCTAAACCTGAAAATCAATGGCAGCCCCAGCAACAGTATTGATTTTTTGTTACCTTGCAAGTTCTTTGACACATTCACTGGCATCGGGCGCTTAAAGGGAGGGGGAGGGGAGGTGGTACTGGACATTTGTACTTCAGCATTAATATTCTCCCATTTGGACCAGTCTATGTATCTTCCATATCTACATGAAAATAAAAATTTGTTTTATCTGAATCATATTTTACACATCTTATTCTCCCCCTACATTATCATAAAGAGGAGCAAATATACATGTACATGTACAGTAGGAACAATGGGGGTGAACTGTGAATATACATGTACATGTAATATGAAAGAAAATTCGAGAAGGGCTTTCAACACACTCTTTTCCCCAAGGAATGATGCAGACCCTTTGATTATTTTTTTTCAGCTCATCATTAATATAAAAGAGAGTCTGCATCTAGGGACTGTATCATTTCTGGGACCAAAAAAAAGATGATGTCGGAAACGGTTTTCAAATTTTAGTTCCTATTCTTTTCGATATTCCTAATCACCCCGTTTTATGGTATATGTTCATAGATAGCAGCCTTCCTCAAATTAGGATCAAAAGGACAAGTATTAGCAGAACTTGTATTTAAAGTAATATTTCAAATTTCCAAGTGAAAATAAATATTATAATGCATAAAAATTCTAATGCCTTTAAGGAATTAGTTTCAAACAAAATGATCCATAGTCATTGCAACAGAGATTTTTTTTTTTTTTTTGCTTTTTAGAATACATACATGTATGTACAGTGTAATAACCAAAATGCATGATAAAAAACAAACAGAAAACAACAACAAAAACTAATTATCTGCAAATGTGATTTTGGGAAGATCACTGGATGTTCATCATTCAGATTACTTTATGGATTAATTTTCAGAATTCAAATGAATATACAGGCCTTAACATTGTAATAAAGGTCTATTATTGTACATGCTTGATTAAATGTAAATACATCTACTCCACTAATACAGTTCATACATGTACATGTACAGTCCACAGGTACTATAAAACCAGAAAAATTCCCAACATGAAAATTTTCACGAATTGCAAACCATATGTTGGCTAAGAACTTTCAAGAACTGCAAGAATTCAGTACGGCGAGTACATGTATCTTTTGCGGCATAAAACCAGACTCTAGACCAAACACAAAATTTACAAAAATTTGATGCACATGATAGTTCCTACACTGCATTTTTATAATAATACAATCAATTGTTGTACATACAATGTACATGTAATTATAATTTGATTTGGATGATTTCCTTTTCTACATTTAAAAAAAAATGAACTTTGCCTCTTTTTAAGCTTGAAAGTATTACATGCATTACAAATTAAACATGAATGTGACTGTGTCTCCTACATGTATGCCTCCACCTAAATTAAGTTACACAAGTTCATGGCTCAAACTGTCCTTGAAATATTGTGATAACCAGAATAAAAAGCCGACAATTACATCTTAACTGACTTTTTTTTACCTTTGACCTTTGATCCAACTAACCAAAAGTCTGATTACTTTATCTCCTCCTAGTCATGCAAACAAAATAGTAGAGATATAGTGATAACAAAACTACCAAATCTTTAATTTCCTGCATATTGACCTCTATGACCTAAACCTACTAAACTTAAAATCTAATCACTTTGTCTCACTAGTGATGCATACAAGTACCAAGTTTGAAGTTCACAGCTATAATAATTGAAATATGGTGATAACAGAAATAAAACAAGATGAATGCAACTGCATCTCCTATATGCCTCTCCCTACATTCAGTTGACCATGTGATGGCTCAACTGTTCTTGAAATATTGTGATAACCAGAATTTTCATGGTAAATGACCTCCATGACCTTTGAGAAATATTTGCCCAAATCAATGGTGATACACACTAGTAGTACCAAGTTTGAAGCTAATGGATGAAATGATTCTTGAGATATCGAGTTCAACACCTAAAATTTCAGAAATTGACCTCTGACCTTTGACTTACGTATGCCAAAATCTAATCAGATTGTCTTCCTATGCTGATACAAACTAGCACCAAGTTTGAAGTTCACACCTCAAATGGTTCTTGAGATTTTGTGTTAAACTTGCTAAAACCTGGAATTTCAGAATTGACCTTTGACCTTTGACTTACGTACCCCAAAATCTAAGCAGATCGTCTTCCTATGGTGATGCATTATGTTTTGGGGATGTCCGTCCGTCCCGCTTTCTCGCGATGTCTCGAGAACCATTTGAGGTATTAACTTTAACCTTGGTGCTGGTGGGTGAAGGCATAAAAATAATAATTGATTTGTCTCACTATAGTGATGTACCGGTATGTACATGTATACTAGCACCAAGTTTCAAATTTACATCTCAAATGGCTCCTGATATATTGTGTTAACCCTTTCAGGACAGGAATTATTTAAGGGCTAAATTGATCACATTTTGTTCTTCAAATTGGCAATAATTATATTTTTCTTTTAGTGCTACATGGTTCTAATAAGGTGTGATGTTTTTTAAAACAATGTCCATGGTTAAAAATTTTGTTGAAAAGTTGAAAAATTGCCAATTTTGATGAAAAACAATGATTTTGAACCTCTCAATGTGTTGCCAATTTAAGGATTTTAAAGCTTATTCTTGTTTTGAAAATTCCTGGCATCAAATGCAATATGGTCATGAAACAAAAATACATTAGTGTGTGCAGAAATTTTTGCTCTTTCTACTCATGCATCTGGTATATTTTCTAGAGCTCTGAATCAAAAGTTATTGAGCTAAACCACAAAATGTGGTCAATTGTCTTGAAAGGGTTAAATGCTAAAAGCTGGAATTTCAAAACTGACCTCTGTGACATTCGCCCTTTGACCTACATACCCCAAAATCTAAGCAGAGTTGTAGCAGTTTGGCTGCAATATCTCAAAAGATTCAACACCACACCTCAGATGGTTCCTGATATATTGTGTTAAATGCTAAAAGCTGGAATTTCAAAATTGACCTCTGTGACATTCGCCCTTTGACCTACATACCCCAAATTCTAAGCAGAGTTGTAGCAGTTTGGCTGCAATATCTCAAAAGATTCCGAAGTGTTACCAAACCATGGCAAAAGGCACAAATATATTTTTCCACTAGTACATGTACATGTACTTGTCTAGTCAGATTCAATGTACATGTAGGAAGTTGCTTAGAAATAAGCCGAGATTTGACATTCCTTTCTTGGTGGCATCCTTTTTTTCTTTTCTTTTTCACAATTGGTACATTCACCTTGAGTGGGATATTCAAACTTTTCATCTTTATATTTTAGTGAAGGGACCCCTTAATTATGTTACATTGTGCCTTTTCAGTGAAGTTTGGGCAGATCGATCAACATGCAGCCATCTATGTGCAGTCATTAATGACTGAGTTGGCATTATTTGAAGGCCCGTACAATGCGGTGACAATCTTTTTGTCAGCTCAGCATGGGACTCGAAACCACGCACGTGACGAAAGTCATATTCACAGCCTGATGATGATCCGATTGCGCCACACCGCCTCCTCAGTCATGTTTATAAAGCTAAGCATGTTTCCAATCAATGGCTGTTTAATACGCTTACAAGCGATTGAAGTGATGTCATTATAGTCTTTGTGTAACTCACACCAAAATAAAACTTGCCAACAACAAACTCTACATAATTCTCTCTAGGCCACACACGGTCCACACAAAGAAGTCATGCAATTTTTTTATTTTTTTTTTTTTTTTGGGGGGGGTCCCAATTAAGTCACAAAGAGTGAGTTATTTCGCAATTTATTCTCAACTGAATTACAATTTTGTTGCGCTCCCAAGGGTTCATGGGCACTTTGTCTGGCTTTTGTCTTTGAGCCTGTCTTGCCTCCGAAATGTCAAATTCTCATTTTTGTCTCCAATCAGTCACAATTTATTTTCATACATGTAGTAGTAGGTCTTCAACCCCTCACAAACTAAGTTGTCTCACATGATCTTGAACTAGACAGAAATTCTGTCTCTTGTTCGTTAGCCTCTTATTTTGGTAGGGTCGGCTCTTTACTTAGACTTAGAGACAGAAGCGGGCTGTTCGATCTGCTGTGCAAACCGAATACACATTGATTCACACACTATTAACAGTTAGTCCATGGTCGAAACCATGGCAACAAGCGTAAAATTAGCGCATTTTGCCAAGCACACGCTTTCATTACCAGGGATCATTGGACCTTTCTAAGTGCATGCGCTAAATCAAGCGTACTTATACCACACAATTTAAATAATCCATGGTTTAAATTTAAACCTCCTTTGTGAATTCCAGCCTAAGGCTAAGAGGAGAGGCTAACGAATGAGAGACAGAATTTTTGGTTCTAGATCTAGATCTTGAACTAGACCTCTAGATCTAGATCTAGATTCTAGTTACTTACAGTGTAGGAAGAAGTCCAAGAAATGTGAGACAACTTAGTTTTTGAGGGGTTGGAGACCTAACTGTTACTGTTAGGCTAATGTCAATGAGTATGAAACTAAATTGTGACTGATTGGAGACAAAAATAAGATTAATCTGACTTAATCATGATATTGATATAAATGATAATATTGTTCACACTGACACAGTTCTTTTAACATGTTTAAGTTTAAGGCCAAAAGTTTAAACACTTACCAAGAAACATACTGAATCGGTGAATCTATAGCTTCATCAGAATGGTTCCAATCCGTTACTTTGCCTCAGTTTGTCTCCCAAATCCCCAAGTCTCAGACTGAAGTCTGAATGAAGAGTCAGTGTTACATACTGTAGGATGCATTTCAGTTAATGTTAAATAATAGAGATTCAGAAAGCGATAGCAGAAATTCGGCAGAGAAAATGCCTAGCCTTGTATTCAGGTCATATTATTTTGTGTAATGTTCTAAAATTGGAAACTACACTGTCACTGAGAAAGGGGGGGGGGGGGATGATACTAACCAGTGGCGGCACCAGGATTTTTAAAGTGGGGGGGGGGGGCAAATGGGGGGCAAAAGAAAATGTTGGGGGGGGGGCAAGGGCGGACAAAAAAAATTTGCATTTTCCCCATGCCCCCCACCTTGATGCCGCCACTGCTTTCCAAGTTTCCGTTTTCTTTCTTTTTCCTTCTTTTCTCCATTCCTTTTTCACTTTTTTCTTTCCTTTTCTTTTCTTTCTCATTTTCCACCCTTTTATTTTTTTTCACTCAAAAAAATTATTGGGGGGGGGGGGGCAACTGGGGGGGGGGCAAAGCTTCTGACTGGGGGGGGGGGGCAAATGCCCCCCATGCCCCCCCCCTTGGTGCCACCACTGATACTAACTACAAATTCCAATCAGATTAAAAAAAAATTCTTACCTGAAGTAGACCTACATGTACCAAGGGACACTATAAGAGGCAACTAAGGATTTTTTGACTGGGGGGATATCGAGGGGGTGGGGCACAAAAGAACACTTCTTGAGTCTAGTCCTGAGTATCTGGAAAAAAAGAAAGAGAAGAGATGTTGATAAAACAGCAGCCATACGAGATGGGGGGGGGGTGGGCTGCCCCCTTTACCAATATTCACGTGTCCTCCATCTTTTTTATCTCCAAAATTGCCTTAATTATAGTAAAATGCCAAAGTTTTTGTTCACTTGCTCACAATAGGCCTATTTGGAAACTGGAAGTGATGTTCTGGCACGTACTTGGGGTCTTGCTTTTACAATGCAAAAAAAAAAAAATGCCTGTACAGGCCTATATGCCTATCCGACATTTTCCGAGCCATAATTGAGTTAAAAATCTCTAATAAGAAAAAAAAAAAACAAGAAAAAAATCTGTGTCAAAATTTACTGGAGGGACTCGGAGGACAATTTGTTCATCATGAATTCTATGTCTGTTTTTTAAAAAATAAATTGAATTGAATTAATTTCCTCAGGACGGATCATAAGAGGGGGTTCCTCTCCCATCTAGTGGTTTGAGAATCTCTACAGTAGTGCAAAAAATAATTAAAAAATGAATAATCATGAAAATACCGCAATTTCAAAACTAAATAAAATTCTATGTAGTAAAATGTCAAAGTTTTGTACTCGCTCAAAATAACTGGAAACTTGGAAAGTGGAAGTGATGTTCTGGCACAGTCAGCCCTGCTTTGACAGTGCAAAATATAGCATGTTTGTGAATACATTTTCCGAGCCCGATATAATTGAGTCAAAAATCTCGAATAAGAAAAAGAAAGTCATTTGTCAAAATTTACTGGGGGGGGGGGGGCAATTAATTTCCTCAGGATGGATCATGAGAGGGGGTTCCCCTAACAGGTCTAGGGATTTCAAAACTAACCCCCCCCCCCCCCCCCCCCCCCCCCCCCGCCGTATCCGCCACAGTGTGCAGCTACTATCCGTTCAGATCATCTTTCTTGATGACCAAATGCATTCTTTGGGCTTAGGCTTCCCTCTTAACTTCTCTCTATTCTTCATGATAACTATAACCGCCTGGAATAGAGGCTTGGATCTACAGCTGGGTGACGTGACGCGCGCGCGCGACTGCACTACCGATATCCACCTTCGCAGACTCGCAGTCCCATGTATTCAATACTGTGTACCAGAGAGGGATATCTTGGAAAAAAGGTGAACAGTTAAGATCTAAAGCCAGAAAGTGAGGTAAATTTTCTTATGATGTTTCATTTTTGTCTCTTCTCAATCTACGTGAATTATTATGTACATTTTGAAATAGGAAACGAGGGTCTAGACCTACTTCTCTTTCATTATGCACAGTAATCTAGAGACAGATCTAGGGCTAGGCCTGCATGGGCTAGGCCTACCCCTGTCTAATTTAAGTTAGATCTACTAACAGTGAAGTTAGATTATTTTGAATAGCCATACTAAAGATCATGTTGTAGATAGCTAGGCAAAGATAATATTATTAAAATAAGCAACCAATGTATGTAGTACTAGATCTAGTAGGGGGTCAAACACTAAATTACTGCCATGCCCATGCCCATGCCCACCAATTACATGTAGGTCTAGATCCAGATCAAACGTTATATCTCCAAAGACTTTGCCACAGAGTCCAATAACCTCGCATAAGTGTGTGAGTGGATCTAACATGTCTGTTAGATCTTTATTCTTTAACGTTAGTAGACTCTAGATGATAATTTATAGATCTGACTAACAGTACGGGGTCGGGCTATTCGGCACTAGCCTAACTAGTAACTTAAGATCTAGAGCGAACTTAGCACTGCGCTACACACAGTACCTCTTTATACTAATAGCCTTAAATTTCATGTTATTACAATTTTACCTCTTAAAATTTTGAACATTACTTCTTTGCTAATTATTTCACACATTGATATCAAATAATTTTGAATTTAAGTGCTTTGAAATGTGTAATTAGTATAAAATTCAACACAGGTACTTGCGATCAATT
>CM046835.1:30459701-30864701 GCA_025618425.1 Heliocidaris tuberculata
TTCTACTACTAATGCTACTACTACTACTGCTGCTGCTACTACTTCTTACTACTAATAGTTGAACAAAACTACCACTAGCCCTGCTCCTCTTCTTTCAATTCAGGATGTTGGTCTTGGTGTAGAATTAAATGTACCCTCACTGCACACTGTTTATAGCTTAGGCCTCCATGTAACAGTCGGAGAGGAGGAGATCAATTAACTCGCCGTTCAGACCGAAATCGTTTTGAATCTGTAACGGTCAACGAAGCACTCACGTTCAGAAGTTCACCTTTTTACCAAAATTTCCCCCTCTCGTTTCTCCATTGTTTGTGGGCGGATTTCGCTCAGAATTTCAGGAATGATTTGAAAGAGTCATATCAATGTGCACATGAAATAAAAAATAAAATGATGAATTACTTTTCATTTTATCAAACCTTTCATGTTTTGTTGTCCTTCAAAACTACCCTCAGATTATTTACAGACAAATCCTGACGTTTCGCTCAATATTCATTATCAAGTACATACATGTACATATTCTTCAGACTTTTACGGACCTCGTGACGAAATTTTCGCCGTGCCGAAGCCTTACTTTCGGAGATATAATGGAAAATATATTGGGTTATTTTCACAAACTGAAAACTGTGTAGGAACAGTAACCTGAAAAAAAATATGACGTCATGGCTAGAAATCAGACTGTGCGCATGCGCACTATTACATAACACGATCACCTGTTCGAGGCACTGCAGCGCAGAAGTGTCGGCAGACGGTGGTACCTGGAGAAAACTGCCAAAGAAAGACATGTCAGTGCTGTGTCGATGGTAAACGGTAAAGCCATGAGGTCGATAATTAGTTTATTTCAGGTTTATTTCCGTAAATATATATTTGCTATGAATTTCTGAGGCATTTGGAAGATTATTCAAATCTTCCAAAGATTACATTTTCCCCCACGAAATCACGTGAAAGCCGTTTTATGTTTCAAACCCAACAAAAATTAGCATAATGTGGGTCTTTATTATTGAGAATGACGTCATCGCCACGGAAAGCGACTCGGTAGATCAGCGTTCGGATTCAAGGTACGAAAATGCATTGTATTTGATTTTTTACAGACATTTTCGGATGCATGGTTTTTAGAAAATGATATTTCACACAAAGTATCTTTAATATCTGATTAATGACATACTCCAATATCTCTTTTGTTTTCTGATTAGAAATGTGTAATTTTAATGCATATTTTGGACTTTTATTTTGTATTTTTAATGTAATGTTTCTTGTACGTTTGTCCCCGTTTTTCCATCGATTTTGAAAAAAAAATATGATGACTAGTTAATCTGCTGATTCCCATTTTCAAAACCATTAAGATCATTCAGATTCATGGTCATATGCCAAAGTTATAGCAGTTTTGCTTCGACACTTCCCCAGCGGTTTCACCGAAACATCGTGTTCATTCAACAGAAAAGCGAGGTCAAATCAATGCGAATTCTTGGGTTAATTGCACCGTTCGGCACTGCCTGGTAAATTAAAAGAGGGAAAAAACCACTACACCTACATCAAGATAACACATTTTAGCAGAGACCTTGTGTGTTCTTATCACTTTTCTTGAAATATCACAAATAATTTATTTAATTATAAAAAGCAACTTTAAAGAGAAATCATAAAATGATTTGTGAGCTTTCTCATTGTTATTCATAGACGGATTAGTATAGTCAAGTATTGTAACTCCGAACAGATTGTATTACCGAACGTGTAAAGTTAAGCGCCTAAAATGGGTTTTCATACGCGTGGGATTACGCGTATGAAAACCACACTATTGATACCAAGGTTGTGTCTTTTTCCCATAGGTTTCACACGTTCGGAATTACGGTACCTTTTTCAAGGGACCAAAACGCCGCGTCGTTGGGAAGGGGTTCACTCGGAAGGGAATATCGTATTAAATCTACGTTGTCTTTTTAAAATTCCATCAACTTCTTTTTTTGTAGGACTTTGAGCATTCAATATGTATAGTTTGACAGATATTCGTTTCATATTTTATTTGCTATCGTTGATTTTCTGAAAAGTGTTCGGACACTGGATCAACCACCATATCACTGTAGCAATGAAAAGGATTGCTCTTAGAATGCCCTCATTTTACAAAGGAAAACAATAAAACACTTTGGACCAAATTTGCTGCCACTGTCCAGTTTTTTAAATCTGATTTACCCATATATGTGGGCAGTGTTTTTTCGCACTTTTTATGATTTCCAGCATAGTTTAGTCAATTTGTGTCATTTTGTGATCATTTTCAAACCAAACCTCACAAAACAAAATTTTTTTTGTATGCACTACTTAAAGATAAAGTTGAGTTCTGATCATGAGATTGAATTGTGAAAGGAACTGTCTCAAAGCAATTGGGAAAGGTTGATTATATAGCACATAAGAATTGCTGTATGCTGTAAGGTTTTGGAATCACCAAAATAATAAGAAATTGACTCAATCCTGCTGAGAGTCACGTGCACTGCACACAGAAATGTGTATATGGGACTACACACAAATGTTTTGCCTGAACAGTTGTTTCTTGTCATATTTTGAATGTGAGGGCATTTGAATAGCAATCCTTTTCAGGGGACATTTCTACTATGGTAATCTTCCAAACTAACATAAAAAGAATGAGAAAGCTCACAAATTAATTTTTACCTTTCCTAGAACTAAACCTCCTCTTTAATCATAACCTATTCCATTAACTTCATGGCTGTTTCTTTCACAATGCAATATCATAACCCCAGTACTCAACTTTGAGATAAAGTCTTTAAACCAGTGTCTGTGATTTCACTGTCATTTCAGGAGGCATCTCAGGTTTGGCCTTGGGCGAAGACAAAATGTAGCATGGGTGTCAGGCGCCTGATCTGTTTCAGGAGACGGAGATTGTCAAGCTATCTTTGTGTGCTTGTCTTCTTCGCTGTCATCTATTTCATCTTCCAGGGGACATCACTGAGGGCGCTCAACAAGAATAATGCCGAGAAGGCGGTCCAGCGAAACTCTAAAATAGGTGATAAGTTACTCTTTGAAGTCGCTTGTAATCTCAACTTTCGATCCCAAGTTTTATGTACAGTCAGATATTTGTGAAAAAACATATATTTGTTGGGTAATCATGGCCCAATTTGTCTATATGTTTGCTAATGCAGGTAGAAAAAATGAAAAAGAAAAAAAAAAGGTCAAGTATCTCCTACAACATATAACAATGATCCTTCAGCTAGAAATGAATATTTTTAAAGCATTTTATGATAGACATATGCATAATGTCAACCACTTTCATTTGCACTTCAAAGTATTAAGTTTTACCATAGATTAATCGGATTGCTGAGGAATGAAAACTGAAATTATTAAAACTTGGTTTCTTACCTTAAATACATCCATTCATAATTATACATTATATCTTTATCCATTTTTAAAAATACATTTGTTTGTTGTTTTATTTTAGGGGGAGATATCATAGAAAAGAAACCTGAGAAGTCACCCACAATTCTCGGGGTGAGGTCAGACGACCTGCTGCACTACGTACCAGACGAGGATGGTTCGTTCCATTGCATCGACGGGTCGGCCAAGCTGCCAATGATGGCGGTCAATGACGAGTACTGTGACTGCCCATCCGATGGATCGGACGAACCGGGAACAGACGCTTGCCCAAACGCAAGGTGACTACATACTGATCCCCATGTTAACCTGTTGACTGCTTAGCCCAAGATACAAATGTAACTCAGTTGGAGTCTATCAAAAATGTGTGATATATCACAATGATATTGTATCCAAGGGATGAAGAAGTTTGACCATTCAGTGATAGATCTATATGTAGGTTTCGTCTCACTGCGGATGATGAAAATCCAGAACTAGCCCTTTTTTTTTTTTCAAGATTTCTGCATGCTGTGACACATTTCGCATGTATATTGTACAAGGTATCAGGAGATTTGGTATAAAAACAATGCCGTGAAATTTATCTTTTATCCCTATATGTGAAAAATTGCTTCAACATGACAAATATAGCAGATGATTTCTTACAACTATTACATTTATTGAAATTTACAGGAAAAATACAAGCCAGAAAGTGTAATATTTTTCCTTAGAAAATACAGCAAAATTTTTGATGAATTCTGCTATTAAATCTTGATACTTTAAAGGTAACAGATAGTTTTGGGTAGCCCTCAAAAACTTTTCGTGAGATTTCTTTGATTTTACTTAATAAACAGCAGGGTACTAACATAACTAAGATGCTGTGAAGTTTTTTCCTCCTCAAGTGAAATATTTATCGAATGAGAGGTAAAAAGTAATAAAAATCCCTGGCCCCAAAAAGAGGGGATGTAAATTCAAACAATGGCCACACACACACTACTTAGGGTACATGAGGATTGTTGTCCCCGCCGAACGAAGTTCGCGAGGGGACTATGAAACGGGCTCCGTTCGTGTGTGCGTGTGTGTGTGTGTCCGTCCGTCCGTCCGTCCGTCCGTCCGTCCGTCCGTCCGTCCGTCCGTCCGTCCGTCTGTCCGTGTGTGCTCAAATGTTAGAAAATGCTACTTCTCTGTCATTTCTTGGCCGATTTTGATTCCGATTATTTTATCTGATAGGGCTGGGTGGGGGCTTCCAAACTTCTACACAGAATTTTGAAATTCATTAATTATGCAAATTTATGCAAATTTATTCAAAATTGACGAAAAATGCTACTTCTCCTCTATTTCACATTGGATTTTGATTCCGATTGTTTTATCTGATAGGGCTGGGTGGGGGCTTCCAAACTTCTACACAGAATTTTGAAATTCATTAATTATGCAAATTTATGCAAATTTATTCAAAATTGACGAAAAATGCTACTTCTCTATTTCACATCGGATTTTGATTCCGATTGTTTTATCTGATAGGGCTGGGTGGGGGCTTCCAAACTTCTACACAGAATTTTGAAATTCATTAATTATGCAAATTTATGCAAATTTATTCAAAATTGACGAAAAATGCTACTTCTCCTCTATTTCACATCGGATTTTGATTCCGATTGTTTTATCTGATAGGGCTGGGTGGGGGCTTCCAAACTTCTACACAGAATTTTGAAATTCATTATTCATGCAAATTTATGCCAATTTATTCAAAATGGCTGAAGGTTCATAATGTTTTCATGTTTTATATTTCAGTTGTATACATGCATTGTTGGTATTCTCTTCTTTTGCATGCAGTAACATTATTATTTTATTCACTAAAGTTTTTCACTGAAGTTTTAAGGTTCAGGCTAGTTAATTTCCACAGATCTGCACTTCCGGCGGGGACATTTATTACGCATTGCGTAATTTACTCATTCACTTGTTGTATGTGGTGTGTGTAGAATACGCTACACATAGTGCAAAGCGCTGGGTTTATTGTGCGGGGAACCTTCGGGTGGATATGGTCTTAGCGTGAGGCAGTGAAAAGCCGTTACCAAGCGTTTCTTACAGATATTTGCAGTAAAATTTGTTCGAAATCGTGAATGAAATGTTAGATAATCTCGTACATGTGTCTTATGATAAAAGGAGAATAGTATGTGACTATTTCAGATAAGTTTCTTGCCATTATGATTTTCACTACCGAGACTGTCTATGAGCTTTAAGCACATAAAATCATGTGCCTTTAACATGGCTGTCTGCCATGCACATAATATAGAGCAAAGGTGAAAAGCTTTACTAACTATCTAATTCGATGTAAGATCAACCCTGTCGCCTTATGCATTCATGCCTGAGATAATGAACTCATGGTCACAGAACACCTGCCCATAAAATGACATCTATGTCAAATTATGAAATGGATACCCTGGGTGATATGTTGAATTATGAGCAGCTGTTCAGCTGAAAGGCCATTGATGCCTGAGGAAATGTATGAGTTCCTTAATGGCTCTATCCTGTTCCTGGAAAAGTGACGATTGCAGAGAGGAAAGGGCAGTCGCTGCACTTAGTAGTAGTACTATTTTCTTCTTTTTCTTTAGGGGTGGGGGCACTTTGACTTTTCTTTTTTTTTTTTTAGACCTGTACAGATTTATTATACTATTTCATACATGCAATACAGTCCTTTTTATACTTAACACGGTTTAAACAATGGAAAGTGAACACCCATATCTGATCATACATGTACATAGTGAAAAAAAAAATCAATCAAGTAGTGTGATAGATGAACAGAAATTCCAGGAAGGAGCCATTCAAGGCAATGTGTGTTTTTCAAGTCTGTGTAATCCTCCTGTGACAATTGCTGTTAGGTCACTTTCCTACATTGGCTGAATTCCTGACTTCACCCATAGGAGTTCAGTGTTTTCTTAATGGTAAAAATTAATCAGTTTTCCCTCCTCAAATTGGCAATGATCATTCTTATTTTCCACTTCTACGTAGTTTGAAAAAATGGAAATGTTTCGTAAATGAACCAATGTGAATGAAATTTTGCAAAATTTAACAGAAAAATTGCCAATTTCTACATGAAATAGTGATCATATATTTTACATTGCATTGCCAATTTAGAGACTTTAAAGATTAGTTAAAATTAAATTGCTCTCATTAGTGAATGGCACAACCTACTGCATTGGAAATAGACTAAAAAAAATTTTGTGATTTTTGCTCTTTCTGCTCATGTACATGTATGTATAATTCCTAGTATTCTGGATCAAAAGATAACACAAAAACATCACTAAAAGGAGACAATTTACTGCTACAATGAATAGGTTGTTAACCTTGGACCAAACACTGTACGGTGATTCTGTGCAATGTGTCCCATATGAATATATGTCTTTCATCCATTTTAATTTATTTCCTCCAAAAATGAAAAATCTCTCGATATGACCATTGAATAATGGCAAAGATACTAAAAGAACCACTAGTCAGTGGTCAAGAGATTTTAATTTAAAAAAAATATATAAAGGGAAAAAATTGCATGTCCCGTATCTAGCCTTAACCCTTTCGAGACAATTGACCACATTTGGTGGTTTGGCTCAATACAGTAACTTTTGATTCAGGCCCCTAAGAAAATATACCAGATACATGAGTAGAAAGAGCAAAAAATTATGCATACACTTTGTCTATTTTTGTTGCATCACCATGTTGCATGACCATATTGCATTTGCTGCCAGGAATTTTAAAAAGGAGAATAAGCTTTAAAATCTTTAAATTGGCAACTCATTGGGGGGTTCAAAATCATTGTTTTTCATAAAAATTAGCAATTTTTTTTCAACTGAACTACAATGTTTCGAACCATGCATGTTGTTTTTGAAGGCATTACATTTTATTAGACCAGAAAAATATTATTGTTGCCAGTTTGAAGAACACAACGTGATGAGTTTAGCCTTAAATCATTCCTGTTATGAAAGGGTTAGAGTACCATAAACCTAATCTAAAAATTATTTCCAATCCAATTCCTAATTCTAAACCTAAATCTTCGATTAAATAAACCTTAAGTATCAAGTTATTGTATGAACTTTGTTTCCACCCTTCTCTTCAGGTTTTACTGTGAGCACAACGACAAATTCCTCCCATCTGGCAAGGTGAATGATGGGATATGTGACTGCTGCGATGGAAGTGATGAGTGGAAGATTGGCCTGGCGTCAGTGAAGGTCAAAGGTCAGTACAACAGATATCAATAACCACATAAAAATATTTGCTCTTGATAAGATGTGTCGAGTTACATGTAGAGTGCATATATTGCCTCTGCCTCTATCGTGTGAGTAAAAAAATACAAACTTAACAACCTCTCAATTTTGGATTATTTGAAGTGTGAACTTTGCAATCTACAAATTTATGATATATCCTGGTAGAGTAACCTTTCCTGCATATTATGGGACCATTATTGTTTGGTATCTCTGCACGCTTGACACAAGACTGAATTCATGACTCAGTATATCCAGAGAAAAGGAACAAAATGGTATTATGGTAATGGGTTGATAAATTTCACGTTCCAACCATCAAGGTATCAATGGAAAAGAGAGGTTGTCAAAAGTGAAAGAAACGTGAATTCAAAATATTACTATAGAACTTTGTATACATGTACATTAAACAACTATTATGTTTTTGACCTGTAGGCCTTCTATCAAAGTTCTTACAGTTCCACATTTATTAACCCACTGCCTCCTGGAACTGGGTGGACCCTGTATTAAGCCTATAAAGGCCACCGCACACCTTACGATCGGTCTGCGATCCGATCTCAGAAGAAAATGTAATATTATTTGACATAACATTTAAAAACGAAAAATATTTTTTATTGAGGGTCTGAAAAGTCATACAGATAGTAAAATTGATAATACGGCCTTTGCCGAGTTTTCTAGTCGGTGGAATGGCAGAATCGGCTCCGAGTTGTAGTGACGTCACAAAAATTGAACAACTGCCTACGATTTGAAACTAATTTTGCCCTTATTCCCTCTAGAAAGCTGAAAGCTCACCAAAACCCTAATAATGTTTAGTATTCATATTACTTTTCAGAACCTGAATAGGGTAGCTTTCATTTGTTAAAATGCCAAAACTTAATGCCATAGCGATTTATTTCACAAATCGGATCACAGACCCATCGGAAGGTGTGCCTTAAGAATGAGAGAATTCGGTAATCAACAGGTTAATTTTGTTATGGATATCCTAATAAATGACATTGAACAGTACCGTATTAGAAAATGAAGTAAATTATCAGCTCATTTCATTATTAACCTTTGAAGGTTAAATGTAAAATTAAGTCCTCTGTTTTTGCTGTTCTTAGCTGAGGAAGAGGAATTTTTTAATGATTAATGTTAACCAATCAAATTGATCTAAACAGTATGTTATTCATTAATAATTGTTGAGCACCAGGAGTGTCAAGTCTGACAGACATGTGTGCTATACAAGAACCCACTATTGTTATTATTATTATTATTTAATAGGGTTTCCTTTAAGTGATGTCATTCAACATGCGCCATGCCTGGACACATGCAGCAAGCTAGCAGACCAGGAGAGAGAAGATCAGAGAGTACGGCAGATAGGGTTACGCTTAAAGCAGCAGTATATAGCTAGGGCACAGGGTCATTTAAAAGATGGGGTAAGTGTAATCCTTCCTTTCACCCCCCCCCCCCCCCCTACTTGTATTATATTTTTTATTGTGTACAGTACACATAATATATAAAATGAATAATACAAAATAATACATTGCACTTTCCTCTAAAGTCTACTTCTAAATCTTCTGCTGCGTCTAGGTCTGCATCTACATCTCCTTTGACTACTTCTATGTCATGTGTATGTATTTCACCTTCTGCTATTTCTTCATCTGCTGCTGCTTCTGCATCACTTTTTAACTTCAACGTCTGTTGCTCCTTTCACATCTAGTTCTCGTAATGAAACATACCTTTCCTCTTACTTCTACATCTATTGCTGCTTTTATGTCCACTGCTTCTTCAATTTCTTCATCTCTTGCTACCTTTACAGTGTACTGCACCTTCTACTGCTACATTTATGTGTACTGCTACATTTACTATACACACTGCAAAAAACCTACTGCAAAATGTCTACTGCTACTTTTATACTTACTGCTAGCTGCTCCTAATTCTACTTGTACGTTGAAAAGTAGTTCTACTTGCACTTTAATGTACTACTACTGCTATACTAGTATGTTAACATTTTTTCCCACATCATTTAGTGCTAATTGACCTCGTAGTCATATGCTTGGATACTTATCAACCTCTTTTACACTTTCTCTTTCACTATTATCACACTATCCATTATTTGACAAACCACTTGCATTGGCATGATTATTGCTTTCATTTCATCAGTATCTCTCCCATTGAAGAATTTCTACCATCACTCTGTCATTGCCTGTATAATGTTGAAGACAAAAGCACTGCATTCCACTCAAATAATTTTTTGAAGTGTTTTTTTTTTCTTCTTCAGACTTTGGATTCAATATCACATTTCACAATTACTTGAAGACTAAATACTAAAGTAGAATGATTTGTGTACCCCTAATATCGATCCCAATAAAACTTTACCCTCAACAGATGTGAAGAAGATAAAGGGTAACACAAAAAACCCGTGTGCACAGAACCCAAGTTGGATTTTGCACTGTGGGTACCGTTGCGTCAAGTAGTATACTCACAAAGTTCTTTTACCTTTATTTAGAGAGTTTTCAAACTTGCAATTTTGAAACTGATGTTTTGAATATTGTATACCAACAGGAACCCATAACATTCAGAGCAAATTATTTTTTGTTGATTGGTCCCCCTTTTAGCTTGAAATGAAAGATCAAAAATATGCAAAGACCTTCATTTTAATCCTGTTTTTTGCACACATCAGTGGCAAACAAGGTGAATTCTACCATTTGGAGTAGAGGTTCTTTTGACCACACAAATGACACAGCCTCATACCACATCTGTTCCTGGCATAACTGAATGGAAATTTTGAAAATATGCAAACAAGTTCCCTTAAAAAGTAGATAAATGTGTTCTATTATTGATCTAACATCCTGTATTTCTCTACTTGGCAAGTACTATATTGCAAATGAGGTGAATTCTACCAGCCCAATAAAGAGTGCTTTGACCTCACAGAATACACAGCCTCGTACCACATCTGCTGCTGGAACAAGTGAATGGAAAAAATGAAAATATGTGAATTGCTTCATATATAAAGTAGATATATATGCTTTATCAAGATCTATAATTCTTTAAGTTTGTATGGTAGGGCAAATGAGGTGAATTCTATCTGCTCAGTAAGGAGTGTATTGACTATGTAGACTATACACAGCATCATTCCATATCTGCCTCTGGTGCAAGAGTGTGGAAATGATGAAAATATGTAAATTGCTTCATCTAAAAAGTAGATATTTTCCCTCTCAAGATCTATGATTCTGTATCTTTGTACACAGCAGGAGTTATACGGAAAACAAGGCGAGTTCTTCCAGCTCAGTAAAGAGTGCTTTGACCATGCAGACTACACAGCGTCCTACCACATCTGCCCGTGGAACAAGGTGGAACAGACACAGAAGGGTCACATGTTCAAACTCGGGAGCAAAGGACAGTGGGATACCAGTCGGACGGACAAGCAGGTCTTGGTCATGCTGGACGGAGACAAGAGAGGGTGTCCCAGCGGGGGTCGTAGGACCGAGGTGAGAAATTTCGACAAATATATTATCAAGCTTGATATGGAGTGTGTATATACAATGTATGTATTCATCTCGGGTAAGTCATCGGTATTAAGACTGTGGGCCCAGCAATCGTATTATTTTCCAGCTTTAGGTGAACTACGCTGTACCATAAGGAGTTCAAGCATGTATGTGAAAATATTAATAGAATGATGGTGAAAGAATCACAAACATGTATGTACAGAGAACTTTTTTAAGTAAAAGTGAAAATTGATGATACATGTAGGCTTACAAGATCCAGTGCTGAAGTATACATGTTGCTTTACGACTCATCCAACTACACGTACAGTATGATATTGTCTTCATTCAAATTTTGTTTATCCCAGTCCACATTCTCTCTTTCTCTTCCATTGCAGATTGAATTCGCATGTGGCTTGAGCAATGCTGTAGCCAAACTATTTGAGGAGGAAAAGTGTGTGTATACTGTGCAGTTTTTGACACCTGCTGCTTGCTGAAGAATATTCATAAAAGTGACAGCTTCAGTCGTGTACTATTTAAATACCATGTGCCTTAAAGATTTTGATGAGATAAGTGGAGTAGATGCATCAAACCCATTTCTTACTGCCAACGAGTAATTTTTTTTAAACACATTTGTCAGAGTATCAAATGACTTTGTGTTGTATATTACACCTATATGAAAACAACAAAATTTATGATTTAAATTAAGTTGCATGTATTACCAAAGGTTTTCTTTTTTTTTTTTTTTTTTAAATTCAAAGTATGAAGCAAAAGAGTATACTGTATAAGCCATAAATTTCGCGGCCATAAATTTTCGCGAATAGAACTAACCAGACTATTTCGCGAGTGGTTGAATTCGCGGTCGGAAAATTCTCACATCTACAAACAGCGGTGATGATGTACTTTTGCAAAGCGAAGTGGTGAATTTCTGACCAGGAGACAACAAATTCAACCGACTTCATATGTTTGCAATATTTTGGCGTGTTGTTAAATTCGCGACCCACTCGCGATTCACGAAATTCGCGAAAATAAAACCCCCGCGAAATATATGGCGTATACAGTATTGTATTTCAGATTCTTAATCTGAATGTTAGCTCCCGATTTTGAATGTTATATAAACATAAATTCAAATAGAATGTCATACACTTGTTTTTTTTTCAAGGTCATGTTTTGCTTGGTCTAATTGTAATGGGATGAAATGAATTATATATTTCTCTGAGAAAGTGTTAACATGAATTTTTGACACATCCAGTTTTTATATTTCACCATTTACATGTATGTCATCCATGCCATTGCCAATAGCAACTAAAATATATGTTACCCTTGATATGTTTCATGTCAAATACCAGTCACTAGTATCAAAAGTCTGCCAAAACTCTCAACAAGAATTTCAGCAATTTGATATTCAGCCATCTATCTTGTCTTCAACCATGCCACATATGTTATGTTTTAAAAAGAGGTATTCCAAGTCACTCTGCCTCTAAGTAATGTCTTCATTGAAAATTGTACCCATCAAACTTCTAAGCTTGAATGGATATTTAATTTAAATTTCAGCAGAATTGTCCTATTTCATTGAAATGCAGAGTGCATAGTTCAGTAGTTGTAGAAGTCTTGTTCACCAAACTTTTTGAATATTTGAATATTCCTCGTGAAATATATTCCATCTTTAGCAGAATGATTCCTGACTGTCACAATATTATTACATTTAAAATTTTCCAGTATTCTTATTGAAGTACCCTTGCCAATATTGCTATGTACTTGTCATTGAATGAAAGATATTGGAGGTTTTGTACCGTAATCATTATTTTTGACATTAAAAAAAGTTGCCTTTTTGAAGGCAAAGCAAACTAAAAGGGATTTCTTTTCTGTTTGAATATTGAGTTGGTAGAATTCCTAGATATTGCTTGTACAGTTTATTTAACGACTTATTTCATAGTGTACTAATAAACTAATACTCTTCTAGTCAGACTATTATATTTTTACGAAATAGAACAGTAATGTTTTTACTATTACCAACACTATATCTTTATGTACAATGCTTATTATTTCTTTCATAAGGTTCATATTTATGTAGAAAAATTATGAGGTTATTCTGAGTGACCGATTAGAATAATGCCAAAGAAAAAAAAAAAAGAGAAAGATCGAGAAATCTTTTTCTATAACTTTTTTGTGCATCTGAAAATAACATTAATGTTTTATACATGGCTTGTATGTTTTAGTACCTATTTTGAAATCTGTAAATTAGCAAATTCAACGGTACAGACTAATCTGAAATTTTGTAATTTGGAGACCGACATGTACATTTTACAAAAATAAACTGAAGAGTCTATTTGTTGTCATTGATTTATGCAGATCTTTCAATTGCCTTCTGATAATTGTTTTCCCCCCAAGTTTTTCAGAAATCTTACATGAAAGAGCAGCAAAAATTAATTTTATGTATGATAGACCGACATGCTACTTTTACTGTTTAATTTCAGCATGTATTGTGCCAGGTTGAATAGCAAAATTATACGAAAAAATTGTATCATCATTTTGAAATATTAATATGTTGGGCTGTTCGACAAATCAGTAGAACATCAAGAGAGCATTCTCCATCTTTCTATGAGTGCTGCTGAACTCTTTCTTTGCTATGGATCGAAACCTGGAACAGCTACATTGTATATTATATATGTACACCGTATGTGAGCCAAAAGTCGACTATGGCAGTCCCCTGTATGTTCCATTGGTCGACCAAAGCCAGTAAAGACTTCATACATGTACATTAAAATTCAAAAGAATTATTTATAGGGGATGTCGATTTTCAGGCCATTGCCTGATTTGGGGTTCTGTCTTTCCTCAGATTCAGGCTTTTTCAGGCTCTCTGTTGCATAGAACTTATAGGTCTGCAAAATGACTCAGACTCTTTTCAGGCTAATTGAACAAAATCAACTGGTATTCCAGATTCATGGTCAAAATCATAGGATTAAAATGATTGACCAAATATTTTTTTTTGTTAAAAAAAAGTTACTGCTTTGAAACAAATTCATGTTGCCTTTTAAAATGCAGCTGAATGATTCACATTGTTATTGTATAATTCTATGGATATTAAAATTGTAAAAAAAATATATCCCATTGTTGTAAATATTTTTCATTGCTGAATATTTTTCACTGTTAATTGTATATTTTGGATCATGGGGAGATACAATGTATTAAAATTTCTGAAATACCATTTCTAAATTTGAAAGGAACTCCTGCTTTACCTATTTCAATGTCTTTTTTTTTTTCAAGAGGATATCTTGAGAATGTAACTATATATTTTTAAGTACTAGTAGGTGTATTTTCTTTTATCATCATTATCATCATCATAATCACTAAACAAAACACTTTTCACAAATTGTCATGGGTGACCTTTTTCCCCCAGCATGAAAAGTTTGCTTACCTGAAACTTCCTGAAAGCAAGTTTCATGCATTTATAAATTTCTGGTTTTATTGCTCTGTAAAACCCAGGAAATTTTGTGAATTGTGACATGAATCTTTCCTGCATTGGTAATGGCTGTTTTGCAGCAAGAAACTTAATATGTGAATCGCAAAAGTCTCGTGTCTTGATTGATTTGATATGATTCTTTAGTGGCATGAAACTTTGGCATATGTTTACCATTCATAGAAAGTTTCATGCTCGTGAGATTTTATGGTCTTACAGCAGTTTTTAAACCTTTCCATGAATATTACAATAACAATTATGTCTGTGATGTAAAATGTGGTAGTATGGATGTGTGCGAGAGTCTGTTTGGATTTTTGTATCCATCTTCCTTTTTTCACATGACAAAAATTTAGAAAAGCAAAAGTTTGGTTAAAAAAAAAACTACTTCTTTTCAATCAAAATTTAATCTTACCATTCTTTGGCAAAACAAAGGATGAGTTATAAATATATACTTCTAAAAATAATGATGAATCAATGAATACAAATTTGATTAATTATAATCATAATCATAATCATAGGATAAGGACACTGCTCTTCTACACTACACATAAATCATACATCAATGAGTACCCCAAAAATCATTTTATCACAAGTATTCCTGCAATGAAAATCATTCAATATGAATATTCTCCATGATCACATGAAAGTGAATTTTTCTTTGACATGAACAGCTTAACTATTACTAATAAAATGCTAACTAGTATAACTCATTATAAAAATACACAAAGATAGGGAATCTCCCAAACACTCTAAGCCCCTCCCAAAAGCGGTCTTAATGGCAAACATTTGTTACTCATTTTTTTTGTAATTAAATGTGAAACTTGTATTTGATTTCCTACAACAAAAGTGTAGCATTGTAAACATAAAGTCTCATATGTGGTATAGGGTTCACATCCATTTCTCCTGATTTATTTCTTAAAACATAAATTCTCAAGTTTTTCAGCAATTTGAAATTCAGCCATCTATCTTGTCTTCAACCATGCCACATATTTTAAAATGTTTTAAAAATCCTCCTCTTATGAAATACATGGTACTTTGACAACTGAAAACTCAGCCCACAATGCAAATAATAACGTAACTTGCAAGAGGCACCAATAATCCACCTAAAACTGCACTTCACTACAGTCTATTAAAGTTCCTCACAAAAACTGTGCAAGACATCTCAAACAGCCAAAAAGAGAGGGGCGATGGCACCCCTTTGCAAAGCATAGCGAAAAATTATCTTTATGAATGGACATACCATGTAACTCAACAACAAAAATTAAAGAACACTTTTCAAATTTCAACCATTTCAACTCATCATAGAGCACTTTGTCCCATGTTTTGTAGAACCACTGCAAAATCATTACATACATGTAGCCATGCTTCTTTAAAAAGTGAGCAAAAGATCCTTCCATGGTAAACTTCAGGTACTGGTTACTTACATGTATAAAACGAATATGCCAAGATTTTCTTAAACCATGTCCAGCATGGACCCATTAATATTGTTAAGTGTACTGTAAAAACACCTCAAACACACAGCTAAAGAGTTGAAATTGTTCACAACTTAATATCAAAATCACACTTTTTTCATCACTTAAAACTACATGTAAAAACAATAAAATCCCAATTCTGTTATGTACTAATTGTCTGTATTATTCAAATACATATGAATACTTTTTTGTTGTTGTTTTGGTTAGGTATATACACTTCTAGAAATACTTATTTACATTACTGATACAATGAAACATGATTACTTAACAACATCAAACTACCTCTGCTTGTAAAAAAAAATTGATAAAATTTAATGCAATACTTTAATAATATATATTTTACAAATTCTTCATTTCTTTCCCGGTTTGCATACTAAAATGAAAGACTGTAAATAAACCTAAAAATACATAAAAAGAACAAATAAGGCATTGTTTGAAAAGTTCATCAGGATGGTATAAAACAGTGGTAGCAATTTAGTTCTATGACACATCCAAATGGCATTTACCTGTGATGGTTTCTATGTCTAATTGTCAGGGCCCGTATTCAATTTAATACTTAAAGCTCATGTACAGTATTGGTAGCAAAAAAAGAAATTGGAAAGAAACGCGTTAAATATAGTCTCATGTTGTTCTCCTTGTATCAAAAGATGTTTGTAAGAGATCATTTTGTATTCCATCTATGATTTCCGGTGAATTTCAGTGTAAAAATCTGTAAGGAACGATGGATCACTGCCATATGCTAGGACCTTTCCACCCCGACGACTGTGCGCACAACAACGAGGCTTTGCATAGAGACAGCATGCGTGTCACTGTGTGTAGTTACTCATTGGTTTTACACGTGTGTGTATAGCGTATAGTACATGCTAGGCCTAGTACATGCTGCTGCTGTTGGGAGTTTCCATGCCTGGCCCAGCATATATATTATTTAGTGCCTCTCATTTGTTTATCATTAAACTTTAGAGGGCAAAATCATCACTGTATCTTAGTATTTCTAGTATCTTGCTATTCATCAACAAAAATCTAAGAAATCTGACAAGTTTTTGAGGGCTTACCAAAACTCTACATTACCTCTAAATACGAAATATGAATATTTTGCTGAGTTTTCCGCTGATATAAAATACTTAAGCAACTTTGGTATTCATTTGAATCATTTGGCTAAGTATTTTACCCTAAGTATAAGACAGCTACCTAGCAGCCTAGCAGCCAATTATTTTGGAAGCCTTGATTGGCAGGCATGTGACTTTCATATGCTGCGCACAAGCAAATCATATAAGCGCACATCTAATCCAATGCATTTATTGCGCATTATTTTGGACCGGATTTGTGACGTCGCAATGGATATCGGTAAGAATTTTGCTTTAAAGTTGGCTTGCCAAAGAAAAGTGCTTAAATTGGATCTGAACAGGAGTCAAGCCATTTTACTTAGCCAAGCCATATGCTAAGTAAAATGCTTACTACAATGCGCATTTTTAATTGAATACCGGCCCAGATAGGTACATACCTTTTGCATGTGTCATAGCATTAATTCCTAAAGATATAGATAAGTTAAGGCAGTTACATACTGTACATTTAGTGTCGAGAAGAAAATAAAAAACACTGTATAATTGGACAACAAATTGTTCACAGTTCCAGCAGAAATATTGCTTTTGATGGACAATTATTGCATCATGTGAAAACATCTCAAAAAGCTTAGTGGGAAAGTCTAAAGCCACAGTCACATATGCCGCGGTAAACCGCAGTGATTTAGAGCGGGGCTCTCGTAAGCATACCATGCTTCACATTTGTATCTTACAACACTCAGATAAGTGAGTATGCATAGGACATTTGTTAAGCGCACCTACTTCTTTTCATCCCCACCTGCCATTCACTTACAAGTTTAAAAACAAATCATTGCGGAAAACCATGTGGTTTACTGCAGCATATGTGAACGGGCCTCAAGGAATCTTATCCCATACGTTACAGATTACAGTAATGAACGTGAGTAGACAATTACATGTTGAATATATAATTTCAAATGCTAACTTGATGATAGTAGTAAATTGATGGACCTACAGAGTACAGACCCGCACAAATGTCAGCTACATGGTCTTTAAACACACTAACAGAACCACTGAGGCATCGAGTGTACAGTTTGAAAATGCTACTTATGATAAATACCTTCATATTCACAACCACAAATACTCACATTCCTTGTGCCCTAAACATTCTTCATTTCTATTTTGAATCACATTTTAAAGATTATCATGGGCTAACCTCACAAAGTCACCCTTAATGTCTTTTAAGTTTAGTACTGAGATTATGATGATATTACATGTGCTATAATATTTCTCTCTCCCTCTTTCTCCATTTCGGGTGTTTCTGGGTATGAATTGATGTTCTTTCTGAATTCTGTTTAAACCTTGTTTTCTCTTTCATCCCCAAAAGTTACTCTTCCCTCCTTCCCTTTCATTATCAGCCTTGGATTGAAGTACCCGCTTTCACAGATGATACCTGAACTAGCACAGGTCCACCCCAAGATGGCGCTTCAGCTTATGAAACCTCTCCTTGACGTAGTCATAGAACTCATAGTCCAGTTTCATTCTTTCTTTCATGATCTCCACTGTCTTGGCACTAGGCATCTTCTTAAAGGCAGTCTTAGAGACTGAAGAAAATTGAGCTGTAAAGATACAAGGAAAAGTAAACAATATACAGAAATTCACATTTCATACTCTGCTTCATACAACGCTTCATAATGAATGATAAAATTTAGATTACATATTTAAAGAAAATTCTCAAGCATAACAGAATAGAATATCACACATATGCTATGTTAGCTTAAAAAAATACCTGTGTTCCCAGAAGATGTAAGCTGAAATATACAAAATAAGGTGTTTTAAGCTTTCATCCAGCAAACCGTCAATTTTTTTACATGTAAGATATGATGGCATTAAAAGGCATAGTCAGAAATTTTGTTATGGATTCTTCTGCAAGCTTTTGAACTCCATTGTGGGACTCTTCTAACATTTTATAAACATAGAAGAATTATCACTTCAAACCTTTTCGACAGGAGATCTGCAGAATGTCAAAATATACAGAATTTCTCTCCGTTTCACAAAGCACACCTATAGACTTGGGTGATTCAGTTATGCCCCAATGTGCAAACTATGGCTATAAAATGTCCCAATTTGACATCAAGAGTTTTATTGATTTCTCTAAATTACTTTGTACATCCAGAAATACATGTCTATGTCGTGGGAGAAATGTTAAAAAAATAACCATGTTTAACACTCAAAAATGCGAAGAAAGACGGTCTTGTAAAATCACTAACCTTTGTTAGACTGGTACTCATGCATGGCTCCGCTGAACATAGAGGGCAGCAGACGTTCTATGACACGGAGGAAGCTTTCATAGTTATCAACGATACCGACAACCAAGAACTTGTCAAGATTACGCTTTGCTTGTTCCAAGGCATACTCTGGTGACGTTCTAAGAATGACAAAGGGATATAAATGACACATTAGCAGCAAAATAAAAACTATTTCACATGAAAATAGATCACAAGTACCTTTGCTTGTAACAAAGGCCCCTAAATGTACTCACAAATTTTAAGATACAGAATTACTGTATAAGCTGTTTTTTTCGCTACAGATATTTTCGCGATTTTGGACTAGGTAGGGAAATTCGCGAGGGTTTAATTTCGCGATTTTTGTGATGTTTTTGTTACTATAAACAGCCATATATTGAAGTGGAAATTTTCGCGAGGACCGACTCGCGAAAATCGCGAAAATAAAACCACCGCGAAAATAACCACTTATACAGTATGAGGTTCTCTACGCTTACATGTATGTTTTTATTATGCTGCAGCAGTGTTTACCGAGTCATATGGGAACTGGCTTAAAAGGTCAATAATGGCAAGTACCAAAATTATGATGAAATAAAATGTGACCTTCTTCATATTTTTCTTTAGTAATGTATGAACTAGAGTTTAAGGTCCATTGCTTTTCGGGCCAGAAAATTTGCATTAAAAAAAACATAAAATCCAGACCAAAATTGAAAGGTAATAAAAAAAATTGTGCATTATCTCAAACAATAATTCAAGGAGAGAAGATAGCTCTCTACCCACAGGCTGGATGATCTAACAACTTAAAGAAGAACAACAAAAAAAACATGAGCAATGCACAGATAACAAAACCTAACCAAGTCTGGTTCTTATTAGACAATCATAGTTTCATTTGAAAAGATTTACTTACATGCATTTTTTTTCATAACCACAAAAAGTCCTGATATTGATGTTGGTGTAATATAATGCTGTGCAACTTGGCCGCTCTCTCTCAACACATTCATCGTAAGTCTAAAAATGAAAACAAAAGTAATACATTTTCTGAACTTTTTTTTCTTCAGAAACTTGCAGACACTTTAGAATGATACATCACATAATAAAAAATTGATTCCATGAATATTTCCACTATACTGGTGTAAGAACAATAATGCCTTGATCACAAGACATTGCGATCTATAAATCGGTATATGCAATGTACAAAGACTGCTCTGAGGAGACAAGAAATGGGGTCTCCATAAAGCATGTGATCTTTATGTGCTCCTACAGCATACAGTACGCAACAGGAGCGCATGTCCGTCACTGCACTCATTGCAGGAATATTGCACTGTATATGCAGAGAGTGCATAGGGCATGTGCATGGAATATACCACCAATGCATTGCACTGCCCATGCCCCAGGTGGTGAAAGTGACTGATACTAGACCAGACACTGGCCGTTTTGATATCATTACGATATGCCCTGGAATGTATGGTTTGCAGGCAACACACTTCGAAATCTTGCGCTAAACCTGCATTATGCACGATGAAAAGGAATGCATCAAAAGAAGCTCCTGCTTTTGCTACTTGTACAGCATCTGGCATCACTGAAAAGACGGGTTCTTCATCTCTGTCTGATGGTACTGAAAAGAGTGCAGCAAGTGTCTCTGGTTTGGTCAGAAGCTTTAAAAAGACCGAGTCAGCCCAAAAGAATGTATCTCCAGCAAAATGTTAAGTGTCGGGCAGTAGAACAAAATCGGGTTCTTCATTCGTATCTGGTGGTACACGGAAAAATGGAGAAAGTGTCTCTGGTTTGGATGAAATGACTGCATCATACCCAAAGACTAAGGCTTCTACTTCAGCTACATGTAAGCCATCTATGCCATTATTTGCAGGGACACAGACCAGTTTCCACTAAAATATATAAAGACAAACTGCAGACAAGCACATGGCAGACAAGCATCTGGCTCTTCATCTGTACCTGGTGGTACCAAAAAAAAATGCAGAAAGTGTTAATGTTTGGATGAAATGACTGCACCAGTCTTAAAGAGAAAGGTTTCTCCTTCAGCTATGGGGGCATATGAAGAGCATTCCTTTCACGAGACATCTCACAAATCATCAGTTACTCACCTCGTTAAGTGCTGTTACCCCCTCGTCGGCGATCATCTCATGCAATTTGCTGGCATCCATATCACTGTCTCCAAAACGCATGAAGTAATACCAGGATATATGACGGGAGAGTGGGTCTCGAAGCATGCTTACATAGACTGGCATCATGGCGGGGCTGGTGAGATAAGTGCAATTTCATAGATAATTTTGTAGTAGTTTCACCACAATTTGTGTAAAACATATCATTTTTTAAATGTTACAGAGAGAGTACATTGAAAAGCATCCTTGCACAATAACTGCCTGAACAGTCCATGGCAAGCTTTCTAATTAACTTCAATTCTTCTCACAAAAGAGGTGTCCGGAATATCATCTGCACAAAAATTAAGATAATTTGGTGTCTTTACTATCTCTTTTACAGAGGCATAATAGTCACATTAAATAAAATCAAAATATGAGGAGAAACTTAAAAGACATGTTTAACTTGAGTATTGTTCATAGATCTTCTAAGAATGGATATCATAAAATCAATGTTTAGTGTTTGTTGCTTAACTTAAAATAAATACCTAAAAAGGTGAATAAGTATTACAGTTGTAATTTTCATTAAAAACAATGTTAGGTTGTTTCTTACAGTACATTGCTCATATGCCACAGTGATTGAAATATGATTGAGTTGAAGAAGTAAGTAAATCACAAGTTACATATTCTCTGAATATTTTCTTTTGCTTCTTGTACTTAAAAGATATTTTAAATGCATATTCATAACATTTTGCAAATGAAATATCAATTTAAAATGTGTTAGAAGTGATTTCACCAAGGAATTATGAGTCAGAATGACTTCAGTCATGAAATGTAGAAGCAACAGGTACAGGTATCACTTATTTTGCACTGATGCTATTCAACACGTTCGCCTTGTAACATTTGAAAATTCTGTGTTTTACAAAAATGATTATAACTTTGTAGTTTTTGTAGTATTACTGCAACATTACCTAGGAAATTTCATTGAGGATGGTTTTAAGATATTACCAGTTAAAATCTTGTATTTTTTTTTTCAGACACCTATATACTCACTCAGTAAAGTCTACAAAGCGTACATGCCCATGAAACAATCCACCTTGGGGCACTGCATGAAGCTTTTCTGTCATAAGACTTTTCTGTTGAAAGAAAAAATGTAATAATATGTCACATTTAGTGAGACAAGGGAATCAAAGCCAAATGGTAATAATTATAATGTTCATCTAAATATGAATAAATTTATAATATTGATGAAGAAAAGACTTATCTGGAACAGAGACGTTTTGGAAGGTGAAGAAACCATAAATATTACTCCAAACTGGCGACACAAGACTGATAGAAAAGATTTAAAGATATTTTACTCCTGAGCACAATAATTCGAACCGTGGATCATATTTGGAGTTTCCATCAGGTAGTAGCAATCAATATCCTATATTATTATTCCTACAGAGGATTTTAGAGAAGATAGAGTGTTATTGTGTTGAGACACTTCTAAACCTTGACCCATTTAAAAAATTGTTTGAACCTGACCAATATTCTCTGTTGAGGAAGCCTAATATTAAAAATATTGAGCGCGTAGCCTCACGCGTATGCGTTATCAATGAAAAAGCCTTCCAACACGCAAGGCTAGACAATGGATACGCACAAGAAGATGCACGTTGCAGATATTTTTTATGTTAACAAAAATATGAAATAAAATTTCCACCAGCTATTTTGTGCAAAAGATAGTATGAAGGTGTGTCCTAGCTTGCTAATCGTTATAGTGTCGCTATTACATATGTTGGCATATCTTGCCCAATATTTCATTGTATTGACCTCACGGCCATCCAGTTTTACATAACTGTTCAAGTTGTAATTGACGGCTTTGAAAATATACTGGTATTCAAGTTGATGGTATTCATTCAAAACTGGAGCAGACTGCTCATTATTCTCTGCCTCACTTTCATCTAAACTAATAAACATACCATTTTTGTACTCAAATGGTCATGACACTCGATTCATGTGGACCCCATAAAAGATATGCACCCTTCATACGCATTTTATGTAAAGCACCGGGGAAAGTCACATGCACAAATGATGTAGAAGGAAGTCATTAGAATGACTGAAATCAATTTAAAAAGTCAAATATTTCACATACTACATGTACTTTACCTGTCATTCCCACATTAGGCTTTAAAGGCATTGATTAACTTTGCCCAGGATTGAAAAAAAAAATTACTGTTCCAGCTAATGCTGTAATCATAATTGCAAACCTTTAGCTCAGACAGGAATCGCCTGAGTTTTATAAGCTGATCGGTCGTTTATATATCAAGATATTTACGATTGAACATTGATGTCGGGATAGAGTACCACCGAACCCTAAAGAACTCTTACGGTTGGCATGTACCTCTCTCTATCACAGAATACCGTACGGGCTGGAAACCCGCTCTGAAATCGCCAAGCGCTGGTGCTTGGTTTTTGTGACTGCAGCGCAGCGAAGAAGCCGAGCGACTTGCGCTAGCGATTGATCGCAATTTTCTCTTTTTTAGGATAGTAAACGGGTTCCATTTTCTCTCATACTTTCACATATCCTTTATATGTAGTTAGAGGACTGCACACAATTCACTGGCATTTGAGCTGATTTTACAATTTTTCACAAAGTTAATCAATCACTTTAACGGCCAAATACTCCATCACATATCAGTACAATGTATCGGGATTAAGGTTAGGGTTAGGGGTAGGGGTAGGATTAAGGTCAGCTATTATGGTTAGGATGAGGGGTAAGGATAGGGTTAGGGTAGGGGTAGGATTCAGGTCAGCTATTATGGTTAGGATGAGGGGTAAGGATGGGGTTAGGGGTAGGGGTAGGATTAAGGTCAGCTATTATGGTTAGGATGAGGGGTAAGGATAGGGTTAGGGGTAGGGGTAGGATTAAGGTCAGCTATTATGGTTAGGATGAGGGGTAAGGATAGGGTTAGGGGTAGGATTAAGGTCAGCTATTATGGTTAGGATGAGGGGTAAGGATAGGGTTAGGGGTAGGATTAAGGTTAGCTATTATTGGTTATGATGAGGGGTAAGGATAGGGTTAGGGGTAGGGGTAGGATTAAGGTCAGCTATTATGGTTAGGATGAGGGTTAAGGATAGGGTTAGGGGTAGGGGTAGGATTAAGGTTAGGTATTATGGTTAGGATGAGGGGTAAGGATAGGGTTAGTAGTAGGGGTAGGATTAAGGTCAGCTATTATGGTTAGGATGAGGGGTAAGGATAGGGTTAGGGGTAGGGGTAGGATTAAGGTCAGCTATTATGGTTAGGATGAGGGTTAAGGATAGGGTTAGGGGTAGGGGTAGGATTAAGGTTAGGTATTATGGTTAGGATGAGGGGTAGGATTAAGGTTAGGTATTATGGTTAGGATGAGGGGTAAGGATGGGGTTAGTAGTAGGGGTAGGATTAAGGTCAGCTTTTATGGTTAGGATGAGGGGTAAGGATAGGGTTAGTAGTAGGGGTAGGATTAAGGTCAGCTATTATGGTTAGGATGAGGGGTAAGGATAGGGTTAGTAGTAGGGGTAGGATTAAGGTCAGCTATTATGGTAAGGATGAGGGGTAAGGATGGGGTTAGGGCCAGGGAAAGGGTCAGAGTAACTTGTGTGTGGTATGGTATATAACTTGGCAGTTGCTATTCACTTTTCATTATATTTACCGAGATGTTTCAATTTACTCACCATTTTATTTTCCTGACTATTCTCCAGGAGGTAAGGCAAGTCATTGATGGCACTGATGTTGTTCTTGTCCTTTAGGATCCAAGCTATCCACACAAAGGTCCTACTGCCACACTTTGGAACGCTTACGTAAACAACATTATGTGTCTGAGGAAGTCATTGGGAAGGAAAGGAGAGAAAAGAAAGACTGTCATATAACCTAAATTTGAATGCTCAAAAATACTTACAAGTTGTAAATATGCGGTCCAGAAAACACACAAAATATCACTTTTCAAGTGCTATATGTACTTGTTAATACAACCATTTTTTTTTA
Organism: Heliocidaris tuberculata; assembly: GCA_025618425.1. Lineage (NCBI taxonomy): Eukaryota > Metazoa > Echinodermata > Echinoidea > Camarodonta > Echinometridae > Heliocidaris > Heliocidaris tuberculata. The sequence goes on from CM046835.1 coordinate 30,485,108, forward strand.
CATTTCATATTGCTGTACTTTATAATCAGTATACAATGTGCATACAGAGGTTGTAATGTTAAAGGAAACCAAAACCCAAGGAGAGAATCAATGTTATTGGAAAGTGAAAATTCAGAGAAGCACTTTACAAAAAGTTTCATTAAAATTGGTTAAAAAATGAGAGAGTTATGGAAGTTTGAAAATTCTCGTTTTACTTTCTATGGGGATCCTCAAATTGGCAAAATTGCTTCAAAATGGCTGATTTTGTGAACAACTCTCCATTTGTTTTGTACACAGATTTTCAGATTTTCCCCTTTACTTTTTTTTTTACGAGGGCTCTTTTCAGATTTCCCTTCATAAAAATAGCCCCCCTTAAATATTTTGCGGTGGCTATTTTGGAGCTCAGGGGGGCTTTATTTTTTACCAACTTAAATTTCACCGATCAAGAGAAAAAAATCGAAAGATCGAATGGCAATAAAAAAAACATTAGTTGCCACCAAAAAGGCTTCAAATTCACAAGTTTTTTTCCCCTGTAAATACTTTTAAAAACAGCCATACTTTGAGTTATTCTCTATTTGAAGTTGTTATACTTATAGACTCTATTTCCTAATGTTTAATGCTTTTATCTTGCCTCCGAAATAGGGCTGAGTCATTAAGGGTTTTTTTTTTGCAAAAACGCGGGCGGTTTCGTATAACCGTTAAAAATTTCAACGGTTATACGCAACCGCCTGAAATCCGAATAAAAAAGAAGGGGGGGGGGGAATGTTTTTAAAAAATGTTAATAAATTTCATCGCAAATGCCGAAATATTGCTAAAATTCATATCTCACATCTACGAAATGTCCTTCCAGTGTCCATATTTCCTTGAAAATGGTTTAATTTGGTTGTAAACTAACAATAAAAAGAGAAATTATCAGTTCCTTCTTGGCTCCGAAAGACCAGGTTTTGAATGATACCGTATGAGACTAATGATCAACAAACATGAAAATGCATATGTGGGACAGTACAGAAATTCTGGCGGAGTTTCAAGAAATACTTACAGGTAGCCCCAAAGCACTGATAAAGTATGTATCTTTAATTTTGACAACCGATATATTTTTTTTTAATGGAGGATGTGAAGTAGAGAATGAATTTTAACACGTGGAAAAATATGAAATTTTATTGCACTTTCTTGAAACTCCGCCAGAATTTTAGTACAGTCCCACATATGTATTTTCATGTTTCATGTTTGTAGTGTTTATTCTTTGTGCCTGAATCTTGTAGCAATTACAAAATTGATATTAGGTTTGAAAATTAAAAATGTAGTCTTAGGAGTAAAATATATTATTATTTAACATGAAAAAAAATATTCTAACGGCAAACTTTGAAAACAAAAATTTCAGAAAGCCGTTTTATTTTGTCTAACGTAATTAATGTTGGATGAGCCTAAAAAATGTCATTAATAATCCAAAATGGCGGCCGCATATTTTCTCTCTACTTTTGCACCTATTTCAAATTTTCGGAGGCATAGTTAGATCGTTAAACATCAACAAATGTAGACTTTAAACACTTCAAATGAGAAGATAATCTATAGTATGTATGATTTTTGGTATTCAAGGGCTAAAATTTGTCAAATTTTTAAAAGATTTTTCAATAGATTTCGCTGAAGACTTTACGATCCGATATCGATTTCGGGAGCTAACCTGCCGATACACGTACGTAAGGTACCGACCACCGATTCGCTGCAATCACGTAACTTTTTTAAATGTTGATGGAAGTTTCTTGTTTCGGAGTTTGTAGTTGGAATGGAGATTTCACTTAGACATAGCAATTAATTAATTTATCAATTCTTATGTTAAGGAATATCAATTCTGGCGGGGGCGATTTTTAAATATATATGGGTTTTTTTCGCCCTCGTCTTGATTTTTACCGTGGCGATTTCAGAGGTTTAGGGGGCGAATCGCCCGTCGCCACCGTGTATTTTTTTCGCTAGCTCCTTGTCTCCTCCTGAACTCGACATATGTGGTGTAGAATACACTATGTTGAGCTCAGAAGGAGATTAACTGCACCTTGAAAGATAATGGGGAAAATCTGAAAATCTGTGTACAAAACAAATGGAGAGTTGTTCACAAAATCAGCCATTTTGAAGCAATTTTACCAATTTGAGGATCCCCATAGAAAGTAAAACGAGACTTTTCAAACTTTCTCATTTTTTAAACAATTTTAATGAAACTTTTTGTAAAGTGCTTCTCTGAATTCTCACTTTCCAATAACATTGATTCTCTCCTTGGGTTTTGGTTTCCTGTAATGTTAGAGACCCTCAAACACCATTTGAGGCAGTAAAAATATGTCCATGATAGAGGAATGAAAGCTTGCCCCAAGGCTCACAATTGCTGAAAATCATACTATCAAATGAATATCAAATACAGAAAAAAAAGTGATAAATATTACAACTTTCTTTGATAACATTGTTTCTTTGCAGATCTTCATCAATAATCAGCAATTTAGTGAGATGCGTATATGATATTTGTTAGCAATTATTACAGCAGATCACTCAGATATGCATTCTTCTCTTTACAACAACAACAACAAAAACACACACAAAAAAAACAAACACAAAAACTATTTAATGCCCACACCCAAAAATGATGTTGGTACTATGATATATTCATATGAAAGAAAATAGTAACAAATATTGTTATTTAGATTTCTTCTTTGAATGCTCGTATGGAAGACATGATTAGTTTAGATTATTTCAGATCTATATACCTTTCCATCAAGTGGATGTCCATAAGCTGTATTCTTGATTGAAGCAACAAACTCGGGATCTTCAGGGCAGTTCTGATAATATTCTGAGAATTAGAAATATGAAAACATAATCGACATAAAATAAAGAAGGTGGAATGGAAAAATTACAGTCTACTGGGTCAGCTTGTCTTAAAACCGCCTCACTCATAGCATCAGCGTCAGTACCTGCGCTTAGGAATTCTGTGATGGCAATTCACTCCATCAATCCATCGCCATACGCCAGTATTACTGTGAAAGTATTGTTTGCCCTGTTCATTTTGCAAATCACTTTTGAAACAATATCACTCTTTCATGACGCATAAAAGACCATACCAGTCACTTACGCGGTCTTAACGTCAGCAAATGACGCCTTTGTGAGCCAGGCTTTATTTTAGCATGTGTTGTATCTAGTTTAGAAATTTTGTATTGTTATATTCTGATGGGCATTGCGACGTCATAAGCGAGAGTTTTTATCACTTTTTCCAAGCTTAGCCGTTGAGGGCGAAAATGTTTTGGTTGAGGAGCTAATGCACGTGTGTCAGGACGTGTTATCGACACTAAAGATCACTGCTATTTTTGCCGTTTTTCACACAAGCCCAATGTTGTAAGTAGAAAATATCAAAGATTATTGAAGTTAAATGATTTCTCTCTTGTTTGAAGCTATGGTGTATAAAACTGAAGAAATGTGAGTAGGTTAAATGTGAGTTAAAATGGTTGTAGTTTGAGTACGAGATTTATGATATTGCCATTGAATATTAGGTAGTGCATAATTCGCACGATGTGAGGGTTCGGTTTAGTGAAAGTAAACAAGGTGAAATTGAAAATGATGATTTGACCTGGATTATAACAAGTTGAGTAGGTTTATGAAGAAAACGCTGTATAAATAAGAATTTAGTCAAGTTAGTGTCCTATAATGGCAAATAGCCAGATAGGCAGTATGCAGCTGACAGTATGACAGAGAAAGTAGGTCAGGTCAGAGGGGTCAGTTAGTACAGGGTCAAGCTATTTAGGTGTACATGTAGGTTTGGATTATTAGTACATGTATATGATATGCATTATGCAAGGTTATGATGAATGATATTGGGTTAAGGAGGATATTTTGTTTGTGACCAACTCACCTTTACAGCAGAAAGTATATCAGTATTTATGCAAATTTAACAACTCAAAATTCCTCAAATTATACCAGTTATAGAACAAGGTAACAATACATATGCATAGGGTTTATATATTTAATTTTGGGGTCTGTTATTGGATTTATTAGAGACAAAGATTACATTCACATGGAGAGAGTGAATATGTACAATGTATACAAGCTGTATTATTCATTCATCAGCTTATCTATGCTCATTAGCATTTATGTTATTCAACAATGCTTATGACTATGTTCTTATTTGTTTCATTAAAGGTTGAACCGTTTGCCAGTTGGAGTATTGGTGTCAACACAAGGGTGTCACTTGAGTGATTATTTGTCAGCAGTGGCCTTTAGTAAAGAGTCTTAATTATCGTCAACATCAGTCCAACAACAGTTGTGACTACACGTCGTCAAGATGAGTGACATCAATGTTGGCAACGATATGGCTGCGAAGTCGGATGCTGGTCATCAAGACGCAGTAACCAGTAATGTTAGGCCAGTGGATGGTGGGGTTAAGCTTGATGGCATCAAGCCGGAGGACTCTGTCAGCCAGTGTGGAAAGAGCTCCACCTCATCCACTTCCTCGAGGCTGAAAGCGATGGCTAGGAGGGCAGCCCTTGAGGTAGAAGCAGCAGCTCTAGCTGAACAACAGGAATTTGAGCTCGAAGAGCTTCGGCTTAGGCAACGTAAGGCCCAGCTGGCATTGAGAACCCAACTCAAGGTTGCACAAGCTGAAGAGAAGGTATACACTCAACAAGATGGAGATGTTTCAGCATCTGGTGCACTGGAAAGTATTCCCACAAAGCCGTCAGTAGTGCACACTTCTACTCCTGCAAATCCTTCTGGTGCAGCTGTGAGTACTTTTGCAAGGCTAGATGAGGATGCGACAATCCCTTATCCACTTCCAGACAGAGATGCTGTTCTCTTGCAATTGCTTCATCAAGGACAGCAACAGCAGCAGAGACTGCTGGAATCAGTATCCCTCCCTCATGCTGATCCCGACAAGTATGATGGTGATCCTTTGAAGTATCATGAGTTCTGGCGAGGATTTGAAAATTGTGTTGACCAGACAACCGTGGATGATGCAGTGAAGTTAAATCGCCTTCTACACTATTGCTCTGGAGACGTGAAGAGGTTGGTTCAACCATGTTTGATTATGAAGGCATCAGAAGGCTACAGTAAAGCCAAGACCATCCTGCAGGAGAAATATGGTAATCCGGTGCTCATTGCAGATGCCTGGTTACGTAAGGTAACTGAAGGCAAAAGGATAAGTCCCCAAGACAGGCGAGGCCTTGGAGAGATGGCAGACGAAATTCTCATCTGTGTACAAACATTAGATGCGATTGGCCAGAGTTCTGAGCTGACTTCACAGCGCATCCTTCTACAAATAGCAGAAAGGCTGCCGTATCACCTGAGGGCGAGATGGTTGAAGGTCGTTGGTGCAGCTCGGAAGGAAGGTAGACTTCCTTCTATCGTAGACCTAGTAACCCTCCTGCAGGAGGTTGCTAAAGAGGAAAATGACCCAGTCTTCGGCAAGTTGATGGAGAGAGAACATGCCTCTAAGACATCAGCCACGACTAAGAAGGCTTTTGGTAAGGCACAAAGGGGGGCCTTTACAACCAGCACTGACACCGAAGATAGTGGTAAGAAAACAAGGACATGTGTGAAGTGCAAGGGAGACCATTCCTTGTTTGGCTGTGAGCAATTCAAACAGCTTATGCCTGAAGAAAGACTGAAGTTGGCCCAGAAGGAGAAACTTTGTTTTAACTGCTTGAGGAAGGGCCATAGTGCAAATGGATGCAAGGTCAACCGTACCTGTACAGTGAAAGGATGCAATAAGAAACATACCAAATTCCTGCATCTTACAAGACAGCCTTCTCAGCCTAGTAGAAGTGAATCTCCGTCAAATGTCCAAGAGCCACAAACTAATGAACTTTTATCATCATCTGAAGTAGGTGCAGCTAGTCACCACTCGTCAGCTTCACAAGTAGCTGAGGCAACCAGTAACGTCATAGGGGCCGGCAGCAAGGTTGCACTCCCTATTGTACCAGTACGAGTGAGAGCCAAAGGGAAGGACATTTACTTTGACACCTACGCCCTCTTAGACAGTGGTTCGACCTCGACATTTTGCACCACAGAACTGACCCACAAGGTTAGGGCTGAAGGGAGAACTCAGAGGCTCTCAATGTCGACATTAGATAAGCCCAGCAGTGTGATGACATGCAAAACTGTCAGCCTTGTGGTAGAGAGTCTATCAACTGGGCACCAGCTGAATCTTCCTCATGTGTATGCGAAGGAACAGATCAATGTGAGCCGTTCACACATTGCTGATGTGAACGACACCAAGCGGTTTCCACATTTGGCGGATGTGGACGTTCCTGTGGCCAGCCCTCGAGAGGTGATGCTTCTTATCGGCCAAGACGTTCCTGAAGCATTGGTACCACTAGATGTCAGACGTGGCAAGGCTGGAGACATCTATGCAGTGAAGACGGTGTTAGGTTGGACACTGAATGGACCTGTAGATCGTGAAGGTGATCCGAGTAGTGAACCATCATCTCATTTCATTGCCAACGATATCCGATTGGATGAGCAAGTGACCAAGTTCTGGAAGATGGAGGGGACTGAATATCTCACAGATGACTCTAAGGGCATGTCAGTGAATGACGCGAGGGCGTTAGAGCTGTGGAGAAACTCCATAGAGAAGGTGGATGGACATTATCAGTTGTCCATACCTTTCAGAGAGAGCCAGCCCTGTCTTCCTAGTAACCGCCACCTGGCAGAGCAGAGGTTGCAATCACTCAAGAGGAGATTGGTCAGAGACGAGAGGCTTCACATGAAATATGCTGATGGCATGAGTCAACTTCTTGAAAAGAAGTATGCTGAGGAAGTCCCTGAAGTAGACTGTGAGTCTGATAATGGTACTGTTTGGTACCTTCCGCACCATCCAGTGATAACTGCCAAGAAACCAGATAAGGTGAGGATAGTGTTCGATTGCGCATCGAAGCACAAAGGAATGTCGTTGAATGACAAGGTCTTACAGGGGCCGGATCTAACCAGTCTGTTGATGGGAGTGTTGCTGAGATTTCGGCAAGAACCAGTAGCTCTAATGTCTGACATAGAAGGGATGTTTCATCAGGTCAGAGTACCCCTACCTGAGAGAGATGTTATGAGATTCCTGTGGTGGCCAGGTGGTGACTTAGAGACGCAGCCTAAGAAGTACCGAATGTGTGTTCACCTCTTTGGAGGAACCTGGAGCCCAAGTTGCTGTAATTTTGCCCTCCATTGAACAGCTGCAGACAATCAAGACGTCTTCACTCCAGAAGCAGTGAGAGCTATACATAGAAATTTCTATGTGGATGATTGTCTCATCTCAGTGAAGAGTGAGGAAACTGCCGTGAGAATGGCAGCTAACCTAAGAGAAGGCCTGAAAAGAGGAGGTTTCAAGCTGACAAAGTGGCTCAGTAACAGACCACAGGTCTTGGAGTCTATTCCAGACGATGATCGAGCGAAGAACGCAAAGGGGCTAGATCTCAATCATGATGCTCTTCCAGTCGATAGAGCATTAGGCATCACTTGGGATGTGGAGCTGGATAGTTTCCTGTATAAGTTCACCCCCAGAGACAAGCCTCGAACCCGACGCGGGCTGCTAAGTGTTATATCTTCAGTATATGATCCTCTTGGCTATGCCAGCCCATTTGTCTTGAAGGCAAAGATGATATTGCAAGAACTGACAAGGATGAATCTCGGCTGGGATGACAAGATGCCAGACGCTGAAAGACGCCAGTGGGATGAATGGATTGGTGAATTGCCCAAGATGGCAGAGTTCAAGGTGAATAGGTGCATCAAGCCTCATGACTTTGGAGCAGTAACAGAATTTGAGTTACATCATTTCTCAGATGCATCGGAGAAGGCGTATGGGGCAGCCTCATACTTAGTCATGAAGAATGGTGATGGCCTGGTGCATAGCAGCCTATTAGTAGCAAAGTCACACCTAACGTCACTCAAGAGAATAACCATCCCGAGGCTCGAATTGATGGCAGCTACGCTATCTGTGAAGCTTGACAGAATGATCAAAAGAGAACTGGATGCTCCAGTCACACAGTCTGTATATTGGACTGATAGTACCATTGTTCTACAGTACATCAGGAACACTGATAAGAGATTCCACACCTTCGTCACCAATAGGCTCGCTGTAATTCATGAGGGATCATGCCCAGATCAATGGTACTATGTCAACACGGATGCTAATCCTGCCGATGATGTTTCAAGGGGAATGGGAGCCGAAGAACTAAAGAAAACCACGAGGTGGTTGGAAGGACCAGGGTTTCTTCGTCAGCCAAAGAGCAGTTGGCCACAGGACCCCACCCTTAGAACAACATTAGATGAGGGAGATATAGAAGTCAAGAAGACAAGAGACAATGTTCAGACATTCTTGACCGATGCAGAAAGTCCAAGTGCAGTAGACAAGCTGATCGAGCATTATTCCTCTTGGCACAGACTGTTGAAAGCAGTCGCCTGGGTCTTGCGAGTGAGACAGCTATTGCGGAGCAAGATCCATGGTAATTTCTGTGGGAGCAGAGGATCAATTTCCACAGAAGAATTGGCCGCAGCTGAAGAGGCACTAGTTCGATATGTACAGCAAAGTACTTATGATGAAGAGTATGACATTCTTCTGCAGAGCATGAAGAAGGGACCAGGAGAGGTGGTTAAGCAGATCAAGCGGTCTAGCCCCCTCTACAAACTAGATGCTAGACTGACGGACAAAGGGCTGATGTGTGTTGGTGGATGTTTGGGTAATGCACCACTAGAGGAGAGAACGAGGCACCCTTTGATTCTACCGCCGAAGCATCATGTAGTGAAACTACTTGTCAGGCATTTCCATGAAGTGTCAGGACACTCCGGGAAGGAGTATGTTCTATCTCTACTCAGACAGCAGTACTGGGTGATCAGAGGGAGAAGAGCTGTGAGACAGGAATTGGGAGTTTGCTTCAAGTGTAAACGTCAAGTGGCAGCTCCAGTGGGACAGAAGATGGCTGATTTACCACAAGATCGGGTGACTCCAGAAAAACCACCCTTCTGCCATGTTGGAGTTGATTGCTTCGGACCGTTCATGGTAAAACAGGGTAGAAGTCAATTGAAATGGTACGGCTGCATTTTCACGTACCTAGTCATACGAGCGGTCCACATCGAGATTCTGCATTCCATGAACACAGACTCTTTCTTGAACGCATTGCAGAGGTTCATATCTCGTAGAGGTAGGCCAGAACTGATCAGATGTGACAATGGCACGAACTTTGTAGGTGCAGAGCGTGAGTTGAGGGAAGGAGGTAAGCGATGGAACCAGCAGAAAATCCATGAGCATCTCCTACAGAAGGGAATCGAATGGCGATTCAACACGCCTTCAGCTTCTCATGCAGGTGGAGCATGGGAGAGACAGATACGGACGACAAGAAAGGTGATGAACAGTGTGGTGAAGCAGCAAGTTCTTGATGACGAGGGTCTATCTACTGTCATGTGTCTCGTAGAATCCATCATCAATGGTCGTCCACTCACATTAACTTCTGATGATGTGAGGGATCTGGAGCCTCTAACACCTAATCATCTGCTTCTCCTGAGGCCGAGCAACAATCTCCCCCCTGATGTGTTTGAGAAGCAAGATCTGTATGGCCGTCGACGTTGGCGACAAGTGCAGTACCTGGCCGACGTCTTCTGGAGAAGGTGGATAAAGGAGTATCTACCTACCTTGCAGTCCAGACAGAAGTGGCTAAAGGAAGAAAGGAACTTAGCGATAGGAGACATCGTACTCATCATGGATGATCTTCCGAGGAACAAATGGCTAATGGGAAGGGTAACTGAAACCTTTCCCGGGAAAGACCAGCTCGTGAGATCGGTGAGGGTGAAACATAGTGGTGGAATCCTTGTGAGGCCAGTGCAAAAAGTATGTCTTGTGGAAGCAGTTGAAAGCACCTATCAATAAGCTATTTTAAGTGCATTGTTAATATGGATGGATCCACATATTTGGAGGATCAATTTCGCGATTCCGACCTTGAGCAGAGATGAGATTTGTGATTGTGTTAAATTCATATATATGCCTTTATAGTGAATTTGAAAAGAGGCGTGAGCCTAGCGCCGCCTCATGTGAGATGATCAATTTTGAGGAAGCGATTAGGAACCAAATGTGTTTATGCAATCTAGACGCGAATCCTCGAAGGAAAGTGCTATTTGGTTAATAGATTTGTGGGAAGATCAATTAATGAAATATGTGGTGTTTCACTGTTCAAATGGATATGACGGTTTTTGGATGGATTCACTTACGCGAATCAGCGATTTAGCGAGTTTAGCAATTCTGTTGTTGTTCAGGAGAGATTTATACTTCGAGCGTCTCTGAGGTTACAACTCGCGAAACGATAACGCGATAGTTCATCTGATAACAGAAGACGATTCGGCTAATTTCATCCTGTCTGAATTTATGAGTGAAGTAATATTTCTAGAGACTGATGGACAAAACACTGACAGTGAACCGTAATTCAGTGAACAATGACAAATTCCTGTGAGAGACTTAGTGCACCTGAGGAATTCATTCTATAGGACTGATTGCAGAACATTTATATTGTATGCATGGAATTTTCACAGAAATACTTGCAACCCATGTTTTTCCTTTGTGAGGATGTCATGTACATTTTGTAGCAACATTGCCTTTGAATATGTTTTATTTTTCCAAATTCTTGTCCTGGAAATTTACTCTATACCATATAAAAGAGTTACTCAAAAAGGAGAAAGAAGGGTTACAGGTATTAGACAAGTGCTGAATATTGATACATGCTCCTTTACATGCGTCATATTGTGAATACTCCTTTTATGTATTTTTGCATTTTTGTGCACTCGCTTTATGGAAGTTACTGAAGGTTATCAGTATGAATGAACATATATCTAAATTTATGAAGACATTCAATACCACAAGTAGTGGATTATATAACTAAGGGTACAGTGTACCAACAGGCATTAGTTTTGTTTTATAACCAGCATTTGATTATTCTAGAACTTTATTATCGTTATTTTTACTTTACAAGTATAAAGAGTATGGAATACTTCAACAGAAATACTTTTAGTATGTTTGAGATATACTCAAGGTGTAGATTTGTAATTCACAAGTGTAAGAATTTCAATAACGAAATATTTTGTATGTCGCATATGAAGGTCAATACAGGTATCTTGCGAAATTTATTTTATCGTTTTGGGTAGAGACTGAGACCAAACATTGTATTACAGAAGTACTGTACGTTCTGAATGTATTCATAATTGTTTTTTTTTTTTTTGAAGTAGTTGAAATTGAAGGTCAGAAGAGTTAGATCTGTTCAATTTTAAAGTTGATGTTAAGATAATAATAATAATTATAATTGATTTGGTAAAAGCTTCGCTTATGGGCTATGCATTTAAGGGGCCGGGATGTTGTATCTAGTTTAGAAATTTTGTATTGTTATATTCTGATGGGCATTGCGACGTCATAAGCAAGAGTTTTTATCACTTTTTCCAAGCTTAGCCGTTGAGGGCGAAAATGTTAATGCACGTGTGTCAGGACGTGTTATCGACACTAAAGATCACTGCTATTTTTGCCGTTTTTCACACAAGCCCAATGTTGTAAGTAGAAAATATCAAAGATTATTGAAGTTAAATGATTTCTCTCTTGTTTGAAGCTATGGTGTATAAAACTGAAGAAATGTGAGTAGGTTAAATGTGAGTTAAAATGGTTGTAGTTTGAGTACGAGATTTATGATATTGCCATTGAATATTAGGTAGTGCATAATTCGCACGATGTGAGGGTTCGGTTTAGTGAAAGTAAACAAGGTGAAATTGAAAATGATGATTTGACCTGGATTATAACAAGTTGAGTAGGTTTATGAAGAAAATGCTGTATAAATAAGAATTTAGTCAAGTTAGTGTCCTATAATGGCAAATAGCCAGATAGGCAGTATGCAGCTGACAGTATGACAGAGAAAGTAGGTCAGGTCAGAGGGGTCAGTTAGTACAGGGTCAAGCTATTTAGGTGTACATGTAGGTTTGGATTATTAGTACATGTATATGATATGCATTATGCAAGGTTATGATGAATGATATTGGGTTAAGGAGGATATTTTGTTTGTGACCAACTCACCTTTACAGCAGAAAGTATATCAGTATTTATGCAAATTTAACAACTCAAAATTCCTCAAATTATACCAGTTATAGAACAAGGTAACAATACATATGCATAGGGTTTATATATTTAATTTTGGGGTCTGTTATTGGATTTATTAGAGACAAAGATTACATTCACATGGAGAGAGTGAATATGTACAATGCATACAAGCTGTATTATTCATTCATCAGCTTATCTATGCTCATTAGCATTTATGTTATTCAACAATGCTTATGACTATGTTCTTATTTGTTTCATTAAAGGTTGAACCGTCTGCCAGTTGGAGTATTGGTGTCAACACAAGGGTGTCACTTGAGTGATTATTTGTCAGCAGTGGCCTTTAGTAAAGAGTCTTAATTATCGTCAACAGCATGTATGTACCATCAAATCTGGTTTAGTGACCACCTTTATCTCCAGACCACATGTCTACTTGGTTTTTACATGTATTGACTCCCCACAGGAGGTAACATGGGTTATAGAAAGGCAATTTGTCTACAGTGGATACTCTTAAAAATGTACGGTTTCCCTTCAGTGGCCTGTAAAGACAGGTTGGACTGTAATCCACAATGAATTTCAATTGTTCAGTTGAACAAAGAGGAAAATTGCAAATAACTTACTGTGTATAGGAATGGGAAGTGGTCATACAATGTACATGGACATTAAGCATTCCCAAGTATTTCTTGTTTACATACTCTGCCCAGTCTTGGTAAACATTCTCCACTCAAGCGCGCGAGTATGTGTACTTAGCGTTTGTTATTATGGTTACTGCCAAAGTTTACTGTGGCACATTATGCAAAGTTCAGATCAGTAAGATCAGTAAGATCTACAATAAATGGAAAATTATAGTGACTCTCTTCATTTTGTTGATAAGTCATCTTTAGTAATTTCCCTTTTCCTTTGAGTAGGAATGAAGATACAAATTTTAGAGTATGAATTTCTCTAGAAATGCTGCAGAATGAATTTGTCTCCGCGGAAAAAAAACCCTGGTAATATTTTTTAAAAATCTATTTCTATGATGGAACTAAAACTACACTTATTTTACCACATCTAATCCCCCCCCCCTCTCAATGGACAATCACTAAAATTTCATCGTGATTCCAGTCAAAAAAGTTATATTATGTAACCCCTTCTAAATCCCGCCCAAGAATTTTAGTGACGAACAAAGAGTGTGTAAAAAGAAGGTCTACATTTTTTTCTTCAAGAAACAGAAACAGAAACAGTTGCATCATCATGGAAAATACTTCATACCCAATTTGTTAATGAAACAAAGCACTACAACTACAAGCCAGAATCAACTCTTTACAGTTCATTTATGTTTGGTGGAAGTGAAGGAGTCAACATATTCAATCTACCCTTTGATCTCACCTTTGGTTTTGCTCAAGATGTGTTCACTTTGAGAGAGTGCCTGCCTGACCCTCGATTCTGTCCTTGTATCCAACCAGTGATAATGCTCATCACGGATGACAAGAAGAAAATAGGCTGCACTTACAACTGAGAAGCCTATCAGCACCCATGCACACCTTTTAACCTTCCGCATCTTGGACAGTGAGGGGGGGGGGGGGGGTGAGGGGGGAAAGGGGATGGACAAGGGGGACGATGGTTCAGACTCTGAGATGAGAGGAGAGGACCATTCAGAAATTGTTCATTGTTCAAACTCTAGAAGAACCGAAGCTGATCATTACATAAGGTGATCTTGACGTTCTTCGTCTTGGAAGGTCAACTTATTTCAACTTTTTGCTACTAGTACTTCTTCCATCAAGATTGGATGATGTCCATTACCTGCAAAAGAAATGAAGATCAAGAAAGGCAAAACCAATGAATGAAAGGCCATTTGTTGAAGTCTAGAATCAAAATAGTAAAATGCATTAAAATTATGTTAAGAGTAGTAGAAGAGAGAATTCATTTTGAAAAAAAAATCTTTTACAAACCATTTTGATTTGTTATCATATGATGATATAAGTAGACTTTAGTGGTAGTTTAGGGCTGACAAAATTTAGACAAAATTTAGACAAAATAGCACGTCGCAAAAGTTGTTGCTTGTTTTGGCAAAGGTTTTGTGAAACAAACCGGATAAGTCCAGTGAAAGCAATGAGATCTCATATCATAACCTCATACATTGGATGAGTGGGTGATCTTGGACTTGTGACAGTTTCATGAAACAATCCCTGGCCCTCATGCTCAGGTTCAAAGTTTAGTCTTTTCAAGCAAGCAGTACTAGATCTACCAACTCACACATATGCGAGGTTATTGTAGATACATGCACTCATAGCGACATTACTATACTTCGTGTGTAGACTCTAGGCAGTCATCCACCTCGACACTTTCAAAACACCACTGCACAAAAGTCACCAACATTCACTCATAATCGGCATTTAATTTACAAGAAACGACACCAACATATTCATGAAATACAATAAATTCAACTCACCGATGTTGGAAAAGATAATTCCGAAAATGAAATCTGTAATTTACTGTCACTTCTGGCGAAACGGGGTATCGCAAGGCATGATGTACATTTCCTGATCGCCGCGAGCGCTGACATCTCCCGCTAAAAAATTCGGTCGTTAAAAGTTCGGTTCCTATCGCGCACACGTAAGTCCCGATTTTCCGTGTGTGCGATCGTAGAGATCGATGTGCACGCGATACCGAGTTTTGTTGTGGACAAAATTTTATTGGCCGATTTAGTCTAAAAACATCGGCACCATGAAAACAACATGCGATCGCAAAAAAAATTGGCGGGGATTTCTTAGGTTTTGGACATGATTTTGACTTTGGATTTTGCTGGAAATATCAGAAGTTTTTCCTAACGGCCATTTAAGGCAGGAAAGAGATTTTAAAGCGCTGAATTTGAAAGGAAGTATTTTAAATATTTATCTTACTTTTCCTCCCATACCTTAAGTACATGCGATAGAAAATGACTAGTATTTTTGCATTCGTCCCGCGTAGTGGTCAGTATGACCACTATACGTGGTGTGGATACATGTAACCTCACACTCCGTACCTTCGTACCACAAAGAATTATCTCCCATAGCAACTGTGTGATCTTTAGCACATGTGTGCTGGAAAGGAGCAATATCTCTGGCCAAAAATAGCCAGAAAATTTCACTTGATCAAGATGATAGAGATCCTATGGTGAAGAATCAGGGTGGTCATTACTCGTCGTGCATCCTATTATTTGAACTAATTTTAGATATTTTTAGATTCAACTTTAATCTAGGCCTATTTAAAATCTTTACGAATAAAAGTGGTAATTTAGAATGAAGTTAATTCTACTTGTATAATTAGATAAAACGAATGTGGTATTTATATTTGAAACTTAAAAAGTACTTGCCAGACTACATCGTGTCGTCGCGTCGAATGAATATTACAGCGCATTAATTCGTACACGCGTATACACGTACGTAGCTACGTACGTGTATACGTACCGTACGTAGGCATTTAAATAGCTATAGGGATACGTAGAGCTGGATAGAGAGTACAAAGGTGTTTACAGTGAGGGTGTGGCCCTATAATCTCAAACATTAGAGGAGTGGCCTTGGCCTTGTATCCTTTTTCTTTTGTGTTCTGTGGCCCCCCCCCCCCCCAAAAAAAAAAAAAACTAAATCGGATTGTTTACTCCAAGAAGTCTTGTTTTCACTGTCAGCTTGGCCAGAGAGGCCCCCTCTTTCGATATGACATGTGGGCCCAGGGGCGGATCCAAGATTTCATAACCCTGGTCGAAAAACCAGTTGGAATACCAGTTGACACCAGTCAACTGGTCCCAGTTGATTCCAGTAAGCCAACTGGTTTCAATATGGATATTGGAATACTGGAATCAACTGGAATCAACTGGTAATCACCAGTTGGAATTTCCAGTTGAATTACCAGTTGGAATTTCCAGTCGGAAGTACCAGTTGGAATTACCAGTTGGAATTACCAGATCAAATTTCCAGTAGTAACCAGTTCAAATTACCAGTTAAAACCAATAGGCAAAGAGGTAAAGTTCCAATTGGCAGTACCAGTTGATACCAGTTGAAACCAGGTGAAACTTCCAGTTGAAAATAGCTTACTTGCAAATTAATTAGCATTTGCACTAATTTGGGCTAAAGTCAACGCAGAAGCACTGATTTGTCTGCAATATTTCCAATGTAAAGCAAGGGCGGATCCAGGTTTCAAAAAAAGGGGGGGGTCCAAAGGGTGAGAAGTTATCATTCTGGCAAACGCAAGCGCCGAAGGCGCTAAGCGCCTCTATAGGCATATATATATATATATATATATTGCCTGTTTGACTATTTTAATGTTGAAATATAGTTGGGCGCGCGGAGCGCGCCACAAAAATTTGATAATACGAGCCTGAAAATGTCTTAGTTTGTACTGAAATTACATTTAATCCATTAATATTACATGGAATTATTGTTTATTTGAGATGGAAAATACATATATAATGATTGCAAATTACCATCTTTTATCAAAAAGTGCGGGTATATTTGTACAGGCCACCCCCCCCCCCCGTACATCAGAACTGGGAGGGGGGTTAATGCATACCCCTATCCCCTCCGGGATTTGCGCCATTGGACTGTATTAATATATATATATGTATATATATTTTTTTTTTTTAAGTTCTCCCAGATTTTCCAGTCTGCATTGCTGTGCAGGACCTCAGATGGCATGTGGCATCAACACAAACAGTCCAGTGAGACAAATAAGAATAAAATCTGGAGATTTATTACTTGAGATTGGTTCTTCAATGTTGAAGTACTATGTTGATAACCTAGGAATTGGGTGTGCGCATGCTGTACAAACACACTTAGTAAATTTTAGTGATACATGTACACATTTTACAGCAATGAAGAATTATTCACTAAATATCATCTATATTATCTCCTCCCATCCCTGAGATAACAATTCGCAAGTGTTTACATCATCACGAGTTATAAATCACAAATCACAAAAGAACACAAAAAAGGGAAAGTTCCTTAGATTCAGGAGTTCACAATCAAGGCCGATCAACAACAGTACCAATACCAGTTTTGCTGAAAATTCACAGGATTTAACAATCAACCACAGCATCTACTCATTAGGAAAAATAAATAAGTTTTGTATCACAAAACTAGTCATGGTGCAATGTATCAGATTCAAGCGTTCCCAATCAACAACAAGAAAAAAATATATCAAAAGTCCTCGGAGAAAACAAACCTCCTCCCCCCCCCCCCCGAGCACCTGTCATTACCTTTGAATTTCGTGACTTTTACCTTTTTGTTGACTCTGACAGACCTTTGACCTTTTGTGTGACTTTAAGTCTTGACCTTCACAACTTTAACCTTTATATGGACACATGAAGTTCACTTCTTGCGATGTACAACCATAGGGTAGGTGTAGGGAATACCAGACCCTTAAGCACGTTTGCATAATTTGCATAAACATGAACACAGACACACACTAGTAAGGTTTACCAATGCTTTCAGCAACTATTTTTATTTCTCAGGGTACCGAAATAATGACAAAAATTTGTTTACCTAATGAAATAATCTCCTTAATGACGTCATAGGTAAATGGTCCATTATTCCCTACCCATGAAAGTAATACACTCTTAAAAGGTTGGGTAAATTTAGTTGGGCAACTGAAGGTTGGTTAAATATGGCCCAACGTTGTGTAACTCTTGCCCATATCTCATAAAGAATCAACCAATTTGTGTGAACAACGCAACATCAGTTGGGCAGATTTTAACCAATAGTTGTGTGGACAGTATGTTGCCCAGTGTTGGTTAAAAGTTGGGCATTTTTTTGCCCAACTATTTTAAGAGTGTACGAGACCGCTACATTTTCAACCGAAATCTCAAATATTTGTTGAGGAAAATGATATTTCGTTGGAAATGTAAATACCAATAAAGAATTGTTTTTTGGAGAGTATGTTTTGGTTTCATCAAAATCTGTTGCAATTTTAACCAAAAATTTTATAGCATTTATCATCGGATAAATTTAATTACCATTTAAACGGCATTCAACATGTTCAATGTGCCGTTACTTTTGCCTCCGGCAACTTTACATTTTGTTGTTGATGATTTTAAGTACATCAATACTGAACAATTGACAATGATAATTTTAAAGATTACAGAGAGTTGTAAAATGACATTGAAATACGTCTTAAAAAGAAAGATGTAAAATGACGTTAAAACAACTTAACACATCCAACCAAACTCTAGTAATCTCATAATGCAGTGCAAAAAGGTGAAAAATTTCTTCATGCAGGTTTGAATTTGTTGAAATTTACTGTTGTTTAATGTTTAATTTGATTAGATGAAATAACAGGATGCATGTAATTTCATGATGAGTCAAAAATTTCCATTTCATGACCTTAAGGCTTTTAAAATTTCAGATCTAAATTCAGCGTGTACCAACAAATATTGCTTAATTGCCTGGATATTTCTTTATCGCCAATATTCTGAATATTATTTGATATTTTCTTTCAGTTTCATAAACATAAAAAACCCCTAGCAGCAAGCTTACACAAATTATCAATACACAGTGCACACATTATTATGCATAACATTAGTCGCCATATTGGTGGTCTTGTATTACCTACACAAATTGATTGGATGTCCTCATTGAGGTTCACTCTACGCACTCTACACTGTGCACAATGGTCAATTGACCAGTACAATAGTTCACCAACTTCATAATAATGTTATTAATACCATTTTTATAGCACACCTCTTTATAAGTTTAACACACCACTACGTTCCTTGAAAAACCAGTATTTATATCTACCGAAATTTTGAGCACGACAAACTCTTATCTTAGGAGATTGGTGAATATGGACTTGTTGAGGAAAATTTTACTGACAAAGTAAGCAGAAATGGTAACAGTGTACCTATATGGCGCTAGAGCAATATTTTATTCCAAAGCCAGGGCAGACAGGACAGTTTTCTTCTGAAAAAAAAAAAAAAAAAAACCGGCGCCAAAAAAGGGGGGGGGGGGGGGGGTCCGGACCCTCGCGACCCCCCCCTCTGGATCCGCCTATGTAAAGGCATTGGCAATAAGCAGATGTTTAACATGTAATATGTTCAATGTGAACAGCATCGTCCATATATTTGTATCTTAATGTATTTTAGTTCATGGTTAGTGTTTTTCTACTTCATGATTAATTACCTGTAATTGACACAAATTAATGAAATCATGACCTCATAATTGGTATTCGATCTTTACTTGTATTTTTGAAATGTATTACATGAAACTAAACCATAAATAATTACAGAAATATGCTGTAAATCGAAATAAATCATAATAATAAGTACACACAATGTAGTTATTATGCAAATTAACTGGTTTCAACTGGTATCCAACTGGTTTCCAACTGGAGCCAATGGAAAAACTGAAATATTTGTTAATTGATATCAAACAGGACTAATTCGAGACAATGGAATAACAAAAATAAAATTTGTTAATAACAAATGGCAGCTGGTAAAATCTATTAGATTTGACAAATTTTCTAATTTGAAAAATTGCGCAAAAAGTTGTGCCAGATAAACTGGGCAGTCACCAGTTGGAGATATTGGTTTCAACTGGTACTGGTTTCAACTGGGCAATTGCACCAGTTGGAGATACTGGTTTCAAGTGGGCAATTACGCCAGTTGGAGATATACTTGTTTCAACTGGTACTGGTTTCAATTGAGCAATTACGCCAGTTGGAGATACTGGTTTCAACTGGTACTGGTAATAAGTACACGTATTGTTTTCTTCCGGTTAAAACCAAATGAACCCACTGAAACCAGTTAAATCAAACTGGAAAATTCCCAACTGGATTCAATTGGAATCAACTGGCAGTTGCACCAGTTAGAGATACTGGTTTCAACTGGTATATATCTACTGGTTTCAATTGGTATTTGAACTGGTTTTAACTGGTACTTTGCATATGTTTATTACCTTCAACTGGAATCAACTGGTGTTAACTGGTACCAGTTGAGACCAGTTGAAACCAGGTAAAATTTCTACTGGAATCAACTGGTTTCAACTGTTTTTTCGACCAGGGAAAAGGTGGGCCAAGGGCGTCGCTAGAACATTTTGAATCGGGTGGGGGGGGGGGGGGGGGGGGGGCTAACATCCAAATTTAACAAAAGAATGCAGCACCTAATCCCCCCCACGCACACACACACAAATAATAATAAAAATGATAAAAGTAAATCTCAGGTGACGCATTTTGCCCAAATATCAACTTTTCAATTTCTAAACCTCAGTTGCGAGAGACGCTCGAGCGAGCAAACTGAATTGTTATAACTTTTCGTAGTCAGAATGTATAAAGTTAAACAATTATCCGGGAACCTCGCTGCCAAAATATGTGGACATTCTGGCTCCCGCTCATGCTCCGCTGCCCCACTATGAAGTGCTGCATGGTTGCCCGAATATCGAAACGTTGAAAATCCCGGGGGGGGGGGGGGGGGGGTGCTACCGCCCATTGCCGAAGGGAGACGCCTTTTGCCCGAATATAAACTTTTCAATTTCTACTTTTTTGCAAGCGAGCAAATTTCTCATTTCGTAGTGAAAATGTACAGAAGTTACAGTATCCGCTGGAACCTCGCTGCCCAAATTATGTGGATATTCTGCCCACCTGCTGAATGAATATCAGAACTTGAAGAAGAAGAAGAAGAAGAAGAAGAAGAAGAAGAAGAAGAAGAAGAAGAAGAAGAAGAAGAAGAAGAAGAAGAAGAAGAAGAAGAAGAAGAAGAAGAAGAAGAAGAAGAAGAAGAAGAAGAAGAAGAAGAAGAAGAAGAAGAAGAAGAAGAAGAAGAAGAAGAAGAAGAAGAAGAAGAAGAAGAAGAAGAAGAAGAAGAAGAAGAAGAAGAAGAAGAAGAAGAAGAAGAAGAAAAAAAAAAAAAAACCCGGGGCCGCAGCCCATTATCGAAGCCCGGTACGCCTTTTACCCGAATATTAATCCAGTATTTTTGCGAGGAAGCGAACAAGGGAGCAAACAATTTTCCAGTTTTTTTCCCTCTTTTTCCTTTTTTCCTTTCTTTTTCTTCTTATTTTCTGTGTTTGTTTTCTTTCCTTTCCTTTTTCTTTTTTGTTTCTTTTTTCCCCCCTTTTCTTTCTCTTTTCTCCTTTCTCTCTCCTTTCCCTCCCCAAGTTTTTATTTTTTTGCCGACAGAGGTTACGCATTTTTTTTTTTTAAAGTATGTACTTTTATTCATTTCTTTTCAGTGAAAAAAATAGAAATTATTACAATCATGAATAAAGTATAAACAGAAACTTAAACAATTTACAATTATATCGTATAAGGAAAAATGAATACATTCATGGAACTTTTGATGGAAGAACAAAGAATATCATGTACTTGTAATTCACTTAAAATCTCACCTTACTTGAATTATACCGATATACGACTAAAATATACCTTTAAGTATAAGATCTGGAAAAAACGTATGCATTCATGGAAGAGCAAATAATTTATACAACTGAAATATACCTTAAATATAACTCTTCCTTTTATATGTTTTTTTTCACATAGTGAAAAAAAAATTCATGAAAAATAAACAGGAAAAATGAAATGTGTGTGTGTGTGTGTGTGTGTGAGAGAGAGAGAGAGAGAGAGAGAGACTATAGGCTTTACCATTCGTAGCCAGGTCCACACACATATGCTCTAATATAATTTACTTAAGCATCAAAGTTTGCATTTGGGTTTAATGACGTACATATTAATGTGCGAGTGAGCGAAGCGAGCGAGCAATTTTTTAAAGATCTGTGAGGCTGCATGGTGATCAACAACATCTTATAAAGAGAGAGAGAAAAAAAGTTCTGAAAGGTGCCCTGTTTAAACACAGTCTCGGCATGAGAGACTGAAAAGACCTCTAATAAATAAATAAAATACAAATGTGAGCGAGCGTAGCGAGCAAGCCTTGACGAAATTAAAGTAAATTTGCTCTAAATCGCTATAAATTAGGAGCACAAATTATGAAGCAAGAAAAAAGGGGCACTTATCTTAAAAAAAAAAAAAAAAAAAAAAAAAAAAGGGAGCAGGAGTATGTCATATTAAAAAGAGCAATTATCAGAGGATAAATTACATGTGGTACTTGTCGCACTTGATTATTGGCACTTTATACCAGAGGTAAAAAGGGCAGTTTTGAGAATGGAAAAGGGGTGTTTTTTTTTTGTTGTTGTTGTTCTTTGTTTTTTGTTTTGTTTGTGTTTTTTTAGTAAAAGGAATAGGGTCTCTTATCAGAAGGAATTGTACTTCTTAGAAAGAAAAGGAGCCAGTTTCAAAATGAATTAAGGAAAACTTATCAGAGGTGTACATGTAAAGGGCACTCATCAAAGATGTCAAGTGTCATTTAACAGAAGGCGGAAGGGGCACTTGTCGAATTAGAACGGGCACCTCTCAAATTTGAATAGAGGATATGGCCACAGGTAAAGATGCACTTATGAGACGGAAAGGGGGTAATTCTTGTATCTGAAAAGTGAGAATGGAAAAAAGGCAGTTATTGAAAGAGATTAATAGGTACATTTGATGCAAATGATTTAAAAGGGAATTGTCGAAGGAAAGATTTTATCATGCAGGAGTTTTATGAGAGATGAAAAGGGAAGAGACTCGTTTATAGGAATGAAATAAAGGGAGCACTTATCAGAAAGAATAGGGACAATTATAAGATTGGAAAAGGGGAACGTATTATAATATAAAGGATACTTATAAATGGGGAAGGGGCATTTCTTACTAAGAAAAAGGGACAGTTGTCAAGGAAGAAGGGGCACCTCTCAGATTTTAATAGGCCTCTGGCAATTATCAATGGCAATAAAATCAAATTTTAAGATTGTGGAACGGGCAGGAATATCAAGGAAAGGGAGCACTTAATATCTAAAGTAATCTATGTAAAAGGGGGAACTTCTAGGATACCAAAATTCCTGAAATACTGGGGACACAGGACCCTCCCCCACCAACAGTGCCTGATTTTAAATAATCTTAAAATTTCTCTATAATATAGAGTTGATGCGTCATTCTGAATCCTGAAAGAAGACTCGTGAACTTGTAAAAGATGTAATAGATAGACTGTCATTATGCTGTACAGTCCTGAGAAGTCACGTGAAAATATATCTGAGCTTGTTTTCTACGTACAGTTTGTTTATATATAATACCAAGCTTTATTAGGCCTAGATTTTGCATTAACTGTGCATTAAAGAGGCGGGGATGTGGATGTATTGACCATTTAAACCAATGGAAAACATGTTAGTAATGGACATGGATGAGAGATTTTAATATATAAAATCGGCAATATATATATCGGGACATTCAAATCATATCTTTAGCATTTTATCTGCATCTTATATAGGAATTCTCACTACAATAACGGACTTTAATATTTATTTTATCAATTTTATCAATTATACTAGAAATAATTTCTTTCTTGAAAATTAGGGGGGATTTTTTTTTTTACGTGTCTACTCAAAAAAGTGTGGTGGGGGGGGGGGGGGAGGCTGCAGCCCCCCCCCCCCATGTTCCGCGGCCCATTTGAGTATCCATAGTTTGTATCACCCGCCTCCCCCGGCCCGTTCAACAAGTCTGTATATAGCCACTCCAGTGGCACCTCCCATACACCCCATCCCAGGCTGTCGCTCTGCTAATTTTGTTCTTAATTGTTTTTTCTTCTTTCTTAAAGGTATTAGATAGTTTTGGGAAGCCCTCAAAAACTTTTCGTGAGATTTCTTTGATTTTACTTAATTAATAGCAGGGTACTAACATAACTAAGATGCTGTGAAATTTTTTCCTCCTCAAGTGAAATATTTATCGAATTAGAGGTGAAAAGAATAAAAATCCCTGTCCCAAATAAGAGGGGATGTAAATTCGAACAACGGCCACACACATTACTCACATGAGGATTGCTGTGTGCCTATAGAATACGCTACACATAGTGCGAAGCGCTGGGTTTATTGTGTGGGGAACCTTCGGGTGGATATGGTCTCAGCGTGAGGCAGTGAAAAGCCGCTACCAAGCGTTTCTTACAGATATTTACACTAAAATTTGTTCGAAATTGTGAATGGAATGTTAAATAATCTCGTACATGTGTCTTATGATAAAAGGAGAATAGTATGTGGCTATGTTAGATAAGTTTCTTGCCCGGTATGATTTTTGCTACCGAGACTGTCTATGAGCTTTAAGAAAGAAACCACACTCTTAACACACGTATTAGTATGCCAAACACCATTATGTTATGTAAATTTGACTTGAATTGAATAAAACACTTTAGATCTCGAGTTATCAAAGTCAGAAGGTTGAAAAGTTTTCTAGTTATACAGAGCTTTTCTCAGGGGGCGGGGGCAAAGCGTGGCAAAGGGCAAGTGTGTTTTTGTTTCAGGAGGTCTGACACCCCCTTCCCGAGGGAGAATTTTAAATGTCAGTTTGTTATAGTTTTGGAATGTACACCCAAAGCTCTTTCTTCTGACAAAAATTGGTACCTGGACTTCAAGGGGGAAATTTTACCCCAACTTTTAGGGGCGGCATCTGATACCCCATCCCCGAACGGAAATTGTCACTTTTTTGTGTTTTGTAATGTCCAGTCATGCTACTTCCTACTGACAAAGTTTGGTGCCTGGGGGACATTGGGGGTGAAATCGACCCGACTTTGGGGGCTAAACCCGACGGCTACGTCAGGCTGACACTGACCTTTTTGTCCATGACTGTAGACTTCCGTATGAACGTATATAGCTATATAGTGTTATCATGCCCTTATGCACTGAATTTTATTTCTTCCTTTATATAATGAGACTACTGTCAGGGCAGTCTTATTCAAAAGAAAAGAAAAGAAAAGAAATCATTGCAGCTGAGTTGTGTGCACAACATTTTTTTAGACATGGGAGCAGCATGAGAGCCTGAGATGCAGCACACATTAGGATGTCGAAAGGGCACTTGACGTGCATGTTGTCAGCGAATTTTGTAAGAAGGTACCCAAAGAATGTGATGAACTTTTTTTTTCTTCTTAGATTTTGAGGTGACTGATCAAGGCACCCTCAGCAGAAAAAAAAAAGAGAAAGAAAAATGGTTCACACGGCCTGTTACTTAATTTTCAAATCATAAACGCATACGTCCACACCCCTTCAATTTCGACCACACAACAGTCATAATACATGTAGTTTCAAAGTTTCAAAGTTCTACTTAGAACACCTCCCAGCAGATTGTGAGAAAAATTTACCTTATAAATGCCGGCAGTAGAGGGCTTATTGTCGTCTGCTATAAATTACATGAATATGATGATTATGTGAAAATGACCTACAGAAAATTATATTTCTTCACTATGATACGATACCGAAAATTTGATTTAAATATTATTGTTTGTTTGTAAGAGAACATATATTAACCTTTGTTACAAAATTTTGGGAGCACTAAGAGAGGTGCCTGATTAAATAATTCCAAATTTTCCTTGTGCTCCGGGGATCCGCGGCCAGGCATATGGGCACATGTTTCGTGTCAACAGAAACTCCGGTGCAGTGGTAGCCTCTTGTCGAGGCCCTGGCGCTGTTGGAATCCTTGGCGATATGGAGGCAAAATTTCTGGTGGCGAGCGAAGCGAGCCAGAAATTTTGCCTCCATATCGCCAAGGATTTCAACAGCGCCAGGGCCTCGACAAGAGGCTAGTGCAGTGGTGGTATGCCGGTGCGCGATGGCCAGCTGGGTAATTAGCATATCAGACCATGGTGTATGGGCCAATCAGAGAGCAGCATTGCCGGTGCTATGTCTTCTGCTAGCAAGATTCTGTAGCAAAACTATTGGGCTAGAATTTGACGATTTGGAGGTGATTCCTGTTAATCTTTAATCTGGTAAGATGTATTAGTGTGTGAAGTAAAGAAGGCTTAATACATTGATTGAATTTTGTAACGTATTATTGCGTCAGAGTGTCGGCTTTCTTATTCTTCTTTTGCGATGTTCCCGAACGAAAGTGAACTCGATGATGAACTGTGCAGCGTGCATGACCTCGATGCATGCATGTTCTGCTGGGTACGGTACCGGGACGGGTCGGCCGAGCTGACGAGCTATGGCTCGTCCCTGCTCCAATAAAAGCTCTTCAAACTCGTGTAGTTGTATTTACTTTTAATGCTTGCCTATTGAACTTAGGGTCTATAACAATGCATTGTTAACATTCATTGTCTGCTTGCATGAAACTAATAGAAAGGCATTTATTTGTCACTGATTTTCAGAGTAGAGTCAGACTCAGAGCCAGAGGATTGGAAGAGAGTTGTCCAACAATCATGACCATGATGACACTTGTTCATGATTTCATCATTCACACTTCTCAAATCTCAATCTCGGTTCAGTGTCAATTTTCCACATAATTCATCCATACTAGTGACTACAAATATACAACAAAACATTGTAAGGCCAAATGAAAAAAAAAAGATTATTAGTTTCACTTCCTCTCGATCTTCCATCTTTCACAGCCTTAGCAATAGCAGAGCTCTGCATCATTTATTCTTTTTGAAAAATTAATTTTCAGAATAGAAAATAATTATTTCAGTCAGATGGCCTATTCATGCCTCATGGCTCATGCAACTTTTGCAGTCTTTTAGAGTTTAGCATGCATGTATGGAGTCTCATATTGTACAGCGAAATAAAATGTTTTTGTTCTAACTTCTTTGTTTTGTTACTAGGGTGTCCGAAGTCGCACTGAAAAGTGTCAGCTTAAAAACGTGCTGATTCAGGGGGAAAAATGGCACAATTTTGGGGGCAAATTCATCCTGTTATTACAATGTGATCTGAATTAATTTTTATCTCATATTTGGAATGTATGGAAAGAGAAAATCCTGGTCATTCTTTTGACACTAGGGGCAAGTTTTTAGGCTCACTAGAAAATTAAAATAAGAGATAAATTGCAAACCCTTATATTTGTGTGTATTCAGATTGCCATTTCCCCATGCGTTTCCTATGGGAAACTGAAATTTCTGTTTTACACAAATTTTATCACTTTTTCGCAATTTTACACTGTGATCTGATATTTAAACCTTGAAAAAAATCATACCAGCAGAAAGATTGTAAAATTTCCTATCTGGTTATGTAAAGGTCAAGTTTTTGACATTAAATATAAAGTCGTAACAGGTTTCGGAAGCTCAAAATTTGGATTTGTGTGTGTCCCATTTCTTAACTACGTAGCCTATGGCAGGAAAAAGCTGAAAAATGGTCCGATTTCATTCTCTTATTTTACAGTAATTAACTGGAATTTTTCATGAAATATCATATTTCTGTCAGTTTGATGGTTATTATTTTTCAAATCCAGAAAGAAAATTTAATATCATTTTGAAATAAGAAAAATAATTTTTTTCTCCGGACACCCTATTGTTACAGCTGTCACTCGCTACATTACGTAGACTCCCGACCCGATATACATGTAATTTCATTTAAATCTTTTGAAATGTATAAAAGAAGGTGCCTCATTTTCCTTTATTTCAAATAATTTGGACAAGAAACTAATACTTTTTTTTTTTTTTACATCGGCTAAATAAACTTTCTTATTATTAATCTGAATAATTTCAAACTTTCACCAATCTGTTTCTTTGGTTTTCTGCTTTTCTTCAAACAATCAACTAGCTAGTTGGATAATTTAATCCTGTCATGCCAATCGTATACTGATTTCTATGCAAAGTGTTGCTCAATAGAGCTCTTAAGGTAACTGCCGACTCCTGGAGCTGCGTTAAGTTGTAAACGTAAAGCATTGCATATAAAGCTGCATTACTTTAGGGACAATTGTAACATTGAGGTAAAATTTTGACATGGTCATAAAAGTAATGGAATTTAAAAAAAGCAGTAGAATACATAAAAAGCATACTAGATAAATCATGCCTATTTAATAGCAAATCTCAAAATGATCTGTTGTCAAAAAGTATCATCTTACATTGCTGTCTTTACAAATTTCAATGGCTTTTGGCTAGCCTACTTTTGGCATAGATACATGTATGTTGTTAGTTTTTGCAGATGAATTTTGTGTGTCATTGTGTTGATGAAAAGTGTTTTTCTGAGCTCTGTAGCATTTTAAATAAGTCAGGTTAACACATTAGCAAAGACTTTCAAAAATATCAACCTGATATCCTAGTCACAATAAAGACAGGATGCCAAGTGGCATTGAATGAAGATGGTTCTTTTGGGTATGGTACGTAGCTTCTTCACACGTACTACCTATTTTTTGCAACACAGTGAAACCTAGGTATATAAAGACCACTCAAGGGAGACAAGAAAAGCGGTCCTTATGAACAGGTTCTTTTAATACATGTTTCAGTGAGAAACACTTTACAAGGGGAACAAAATTGCTGGTCTTTATGGACAGGTGTTCACTTAAGCAGATTTGACTGTATAATTACAATTGCACTGCAGATCCCAACAGAACGTGCTCAGTCATCATGGAGTTTTTGAAGTCGATAGGTCATCCAGACGAGGTCATGGCTCTCCTCAAGTTCAAGCTTGGAGGAGGTCAGCATATCATTCCTAAACAAAAACTGGTAAGCGGAAAGACAACAGCTTTAACCCAATGACTACTGAAATCTCTCATTCCCATAGGCTTAGTACAGGGACTAGACGGTTCCCGTAGGCAAAGGGTTAATAATGCTTAGGAGGCAGAATCACCCCAAGTTTCCGTCATGGATGCTGCTGTACAGGAACGATCTAAAGAGTTTGGAGCGAATTGGAAATAGATATTTGCAAAAATCTCAATTCATCCTTCTATTGTTTTTTTAATTTAACTTGCTATGTATGTGAAATGTGTATTGTAATCTCACCAATGATATTGTACTGTAGATAAAGAAGAAATGCACACCATAAAAATATACTGGATAACTATCATGATAGAAGGATAAAAATAGAAAGTGAGAAACAAAGAAAGGGAAATTAAAAAAATCAAACAATAAAAAAAGAAAAATCTCATCGTTGATAAATTCTGTTAATTGATTTGCGTTCTTCAAAGATACCATTTACACTAACCTGTGCTTTTGTGCATTATCCCCCATTTTCATTTTTTCATCCATGCATGTTAACCCTTTCAGGACGATTAATCACATTTTGTGGTTTGGCTCAATAACTATTTATTCAGAGCCCTAAAAAATATACCAGATACATGAGTAGAAAGAGCAAAAAATTCTGCACACACTGTGTCCATTTTTGTTGCATGACCATATTGCGTTTGATGCCAGGAAGTTTAAAAAGGAAAATAAGCTTTAAAATCCTTAAATTGGCAACACATTGAGAAATTCAAAATCATTGATTTTTATCAAAATTGGCAATTTTTTTCAACTTTTCGACAGATTTTTAACCATGTACATTGTTTTCAAAAATATTACACCTTATTAGAACTATGTAGAACTAAAAGAAAAATATTATTGTTGCCAATTTAAAGAACAAAATGTGATCAAATTAGCCCTTAAATAATTCCTGTCCTGAAAGGGTTAATTATGAATAATGTCATTTTTTAATTTCCCTTAAAGGTAATAGATAGTTTTGGGAAGCCCTCAAAAACTTTTTGTGAGATTTCTTTGATTTTACTTAATAAATAGCAGGGTACTAACATAACTAAGATGCTGTGAAGTTTTTTCCTCCTCAAGTGGAATATTTATCAAATGAGAGGTGAAAAGTAATAAAAATCCCTGGCCCCAAAAAGACGGGATGTAAATTCGAACAACAGCCACACACATTACTCACATGAGGATTGCTGTGTGTTATAGAATACGCTACACATAGTGCGAAGCGCTGGATTTATTGTGTGGGGAACCTTCGGGTGGATATGGTCTTAGCGTGAGGCAGTGAAAAGCCGTTACCAAATGTTTCTTACATATATTTACACTAAAATTTGTTGGAAATCGTGAATGGAACGTTAACTAATCTCGTACATGTGTCTTATGATAAAAGGAGAATAGTATGTGACTATGTTAAATAAGTTTCTTGCCAATTGCCATATATGAATTTTGCTACCGAGGCTGTCTATGAGCTTTAAGGAAACCTGACACTTCTTGTCAACCTTGAACAAGTCCATAATGAGGTTATGAACTCCTTCACTGATAACACGGGGGTTAACTTTGTTACCCTACTATCATTTTTAGATATGCATGAGAGGTGTGAGATACTGAAGAAATACCTTCATGTACAGTCGATATTTGCTCTGATAGTCAAAAGGGTTCATTAGCGGATATGCTAGGTCCAATGATTGGCAATAACCTTTTCTAATATTATCATTTGTGAAATGTGTGAGTTGGAAACTCTATCCTGCGGAATTAGGAATTATTAACGAGAGAAAAGAAAATGTTGGAGAGAAAGAGAACAGGGGAGGGGGGGGGGGGGGAGAAAAGGAGAGAGATGGAGATAATATATTGGCAGAAATCTATTACAAGAAAATTTTAAAAGAAATGTTGGAAATCATATTGAATCCAACATCTATCCTATGTGATATTTTTTTGAAAAAATGAGTCTGGATTTTTTTTTCTTCAATTTAAAGGTGTTGTTTTCATTGATTTCACAAGAGACATAAACCAAATGCATCCAAGCATACATACCCTTGCTCAAAATACAGGTGCTCACTGTGATTATACTTCAAGACCTATGGGAAAGGCCCCTGTGAGGCCCCAGTATGCCCCCCCCCCACCCCTGTATAGCCCCTGTAGTATTTTTTTTAATGATATTTTTGGTCAAAAATTTGAAAGGAGCAATGGGGAAGAAAATATTTTGAGAATCGATAGAAAGGATTGCATTTTAAAATATTTCTTGTATTTCATAATTTACAGGATGAGATGTCATCCACTGCTAGGAAATGCTACATGTATCTTAACCAGACCAGTAGGAGCTTTGCAGCAGTCATTCAGGCACTAGAAGGAGATCTGAGGTAAGTACAGCCACCTGAGGCCTGGTTCACATACACCATGATAAACCGCTTCAAAAAACTGCAGCGCAAAATAAAAATCATTCTACATAAATTAATTCCTAGTGGAGGTGAGAAAAAAGGAACAGCCCCTAGGCCCACTTAAATGTACTTTATATTTGTGTCTTATAAGATACAGAAATGTGAAGTCCAAAATCCTCAATGTACTTTTGCTTTGCTGTCGCGGTTTTTAGAGGCAGTGAATTGCATCATTTGTGAACAAGGCTTAAATTACACCTTTGACCTTTGCATTGTCACCTAGATTCAGATACAGGGTGATGTTGATGTTTATTCCCTAGGGCCTGGGTTCTTAATTATTTTGTTACGAGGGCCAGAAATATTCTTGAAATTACGTCGCGGGCCACAGAGTATGATATATACATACAAAGACGCATGGGACTCACGAATCCTGCCCGAATACATTTTGTATTAGCTTTCTGTTTTTTTTGTTTGTTTGGTTTGTTGTTTTTTTAAATTATTATTATTATCATTCAGCGAGCGAGCGAAGCTTGCGAGCAAAAAAAATTGACACTTAAGAATTGTGAAAATGTAATTTCGTCGTCACAATGTGCTAATCTAGATTAGATATAAAAAAATTGCAAAGAGACCATTTCACTGCCCAAAAATGAAATGGTGGGGGCCCGAATGCAGGAAATTTTTTGATATTCTCGGGGGAGAGGGCTCCAGGCCCCATCCCCCGCCACAGACGTTAATGCATAAATACCCGAATGACTCATCTAAGGACGGTTAAACGATTTTAGAATACACCCTCCTTATTTTTTCTTTGTTTGATTAAAAAAAAACAACCCCAAACTATAATAATATGTGGTAGGGCAGGGAACAGATAAATATGATACGCTATTTGCGAGCGAGCAAAAAATTTGATACTTTAATTACCAATAGTTAGGATGATATATTATGTATCAACATAGTTCTTAAAACAAGATTTTTTTTCTTCTTACTCAGATATTTTTGGCGGGCCGCATGAAATTGTTTCGCGGGCCACTAGTGGCCCGTGGGCCGCACTTTAAGAACAGGGGCCCTAGGGTCTTTGTACTTTGTACAGAACTTTCGTGATAATCTGTATATCGGGATGAATTGAAATAAAATTGGAAAAGAGTTTTGGCATGTCTTTCTGTTTTCCAAGAATGATGCAGACCCTTTTCATTTAAAACATATTGTAATGAGCAAAGCAGTTGAAATGATCTGCTTCATTAGTGGGGGAAAAATATGTCAGAAACCATTTTATTCACCCCAGTATTCATACTATTGAACTTATGGTACCACTCTTTGTGATTTTATGTTTTATAAGTTTGCATTTGTTGGTATGGGAGACCTGGAGTCCATGGAGTTAAGACTACAGTATATTTGCCCTGTATGCACACTGATGTGAAAGAAGTTTACTGTATTAAAAGATAAGAGAAACAAAAAATAAAAAAATACAGCTTTAAAGAAGGATATTTGTCCAAATCATGCCAAACTGATTGTCAAACATGAAATATGAACTATAAATAAATGTAAACTGAACTCTGCCTAATATTGTGGAGTTGTTGTAAACCGAGTTACAGTATAAGTTCACAATGAAGCTGGTCTGAAGTTTAGAGGTAGGTCTGTGCTTGCAGACTACTAAAAGATCACACCACCCTCCTCAAAATGAAAATCACGTGAGCAGACCAATGATTCATGAACTTGGATGATGATGTCACTTTGTTTCCTAAATGAATGGCTTCAGCAAGATTAAGATTTAAAGAAGTTACATGTATACATCCATTAATTGTTCCTTTTCATACTTGGATAAAAAATATACATTGAAGACTTTGATATTTCCATAGATTTGTGTTTAACTTCAACATATAAAAAGGCTGTTATTGAGACTTAGAAACATATTACATATACGTTTTAAACTTTTAATGAAACCTTCATGCACATACATGTAGGCAAAGCTTGTAGGAAACACCAAGGTCATTTTCTGTATTTTGTATCTTCTCCTGGTACTTTTGACAAACCAGAAATACTTTTCTAGATCTGGCTTTCTTATATATTGGCTTTTTGCTAGATTTTTTAGTGCTTGTCGTCAGTTTATTGTTTTAAAATGTATGAGAAATATTGGCATGAATATCATTTTATGATGTTCCTGAAACCTTGGATTAAATAGTCCTGAACAAGGGGGCTGTAGATGACATTGATTTTTTATGGCAGTTAGAATGCGCTATCCTATAGATTTTTTTTTCTTGTTTTATATTTTTGCGCATGTAATGCATAATATGTGTGACACACATGTGATTCTACTTGTTCTTCTTCTTTATCTCCCCTCCATTAAAAAAAAGAAGAAAATAATTATGAGGTTTAGTAGTGAAAATAGTTTGGGCTTAAAAAATTATACCCTCGATACATGCCCGAATAGGACCAAATAGAGGTGAATAAATTTCATACCCTTCCTGATGATGATGATAATGATAATAAAAATAATGATGATAATGGTAATGATAATAATAATCATCATAATAATGATAATAATAATAATAATAATGATGATAATAATACAATAATGATGATGATTATAATGATAACAACAACAATAATAATGATTATATGATAACTATTCTAATAGTGATAATAATACTAATACTAATACTAATACCAATACTAATATTTATAATGCTGCTACTATTAATAATTTTGATGAAAGTAATAACAAAGTGCGTTTCACCACCTGGGTCTCTGTGTACTGAATGAATTGAGTAAAAGTAGGCCTACTCTGAAAATCCAAAAAAAAAAATGTCATTACTCAACTGGTCTGTGTTTCTTTGTCTATAGACATGCAGTGTGTATATTCTACTTGGTCTTGAGAGCCCTGGACACCGTAGAAGATGATATGACCATTCCCCTGAAGGACAAAGTTCAAATGCTGCAGAATTTCTACAAAAACCTGGAGGACCCCAAGTGGAAATACATGGACAGCAAAGACAAGGACAGGATTGTGCTTGAAGATTTCCCAACAGTAAGAAAAAATACCTTCTTTTTTTCGGGGGGGGGGGGGGGGGTAATTTTCCTGCAAAATCATATTTGCATATATCTTGTGGAAGAAATATACTGTACTCGTATTTAACCTGTAAGAAGTTTTGTATTCAGTCCATTGGATTAATTTTAAGTTTCAATTGCATATAAATTTTTAATGAAGTTTTCTGTTAGCTATTATTTGAAAATTCTATTGTTATTTTTGCTTGTCTTATATGACATCAATTACATTGTCATTAATGGCAAAACCTTCTTCATCTTTCTCATATGGACATTCCCCTTGATAAACCAACACATTTAATTGTTAAAAGAGAGAAAAAAATAGCAGCTTTATTTTTTCCTTTACCGTACATGAACTCATTTTTAATGCACCATAGATCAGAGATTTCTTGTGACCAATGAATTTTTTTTTTACACAGGGCTCTTTCAGAGCTAAATGGCTCACCATTCCCTTGTATTTTTTTCACTGTATTTTTTTACTGGAGAATGTTATGCTACACTTTATAAAGTCCTTCTGCAAAGCTTTGTGAGATTAAGGTGAAAATTTATCAATTTCTCTTGTTCACATTGATAGATCTCAACAGAATACAGGGGTCTAGATGAGCACTACAGGGAAGTGATCTCGGACATCTGCCATAAAATGGGTGATGGAATGAGTGAGGTCTTACAAACAGAAGTCATCACATTGCAAGACTGGAATATGGTAAGCTTGCCTCATTCATTATACCTTTTCTTTGTAAGCAATTGACAAATCTCTACCAACCGACTTCTTTTCTTCTTCGGGTATGGCTATTTTTTATACGATTGCTTTTTTAAGCTTTTGAACATTTTTTATAAATTAGACAAAAAATTAATGTCTAGTATGAATACTTAATTGGAGATCCTACAAATAATTTCGTAATTTTTGTCTTCATTTTACCAAAGGAACATTCAAAATACAGGAAAATGAAGCGTATTTGTCTTGTGACACACTACAGAGTTGATCATATTGCTTCAAAACTTCTGATATATTTTTTTCCAATATTTCAGAAAATGTTTTTCCTGACTTTTATATTCCCTGGAAAATGTTAAGTAGATATCTAGGCATTTGAATATGAAGCCTAAGATGTCCCAGGGTTAACCCCATTAGAAAATCGTGTGTTTAGTGATAGTTGATTCAACTCAAAAGGTTAATGTTAATACCGAATATGGCAGTTTATAAACTTCCATCTTGCTCTTTCTTCAGTACTGCCATTATGTTGCTGGTCTGGTTGGCATCGGACTCTCAAGACTCTTTAGCGCATCCAAGATGGAAGATCCTATCGTTGGCAAGGATACGCATCTTTCAAACTCAATGGGGCTGTTTTTACAAAAGACAAATATCATCCGTGACTACCTGGAGGATAACATTGACAAGAGGGAGTTTTGGCCCAGAGATGTAAGTATGCAGGACATTCCATTAGACAGACAGCCCATGAAATCTGCAATTCTGGTCTTGTGAACCCTTGGAAAACTTGTCAGAATGCCCTTGAGACTGACATGCCGGTCTCATGAGCTGTTTGAGATTCCAGTTTTAATTACTTTAAATTGCTTGTAAATGAAATAAGTGATTCCACAAATGTAAACCTGTCTTGTCAATATTGTCAACAGAAACATTGGTAAAGGAGTAAATATATCTCTCTCCCTCTCTCTCTCTCTCTCTATGTGTCTGTGAATTAGGTATGGAGCAAGTATGGCAAGAAATTGAGTG
Organism: Heliocidaris tuberculata; assembly: GCA_025618425.1. NCBI lineage: Eukaryota > Metazoa > Echinodermata > Echinoidea > Camarodonta > Echinometridae > Heliocidaris > Heliocidaris tuberculata. The sequence goes on from CM046835.1 coordinate 30,520,750, forward strand.
ACTTTCGAGAGAAGGAAAATATTACCTCAGCAGTGCACTGCCTCAATGATCTCATTACAAATGCCCTTGAACATGTACCCGATGTCATCAAATATATGTCTCGCATTCGCAACCAAACCGTCTTCAACTTCTGTGCAATTCCTCAGGTAATCTGAAATTCTTTTTAAAGTTAGAGTGGGATTGTATATATCCGAGTATAATGAAGAATGAGCTATTGCTACAGATATTGATGACCCAGACATTTTTTTTAGTTTTTAGAAAGAAATTTTTAGCCTGAGAGAGATTGTGGCATTAAGTAGTTTAGTAATGATCCCTCATGATGGGAAGGTTCTGTCATTCTGCCAAGCATATCGGAGCTAGGAAGAGATTTAATATTGCTTGTGATACATTAGAACAACTTGAAGGGTCATGAAATTGTGCTTGATTGCTCTTCAAAAGTCATGAAATTCCATTAGTTATTAGTTGCCAGTCTGCATACTAAACTATTTTTTAATAGTATGTTAGATGTGTATTCCAAATCAAAAATTTGAAATGTGGTAGATTATGTTGTAGAATGTATCCCACCTGAGATTTCTTTAGAAAAATCTTTAATCTTGGTTATTTTTTCAATGTTTATCTTAAAGTAGAACTCTATTGATTTTTCAATATTTATTTAATTCTTATTTTGGCGTCTACCGGTGAAGCTTAGATTAAACAAAGTTATCCAAATTCAATACATTGAAACATTTGAAATAACAATTATTTACCAATTATATAGTGGTAAAATCATGGGTAAAATCCAGCCCTGCTGTAGCACCTTTTTTAGCCAAAAGGTATTAAAGACAACATGTACGATATTAAAATGTCAGCTGCAACGTTGGTGCCAAGATGCCCCAAGGTTTTCAGATTTACCAGAATCAGTAGTGGTACATCTATGTATATATTTATCTTGTTGTGCAGGTGATGGCTATAGCCACACTGGCCAAGTGTTACAACAACCCGAATGTATTCTCTGGAGTGGTCAAGATCCGGAAGGGTCAAGCGGTCAGCCTCATGATGGAAGCTACAGGTTTCCAGAGTCTGAGACGTATTCTGTATAAATATGCTCAGGACGTGAGTAGGACTAGTAGTTTTATTACGATTCTCCATCATTACCATCATAGTCATATTCAAATGTTATAATACTTAATACTAAAAAAGGATAATATAAGTTTAATTTAGGAATTTTAAAGATTAATGTATTTGCTGAATAAAACGGATGTGTTTTTTCTTTTGTATCATAAAGGGGTCGTTTTCTCTCAATGCTAAGACTTTGAAGTAGGAATGAGTAAAAAGTGCCACTGGCTCCCCATGCCATTCTATATTTTTAATTGTGCAGTGAAAATGCAGATTTTATAATTTGATGCCAATGAATTAATCATGGGGACATTTTTTTCCCTGATTCTTAAAAATACGTGGAAAGAGCATAGGAATATAATATCAAACCTTTTGAAGAATTAGTCTAAGAATACTTAGAATAAAACCTATTAGAAAAGTTTTAGTAAGAAATTTTTTTTCATTGGACCTCTTTTCGGATAGTATATTGAAAGACAAATTATATTTTCTTGTTTTTGGGGTGGGGGGGGGGGTAATGTTTATCTTATGTTCATACATGTGTATATTTCTTCAGAGCTAAATCACTCTTACCTTCCTTCAATATTCTCTAGATCGGGAAAACCATTCCACCTGGTGATCCATCTGCCCCTAAGACCCACAAGATCATCAACACCGTCACCTCACTAGGAGAGGACGCCATCACAGGGTACAACCTCTTTCCACCTCTCTATGTTTCTGTGGCGATCATGCTGGCTCTCATCATCTATAACTACTGGAGTACATTAATCCTCCTTGCAGATAGGTTGATTTGAGTAATGGACTCCAAATCAACTTCGATGTCCAAGACCTTTGAGAGCTACAGTTAACCGCCAAGGGTTATGGACAGATAGTTTTTAAAGACATCATGGGTTCTCATGGGCAATTTTACGCTGCTCGGGTAGGTACCCGTGAACTGGTGTTATCAATCAATGAAAGTGGACTTCACTTTTACGACCGATAGGTCTTACATGTATGTATTGCGTGCACTTTGCACTAACATCAAAAGAACTGCCCGCAAGGAATAATCATCATAAATTCCCCATACAAACCATGATTGAACACTTTCCAATCATGCCGATATATTGGGGGCAAACTCAGGAAATTTCCAAGTGAGACACGAGTTTTGCTGCTTGCGAGATTTGTACACACATTAATTGGGGATTCAGCCAATTCAGAAGTCTTAAAAAGTGAACTCTGAAATGCACAAAAGTAAAAGAACTTGAGACATACCATAAAGTGATGGATAACCCTCTGTGTCAAGTCTTGAACCCATTCAATATGTCAAGTTCTTCTTACTACATGTATATATCTGTGGGTGTACAATTACATAAAATGTAACAGCATTATTGAAAGGGTAAAAAAAAAGAAGGGTATATGAGAGATGTTACTGGTGTATCTTATTGTGCACATCACAAAGTAGCAGGATTTTGGCTTTGATGTAAGGCTAAACTGATGCTGTTGATGTTTATTTTACCTGGCTTATAAGAAAGCATGTTTACTTCATAAGAACCCAGGAGACACACGGCTTTAAGTCCTATCCTATGGACTTAGTAATTTAGGATTAATGCTTTACTAAAGAGGCACAGGCGCATCTACTATGCTTTGAACCAGGGACATTGTGGGTGCTATTAACTTAATCATTCCCGGTATGTAGTGGTCTACCTCTTGGGGCTCCAATCCATTGTAGCACTGATGTCTTTTTCAAGACTGACTGATATCGAGATCACGGATGCCTGATAGGATGAAATTCTGTGATTGCTAGGAGCATCATATGGCAGTCTAACGAAAGCCATGGGTGAGATTTTCATATGCAATTGAGTATAAATGTCCATACCTCACATAAGTTACAAGTATGATTCCTATTCACTCTTCTGTCAGTTAGGCGTCCTGGTACCATGAAGACATTATCAAGTTATTAGATTGTCAAATGAGTGGTACCTGTTCCCGTCTCTGCAGCTCAGGTTCTATGTTTCACATAGGAAGTGCTGGAGATTTGCAGTTGAGAATCTATTGCACTCAAAAGCGCGTAGGTATGTAAATGGATCATTCATGTATATATGTACATGACCATATTGGGTGATTTCAAGTTCGATGTTGAAAGCTGGTGTTGGTGTTGGGGAAAAACTAGCACCAGCCACAACACCGAACCTGAAATGAAGCTGGCGCTGAGATTGACTTCACTAGGTGGTGAGCTATCAATAATGTGATTGGTATTATTTCTATAAACCCAAATTCGGTGTTGGGGCTAGAATCAGCAGCCCAATTCACGCTCTCAACACCAACACCAACACCGAACTTGAAATCACCCATTGTATCATGTAAATGTGCATGTACAGTAGAATTTTTTGTTGTTGTATAGAGATGTATGAAAGTAGGTGTGAAGAGAGAGAGTGAGAAAAGAGAGAGAGAGAGAGAGAGAAGAGAGAGGGAGAGAAAAGGGATTAAGAAAAACAGGCAGAGTTAAACGAAAGCTTGTTGAATATGCTTGTAACTTATTTTACTTTTCAAAGGCATAGGCACTCTTATTTCTAAAACAAATCAAACATGTTATTCTTCATGTTGATCATGATGATAAAACTGCTACAAATTCTATGCTTAAATATGTTCTATTTTTGGGTCTCACTTTTCGTGAAAATTGTGGCAAAGTGAATACAAGATATTGATTGTTGTGTACGTATGATTACATACATAATCACATGTTCAAAAGATACATGTTCATGCCAAGTAAAAGTGAAAATGTAAGAGTAGTTTGAGTTTTTTAAAAGATATCGTTGAGAATAGCCTTTATTACTTTTGTACATTGTGTCAAGATTACACATGCCACTCACTATTTGTGATATATTTTTGTGTCCTACCATCAAAGTGAAATAGTATTATTATATTTTGAGTAAAAACCATGAAAAATTGAAAATTTGTGAAAGAAACATAGATGATTTTATGAGAAATTGTCTACATGTACTCTCACATTGCTATTTCTTTTCACTATCTAGTTATATGTCCTGTAATTTCATGCACTACCGTGTTTTTTCCATGTACATTGCATAATACGAAAACGTTGAGTAATAACTAGTGTCTTGCTTGCACTTAAAAAAAAAAACAAATGAGGACTGGGGTTATGTGACATGATATCTTTCCAGGGCCACATGTCAAACTGCTATGGTGTCACTTCCAGTCCAAGTTCTCCTCAAAAAAAGCTTCCCTATGTTCAAATTTCTTTTTTTTTCTCGTCATAACAAAAGCACTGAGATAACAGAGAGAAGCTTGTAGGGAAAGAAACTGAGAGTTGCGTTTGCTTAACCTTACCAGGAAATATTTCTGTCAACTCACTTTGTCCCAATGGATACATTGCAATGTTAACGGTATTATCTTCTCATACAGCACCCGAGATGACGTATAAGCCCTTTTGGACATTTCCTATTCACGTAATTAAGGTATCAGTTGCAATTCAGTTTGACAGATGCATTTCTCTATAATGGTTGGCATCAGAACTCACTCAACCATTTACTCAGTATGTATTTTTAGATGGTCATTAATAGAGTTTAAAGGTGTGCTTACTATCAATAATTTGATGCATTGCAGAATCTGAGATTCGGCAAGTCATATGGACTAATTTTTTTTTTTATGGTTATACATTGTACTCATGCCTGATGTTCAGTAACATAATGTGAAATACATATCAGTGTTGGGTCCAAGACCAGAGGGTCCGAGATCCAGATCCAGATCAACATCCGCAGCTCAAGATCAAGATTAGAACATCTGAGATCAAGATCATATATGTCCGAGATTAAGATCAAGATCGAGGTTACTGATACCGATCTCGAGACTGGTCTCGAGATCAAGATCAATCTCCAGGTACCCAACACTGAGTCGTGTTTTCGCCGATTGGTGAACGATTTTAAAAGCTTTTTCGTTTGATAATTTACGTAATAACAATGTTGATCTCGAGCGATCTCGAGCGATCTCGAGCGAAAATTCTGAGAACAGAAGCTCCGAGATCAAGATCAAGATCAAGACCAAGATCAAGACCAAGACCGACACCTTCGAGATCAAGAACAAGATGGAGTTTACTGATGTCGATCTCGAGACTGGTCTCGAGATCAAGATCGATCTTGAGGTACCCAACACTGATACATATAATGCTCTTTGTCCACTCTGCTACAACATGTTGAATAGATGATCTGTTTTCTTTTACCTCGTACAAAGTCTTGTAGATGTACAACTGTATTCATGGGCATTTCCGATTTGTATAGTGTGTGGACAGTGGATAAGAAAGTCCACTGAGTTTTTATTTTATTTTCACAAACTTCTAGACATTATCATGTGGATTCTCATCATCTTGTGATATTCTCTTATATTAATATCTCATAGACAATGCACCTGATTTTTTGTGTTTGTATTTATTATTTTTTTTTGTTGGTTAAATATAGCAGCTGCGCAAGTTATGAAGGAGCATTGAAATATATTTTACTGCAATGGACATTGCACCAGATAGTATGTACATTTGTGTGTTTATGTTGAAAAAGAATTGCAATTAAAAAACATCTACAATGGTAGCAAACATGTTTGGTTGTACTTAATCAGTCTCCATTGGTTCATGTATGGCTTGTGACATTTGTGCTGGATTTATGTTGTATTTAACATTCCCATTAATATCAGAAAAGCAGCAGGAAAAAAAAGAAGAGAAAATGTTGGGCAGGGAAGTCAGTCTTCATTGAACTGCTTTTCCGGTTTCTTTGGTTGCAATCTTTATCATACTTTGTACTGTGTAATATGAGTCTTGCACAGGCCCCTTTTTGCATGTGGGCAATTCCAGCGTAACGGACATGACATTCAGACCTACCAGTATTAACAGAAGCTTATAATTACACTATACACATAAATATACTTTACGAAATGGGATTAGACTGCACATATCCTTGTCAGAGCTAAAACAAGTAGCATAACAGAAATGACACTTTTGTCCCCTTTTTGAAAACCCCTCTAACTTTGCCTTAAGATATTCAGTGGCTCATGAAAACCTCATATCAGTAATTCATGTTCCATTCACATCAATTTACAACCAAAAAAAAATCAATTCTGAAATGCTTGTGGTGTGAAATAAAGAGACCTAAATATGGGGTGTTTTGACCGAAATTGTCACATTTTGCCCCAAAAGTGACTCTTTAAAAGAAAATCATACCTAAATATACTTGAATCATATTGATGTACAAATCAAATTCAAGAACTTGTTAGGCTCTTTTGTTTGATACTAAACATGTCATGATGGCACAAATATTTCTGGAGTTATTGAACATTTTCTGTGGAATTGCCTGTTTGCTGTAATGCTATCTTTCAGGCATTTGTTTAAGGCTAGGATGATACTGAGAGAGAAAGCAAGCTAGAGAGAGAGATAGAGAGAGAGAGAGTGAGTGGGTCAGAGAGAAGAGGTAGAGTGGGGAAGAATGGGGAGAGCTGGGATGGGGAGAGCTGGGACAGGAAGGGATAGGGAGGAGTAGAAATAGACGAGTTGAGAGAAAAAAGTGAGGGAGAGAAGAAGAGAGGGAAAGAAGAAGAGTGAGATATAGAGAGAAAAAGAAGAAGAGTGTCAAAGAGAGAGAGAGGGCGGGGAAGATGATGGATCATGTTTAGGAAAGGCTACATCTTTTGATATCGCTTTGATACTTAAGTGCAACTGGAAAGGCACCAACTTAATAAACTGAAAAAATAGTTTTTATAATAGTTTTATTATGGAAAAAAGAAGCAAAGCATAAGAATCTGTTCAGGCTCACCAACTTTCATCCCTCTCAAAACTTCTTTCCCACTCAATGTCACTGCACATGATCTGATTCGAATCAATCGCAACACTTTATACGACGGGGCCCTATCTGCATTACAAATTTGAAATCATTACTTATTTTAGTAGGTCATAGGATATACGCAGTATAACTAATGTTCCAAAAAATTTGCACAAAACGGAAATTAAAATATTGGCTTGAAGATTCATACAAGTGTTACACCGTCCGCTGACAGCTAGGAGCATCAACACTATTTTGAAAGTTTATGTGTTAACACCCTTCTGGCTCTCAACTGATATTTGTGACATGTCCATAATATTAGCAAGTGTAAGAAAGGACCGCAAATCTGGTACCTATCTAAATCTACTCAACATACATACCCACCAATTCAGTCATAAGAGGCAGTGTCAATTAAGTTCTGAAAATCAGACAGAAGTAAGATGCCTCATAACCAGAGGAGCATTATTTCACAGTAAATCTCTCCATTCATAGCTTGATAATTTACTTTTCTTGTGAATATTTGACAATCATTGCCAAATTGGGGGAAAAAAAAGAAAGAAGAGGATTGTATGGGTATATTAATTAAAATTTGATGTCCTACTGTCCTAATTGTAATTACATATACACACACTGAAATTTCTAGACCAGAATATTTCAATAACATGTACATCAGTGACATAAACAACATGAAAATCTGTGCACATCATTGACACTACATGTACCTTTGCAAAAACTGACACACAGCAAAAAATATTACACCACTTTTAGAAAAGCAAATGAGAATACCACAGGTGTCAATGGGAAGAGTAGAAGAAACAAATTTATTTCATCCCGCTTCCAAAAATATTTTACAACATTTCAAAATACATATTTTGCTATCATTCATATAGAAGACAGCAATTCATGACTTGGGGAGGAAGGTGTTGCGATAAAAGTGCATGTGTGCGAGAAATGAACAATCCCTATTCCTCAATCAAAAAGAACACAAAGCAATTAGTTTTCAAAAAGTGAATATGTCGGACCCCTAATGTATTTTTCATGCAAAATACTTGAATATTTGTCATGATCTCAATAGCCCGCATCATAAACTTAGAGATTTTACATTTTGTATTATATCTGTCAAACATATATTCATTTTGGGAAATGTACTTATCTTTTAAATCTAAAGTTTAGGTGACATCATACCAAGAAGTGACAGTCACTACTATTAAAAGATTAGTGTTTTGTGCTTTTAATGTAAACTCTTCTAATGATACCAATTCCCTCTCAAGCGTTTAAGTTCTTTTATCCCTTGGCTGTACCTGTGCCTCAAGATATCTGACCAGATGTTAGGGCTCGTATTTGTATTTAAAAAATATAGAACAGATGACTGTATTTAGCTAATGATACAATCATTCTACTCCCTGCAAAATTTTGTGTAAAACATATCACAGGCTCGCTATCATTATGGCTACCAATGACAAAATGTATTACGTTTTCAAACTTCTTACAACATACATGCACATACCTTCAAATATTGCATTATGTGCAAGAAAACCAATATTGATGTACTTCTCCGAATGCCTGAAAAACTATCATCAACATCATTAACAAACAGATATTCATTAGTCAATATTAATATTTTGATGTTTTGTACAATATGAAATTCTGGAGTCTAGTTAACGCTTGTTCCATTCCGCCCTCTCTTCAAATTCCCTTTCTACGTCGTCCAGGTAGGGCTTTAGATACCTCTCATCCTGCAAGTGGAAGAAAAATGGAAAATACAGAGATCAAGATAATAGTTAAAGACATTTATTTATTTATTTCAGAGATGGAGAGAAAAAAAGGAGAGTAAGGTGATATGTACAAGCTTATCTGAAGATAACCTTGTACTCCAGACATGCTCCACATATGCCTTAAAATCCTAGTTCAAGATATTCAGTGTTATGGAAATTCTGTGACAAGTAAGGACTCCAATGAAAACAATAACTTCACAGTATTTCTTGAAGCAGTAATGGTAAAGGTCATAGACTTGGAAAAAGGTAGTTTCTTCAGCCTTCTCAACTTGCTTAGACTATTAAAAATGATGATTTTTTTCCCCCTTCTGAATTAAGACAACAGTAAAATGTTTGAAGCCCACTCAGGTCTATCTTTCAAATCAGTAAAATTTATCTCTAAAGAAAGAATTTGATGTGAATACCTTCCAGTTATAAAATACATTTTTCTCTTTATGTACTGTGATCTCTTCTGCACTTTTAAATCATCTTTTATGTTGCGATTATTCAACGTGAAGAAAACATAACTTAGTGATCCATGAGATGTTACATGTAAATGTCAACTGTTAATGTGCTATGGGTGACAAATCCCACTAAAAAATATAATGCATAGCTAAGACAAAGCTAAAAATAGTGAATGTTCGCTACTTGAAACAGAAATAGGTAAATGTTCTGTGAAGATGATGCTGAATGAAGAAATTTTATACCACTTCAACAGAGAATTAAGACCCAAACTGGAATAGATTTGCACAGCAGAAGACAGTTGTGTGCATTTAATATTTGCGAATTTTGCGAGCGGCTCGAACAAGTGAAAGTTCCATGCCATGAAATAACTGAATCGCAAGTGACACAACACTTTATTTTTGAAATTCGTGAAAGTTTTTGAAGTGAAAATGACTGGTTTTACTGTAGGCCTATTCGTCTACTACACACCTCTTCAAACTTTGTCCACTGGTCTTTGGGCAGGATGGAGTGCTTGAGGGAGAGGTCCAGAGCTCGCTTTATCCTGAAGACCCTGGCATTGTACTCCTCCTCTGGCAGCCGTCTGATGGCCTCTTCCACAATGGGATTGCTCCTCAATGTGTCATCTCGCCTCAGGCCTGTATGGAGGAGACAAACATTAGGTCATGTTTGGTGTCAGGCGTTTGAGAATCATAAGTGAGGTTTTGAACCAAAATACATTAAAATGATATAGGATGCAATAATAATATGACGCACAAACTTTGCTGACCTGTAAAGACAGTGTCACAAAGAAGGAAAGATAAGGGAAAACCCTAATCATGAAAGAAAATTCATGTATTTTATAGAGTGGGACATCCAAAACTGATTAAGTAACCAACTATGCGTATCGACAAAATTGATATAAAATCCTTTTTTTTTCTTGAGGAAAGAGAGGGCTGACTGGAATTTGGGTGTTACAAAAAAAATTGGTCCACATGTATTTTACTTGCACTTAAGTTTCACCTTTACCCCAGCATGATACTTACCAAGCTGATTGAATCCACACAGTCCGTAGTACCATTTACGGAAGCTGGTGAAGAGGGGTGAGCTATTCCCTGAAATTGACAAAGGAATGAAAAACATAATAATTTACAGAACTAAGACTAATTTTAGCTTCTTGACATCATCAGATCAATTGTGCTTGGATTCTATAAAAAATTTAAAGCTGGTATCTTGCCTTGATGTGCAGCATATCACAGTGGGGTTACCAGATACTCCAAGTGACTTCAAGCACACAATCACATGCACAAGTTAAAAAAAAAGAGAAAGGTCTCTTCCACCATGCAGCTTAAATAACTAAATACATGTTGCTAACTTTAAATAATTATACAGTGTAAGTCCTGAAATGCAAGAGAGTGGATAAAAGATGCTGTTCATCTTCCTATATGCAAGAAGTCCACTGCCTGTCACATTATAAGATCTTCACCCTATTGTACAAAGCTGAGCCAGGTATGGGCACATTTTCACAAACATGTCTTTTTACTTTGCAATGGAAGACTTCACATAATGTGCATAAAATGTTTGCATACATGACATGCAGGTGGGGTGGTTGTAGAATTTAGTAGAAACAGTCCATGAAAGGTGTGTGCCTGATTGTGGAGAAAGTTACTTTGTTTGTGTCTTTATGAATAGTGTGAAGATCTACTGTTGTGGTCACCCTTTCTAGGCTTATCCTATCTGTCTTTTTCATATATTTTTAATCCATTTTGTTCATCTTCTCCTGTGCAAGTCTAGGTTTTATTTTCCCATGATTTTCGGGAATATCCTCTTCTTCTTCTTTTTCATATTCTTTTCAACTTTTTTTTAAACGTCTGCTTCTGTGTTGGACCAGGTTTTATTTTCATGCGATCGGGCTTCTCGCCATGATTTACATAAGGCGGAAACGTAATGTTCAGCTAGGAGGAAAAATAAGCGCGTATAATATAAATAACGGAACGCGTGGCCTTGTTTTGGTCGGCTAACTTTTAAGTTGGGCGTAACTTTATGGCGCATGATGACACTGGAGCCGCGGTGAATACGGCCCGCGCTTGTATGTGTGTGTGTGTATGTCTAACACAGAGTTACATACACACTGCATGGTGTCAAAGGACCGGCCATGCACGATGAGCCGCTGCTGAGCACGAGCGTATCGCGTGCGGGTACATGACAAGTGAATGTATGATGTCTAGCGCAATTGGCGGCACTTCCATGCTTAAATTTGCACGTGGTGGTAATTCCCCTTCTAAATTCACCTGTGGCGGCATGAGTGTTCTTAAAATTTACAGATGGGGGCCCCGCCATCTGTAAAGGTCCTGGCGAGAAGCCTGCATGTGATACCAAGGATACCATTTCCCTCTTCCTCCTCTCCATGAACTCTCTTTAATCTCATCGTCTCCTACAGATACCATTTTCTGAAGGGCAAACTATTTTTTTCTTCTTCCTCACCAATATCATATCAAAACCTTTATTGTTCACAGGAGCTCTCTTTTCTTTGTTGTTGTAAAATTGCAATTTTCTCACCATGATTTTTACGTTTCATTATTTATTTATTAGGTGGTCTTGACCAGAATTTTCTTTGTTCTTTATTTTTATTTTTCCACCACTTTCTTGTGAGCATGATTACTCAAAATCGGCTTGCTCAATTATCATAAAATTTCAGTCTGTCATCAGGACTATCAAGGTCAAGTGCCAGAAATTTTTTCAAGGTCATCAGGTCATCGTGACGTCATCCAGGCGCCATTTGTGAAATCACATTATCGATCAAATCTTCATAACGAGTCATCAAAAATAAACCACATTTGAGACACATGAACTTCAGGTCAAGGGTCAGCGTAACATGTCAACAAAATCCATGTGCGTACCATGACGCACACGTACGCGCGCGTCAAAAATTAGAAATGCTCAAAATCACTTTTTAATCAAATTAGAGTACGGTTCAGGACATTTTAAGCATTTCAAAATTTTCTGTCTGTGCGTGTCAAACTTTAAAATTCGTGCGCACGTCAGTGGGCAACATAATGTAAAAAGTGGTAAAAACATATCTATATAAAATCTGCCACAGCTTGTCAGAATGCATGGTAACCCCCCAATTTTTTTACATATTCTGAAAGCCTATGAGTTGTAGATATGAATTCATGAAAAAAATTCGATTTTTAAAAAATGAAGTCATAATTTTTGTATTCATTTGACAATATTTCAGTAATAGGTTGTCGATTTTCTTCCAAATTTTGATATGTTGTAGCTGAGACAATTCTCTACAAAATCAGTACCACCATTTTTCATTTTGACAAAGGGATCAAGGAGTATTTTTGCGATAAAAGGAGGCATGTCAGTTTTTCACATTTTGCATGTATTCTCTTTCTGACATGACTTTTTCTCAAATCTTGATTCTACATTCCAGTCTTCTTGTTTGCGGATACCATCTCACACGATGAGCATCGATCTCGCGCGCGATAAGTAAAAAACCCCGTCATAAATCCACCGATTTCTTGATTTGTAGCGCATTTTCGGTGACTTTCTCACAACCCGACTTAAGCACCGCGTGCTTTTGAAAAAATGGCACTAATTCTGCATTTTTGAGGCAGGCTTTGGCTTTACAGACTGATTTTTTTGAGGTGACTATGGACTTAATGTGGTAAGCGACAATTTCTCTGTGTGGTGTATCCGGTCGTAGATCTAGTGATAGTCTCATTACACGGATGATGGTAATTTTAGACCTCTCATTGTAACAGTGATAATGCGTTTCGGAAAGGAAATTTTCAAACAAGGTGTCGCGCGAAGACTAAGTCAAATGAAGCTCTCAATGAATTTTTACAACCCTGATTTAAAATGTGTGTAGTATGCGTAAAAAAAGCGCTATCTTCAGTTTCCGTATCGATATCCCGCTATCTGGCTGTGCATTGCATAATTGTTGTCATTTGGTGATCTAGTGCTCACGATGCTACACGTTCGCGATGTACCGAGTCTGAGTCAACGAGATAAAAGGTTGAATTTAGCTGCTTTTTGAGCATAATAGTGATTTATTTTCGAATCATTAAAGGGAAATCCAACCTTAATGGCAAGTTGCTCTGAAAGAAAGAGGAAAAATCACAGAAGCAGTTTGGTGAAAAGTTTGAACGAAATTGGACAAGCAATAAGAAAGTTATGAATTTTTGAAAGTTGTAATCACTATGCATATGGGAATTTCAAATTGGCCGAATAGGTAATGTCACTGTGATGTATCTGTGGACAACTCCCCCATTCGCTCTAACACACAAAATGACCAAAATGTCACTTTTTTCCAAAATGCATTACTCATTAGGATTTTTTCGTTCATGAGGACCTATAACAATATGGTATCTCCAATATATTTTGAGTACTGCCCCGAGGGTAAAAGCACCTCGAAGAAAACCGCAAATTAGTGATATTTTTGTGTAATGGGAGAGTTGTCCACAGAAATGTCACAATTGACTCACCAAATTGCCAATTTGAGATTCGCATAGATGTAGTGATCTCATTTTTCAAACATCCATAACTTTCTTAGTCCTTGTCCGATTTCTTTCAATTTTTCACTATCCTGTTTTTATTTTTCTGCTTTCACACAAATCATCTTATTACCAAGGTTGGATTGCCCTTTAATGGGGGCGACTCATAAGAAAAAACGGTCGCCCCCAAATACAGGTTTTCCAGTATTTATTGGGGCAATATGGGGCCGATGAGGGCAAAATCACCCGTCGCCCCATGTATTTCTGACGCTGAGCTGCAAGGCCGAGTTTGTGCTAGGCCGAGTTTGTGCTAGCGCCAAGTTAACCTGCATCTAATCTTACATTTAGAGGACCAAGCTCTATCTCTTTGGCCCACTAAACCAAAGTGATGAAACCTGCACCATAGACATTGTGCCACTGTCTTTGGCTTATTTCTAGCTACACGGCTCTGTCAGATTTTGCATTAGTGACAGAAATCTTTCACAAGAAAGGTTGACAAAATAATGAATTGCAAATATTCACTTATTTTTTTGGTTAAATGTACTGGATGCATAACTTTCTTAAAAATGTGACGTAAAAATTGACAGGTTAATTTTTGTTTAGTGTCCGGATACACCCCCCCCCCCCCCCCCATCGTATGTGACCATACTTTTCGCATCACCTAAGTTCGTGCACAGGGCAATATCTCAAAAACAAGAATATATTTCAAAAATCTGACAGCACGATTGGATAGAAGAAGTAAAAATTACCTAGGGACAATAGTTTCTTCTGAATTGGATAAGAAATTATCAAGATATTGATAAATAATCGCTGAATTTCGCTACTTTTTGCGTCAGTTTTTGAAAAATATGTAGATTCTAGCTACCGACAAGGGTCTAGAAATCCTCATTTTGAGAGAAGTTGTTATCAAACTTGTAGAATGTGATACCAAATGTTTGTAGAGGGGGGGGGGGGAGTCTATGATATTTTGTCTTGCAGATGATGATGCAATTATCTTACCTTTGATGGATTGCTAGTAGATCTAGATCTACTTTAGTAGCAATCCACCAAAGGTAAGATGCTACGTTGGTTGGATAACTTAGATGTAAACTCACGTGCATGATATTACATGTAGTTCTTATGGTTTTTTTCCCCTTTCTTTTTCTGTTCCAGCGCATTGGCGTTGCGATCCGACATCGGATTTTGAGATCGGGATAGATCTAACGTCAGGCCTATCTCTGAAATACTTTGTTGATTAATTTTCTTCTTCGACTAGACCGAAAAATAAGTCTATTTCATTCAGGGATATGCTCCGCTGAGACTACGTCTGGCTTCACAGAATCCCTCTCCTACATAGACCGAAGTCTGCCCCAGCCACTCCTGTTGGGGTCCATCGCTATGTGTTTCCCTATGGTGCTACAAATATTTGGCTCGTCACGGAGGAGCTACACACTCAGTGTGCATTACTTTTGCTTTGGCCAAAGTTCGATAAAAATATCACAAATACCACATCACATAAAATCCCCAACTCTACTCATACATACATGAAAATAAAAAAAACTTGCAATAGGACTGATGATTTCTACGTTTTCAATATTTCTTTGGCCAAAAAATGTGATAGAATGTCACAAACGATCTTTTCTCAGTGCTGGTCTCTCGAAAATCGGAGTGCCAATCACCATTGCGCACACGCAGTAGTGCTTTAACATGGGAGAAAAGATCGTTTGCGATCGTTCTCGATATAATATTCTTGCTTTTTTTTCATCATAAAATATTCAAATCGTAAAAGTCATCCTCCTTCACGCAAGTTTATGAATTGAATTGCAGTATTAATAAGGTTTGTGAGATTATCTTAACGTAGTATTTGTGATATTTTTACCGAAATATGTTGAAACAACAAATTTATCAGCTTCGAGTGCAGAGCTCTGCTGCTGAGCTGGGACATACATGTACGTACGCGTGCGTTCACTATACTAGTATTCCATTCGCCTCGATTCACTTGCGATAAGCCGATAACCCTACTGACAACATGGCAAAACGGGGTTAATTTCCTGTAAATCTTGGATTATTTCAAAAATCAGGTGGGTGCATTATATTAAGTATATAATGATCATTACATTCTGTGTATTTTTTTTTCATTGACGACTTTGTATTTCAAATTACGGGTTGGGGTGAGGCACCTCACCCGTACATCCATAGGGACAGTGATTAAGCTCACTCGATGCCTACTCGACTACGGTGCCTATGGGAGGCTTCCGTCTGTCTTGGAGGAGAACCTCAAAAGTAAAAAAATGTTCTAAAACTAGGGTGTTTGGAGAAAAAAATTTCACTTATTTCTAAATAAAATTAATTTTTCTTGCTGGATTTGAAAAATAATAACCATCAAACTGACAGAAATATATTTCATGAAAAATTCCAGTTAATTACTGCAAAATAAGAGAATGAAATCAGACCATTTTTCAGCTTTTTCCTGCCATAAGCTATAGAGTTAAGAAATGGGACAATCCGACACACACTGTGTGACACACAAATGCAAATTTTGAGCTTCCGAGACCCGTTACGACTTTATACTTAATGTCAAAAACTTGTCCTTTACATGACCAGATAGGAAATTTTACAATCTTTCTGATTGTATGAATTTTTTCAAGGTTTGAATATCAGATAACAGTGAAAAATTGCGAAAAAGTGACAAAATTTGTGTAAAACAGAGTTTTCAGTTTCCCATTGGAAACACATGGGGAAATGGCAATCTGAATACACTGTATAAGGGTTTGCAATTTATCTCATATTTTAATTTTCTAGTGAGCCTAAAAACTTGTCCTTAGTGTCAAAAGAATGACCAGGATTTTCTCTTTCCATACAATCCAAATATGAGATAAAAATTAATTCAGATCACATTTTAATAACAGGATGAATTTGCCCCCAAAATTGTGCCATTTTTTTCACCAGAATCAGCACGTTTTTAAAATTTAAGCTGACACTTTTCAGTGTGACTTCAGACACCCTAAATGGCCTAATATTAAAACTCCTCCAAACTACAGCCCATGCTATTCATGCTAACGGAGTGATGGGTAAACACTGAAATACTATGCCTCATAATCACCCATTCCCATGCACGGTGAAACTTGCAAACCACCCTCGGTGTTTGCTAAGGTTGTTCTCGACATATTCGACCAGAAAAATTGACACTCAAAATGTGTAAATCTACAAGGTTTCCGCTGGGCAGATGAGGTTTTTCTTACCTTGCACATGTAGTCAGTCAATCGTTATTTGCATGAGAAATGATGACCTAACTGCCCTGAAGTCGGCACTAGTCTAGATGAACAGCGCGGGTTGTTCATTTATCCAATGCGTAGACGGTGTGAACACACCACGTAATACTATAGTGGTCATATTGACCACTACGCGGGACGAATGCAAAAATACTAGTCATTTTCTATCGCATGTACTTAAGGAATGGGGGGAAAAGTAAGATAAATGTTTAAAATACTTCCTTTCAAATTCAGCGCTTTAAAATCTCTTTCCTACCTTAAATGGCCGTTAGGAAGAATTTCTGATATTTCCAGCAAAATCCAAAGTCAAAATCATGTCCAAAACCTAAGAAATCCTCGCCAATTTTTTTCGCGATCGCATGTTGTTTTCCTGCTTCCGATGTTTTTAGACTAAATCGGCCAATAAAATTTTGTCCACATGCACAACGAAACTCGGTATCGCGTGCACATCGATCTCTACGATCACACACACACGGAAAATCGGGACTTACGTGTGCGCGATAGGAACCGAACTTTTAACGACCAAATTTTTTAGCGGGAGATGTCAGCACTCGCGGCGATCAGGAAATGTACACCATGACTTGCGATACCCCGTTTCGCAAGAAGTGACAGTAAATTACGGATTTCATTTTTGGAATTATCTTTTCCAACATCGGTGAGTTGAATTTATTGTATTTCATGAATATGTTGGTGTCGTTTTTTGTAAATTAAATGCCGATTATGAGTGAATGTTGGTGACTTTCGTGCAGTGGTGTTTTGAAAGTGTCGAGGTGGATGACTGCCTAGAGTCTACACACGAAGTATAGTGAAGTCGCTATGAGTGGGTGCGAATGATTCACATGCCATGCGTGGATTTCGCGATCGCAACATCTCGCTCGCACTCGTGCGGGATACAGATGCACTGAACTCTACATAGCTGTTCAGTGGATAGAAGCAGTGATGCACAACGCAAAATAACTAAATCTACGTCCACAGACTCTAAGCTAGACTAGTGCCGACTTCGGGGCAGTTATGTCCAATATCATTTCTCATGCAAATAACGATTGACTGACAACATGTGCAAGGTAAGAAAAACCTCATCCGTCCAGCGGAAACCTTGACGTGTAGATTTACACTTTTTTGATATTTTGAGTGTCAATTTTTCTGGTCGAATATGTCCAGAACCACCTAAGCAAACACCGACATGACCGAGGGTGGTTTGCAAGTTTCACCGTGCGTGGGAATGGGTGATTATGAGGCATAGTATTTCTGTGTTTACCCATCACTCCGTAAGCATGAATAGCATGGGCTGTAAAGCTCTGTGGCCAGTACCACTACCAGATTGATAAGCCACAGAGCTCGTAAAGCTACCTCCAAACAGACGGATTTTTCTGTCTATTCTTCAACCCATTTGTAGTCCAAAATTTTGCTTTTCCGTTTGGTATAAATCTATCTAAATATATTATTGTAAAATATGAGAAATCATAAAATATAACATTCCTAATTTTTTGAAATCTGCGCGAAAAAAGGTCACCTCATCATAGTCTCATAGACATAGACTAGAGTCTACTGTAAAACAGCACGTGGAAATCAACCGGTGGGCCTGAAAGAAAAATTATATCACTTGTGCTTTCTCAGTCAACGAGCACACAAAAACCGTTTAAAAGTCTACTTTTAATCACACAATATCACTAAAAGCAATTAATATCCAAACTGAACATTCTGAGATTTGAAAAAATACAAAGATTATAAATTTGATTAATAAATAGTGCCTATAAAATGCAAATACAAATCAAAAAGTACTCACTTGCGACAGACATTTTTGGAGTTTTACTGGTGCGCAAGGACTTCTGGGAAATTTTAGGTCGGTCATAGGGGATTTCCGGAACGTCGGCTGCTGCGATCATCACATCTCAACAAGTGCGAATAAATCTACGATTCACTCTCAGAAGTTTGCCAACTACACAAAATGAATAAAGCAATTATCACTCCAAGGTTCGTATTTTTATTCTGACAGACAAAATTTATCAAATATGGATAATTTGGAGAATAACTGAGAGAATGTTTATCCTGTCGTATACGCCCACCTTCTCTTGTTTTGTCCCATACGTTGACTTTTTTGTCAAGAAATGTCATTATAATGTAGACTAACAGAATTAGCATGACAAAAGCATGATTGATTCCGCTGTTCACTGAGTTATGTGTTGGAATAGACCTGTTCACAAATATATTCAAATTTTATGGATACTTCTAAAACAAAGGTTGTTCTTGACGACCTGAAAGCTTGTCAGAGGCTTGTCAGACATAGCAACAAGCACTTATACATGTACAAGCTTATCTGAAGATCTGAGCAACAAGTAATGTATGTATGCAAACTGGATTCCAATTATTGTAGTTCATTCATTAGTAACAGGTTAGTGGAATACCTCGTTACTACTATACTAGGTCCCCAGCAAAGAAACATCCATAAATTTGAATTACTTTGTGAACAGGTCTATAGTTGAGGATAATACACCATCTTCTTTTTATGTAGAGGAGAGGAAGAAGAAGAAGAAGAAGAAAAAGAGTTAATCTTTTAATTGATAGCATTTTGAATTTGATGCTCCTTAGGCTTTGATTGTCTGTCTTTAAAAAAAAAAAAATCAATAATTTAGGCCTGCAAAATTTAATGTACTTTGTAGAGGAATCCATTTCTGGTGCATGGATATTGATATTGATTTGACACTCAAAAAAAAATGTTCATTTGACTTTTTTCTTGTCTTTCATATTCAGGACTCTGAAGAACACAGAGACAGGGATTGACATCACAGTGCCTGAATATCGCACTATCACCAAACTTCTTTCCACCCAAGAAGAGTTTCATGTCATCATCATCTCCAGCTTGCCTTACTTCAAATCACCAGACCACAAGCCAGAAGATGTGGTCCAGTTTATGGTTAGTTAATATGTGATTATGATCTTATGTTTTGTTTGTTTTTTTATTTGTTGTTGCTTTTGTGCTTTATTCATCTCTACTTGTGATATTTTTCTCACCTTCCTCATAAAATTCTTCAAAATTTCCTTCCTGGCTCTGTCTGCTTTTTTGCTTTTTCTCTTGTTCTCACATAATATATCCACTTGGTAAGTCTCATGCCTTACCTACAGCAAACATTTACTGCATCCTTGGCTTCACACTAATTTTTTGTTTGGGTTTCTGGACTGAATTTTTTTATGGGTTGTATGCATGAGGCCTGGTTCAGAATCTGAATGATTTTATTTCAAGAGCAATCTCCCTGTTACGTGATCTCCCACTGACTCCTGCCCAGCCGACGATTCATTCTTGATTCATTTATTATTCATTTATTATTCATTCATTATGTTTTATTGTCCATATAAGGAAATTTTTCTTGTTTACATGCATTACAAATGGAAATATACATGCAGGTAATACTCAACAAAAATGCAGATATAGCATAATTATGAGAGTATAATGGTACCTGAATAGTAATATGTTTTATTCTGAGGGTAGATACTGAAACAGTTGTCATTTTTATAAATTTTAAAAATTGGAATTCTTATGAATGTTGTTTTTATTCTGTATTATTATTATTATTATTATTATTATTATTATTATTATTATTATTATTATTATTATTATTACTACTACTATTATTATTATTATTATTATTATTATTATTATTAATATTATTATTATTATTATTATTATAATTATTATTATTATCATTAATATAATTATTATAGCAATCATTAATATTCTTATAATAATCATTACTAATATTATTATTATTATTAAAAATATCATTTTCAATAATATCATTAACATAATAATAGTTACACGATGACGGTCTCCTGCATTCACTAATTTGTTAATTGTAAAATGTGAATTTCCCATATACATATTTTCTTTGTATTTAGAAGTAAATTGTTAATGTCTGAAAATATGTTTATATATTTTTCTGTAATATTATATTATTTTGTTATCATGTTATTGAACACAGAAATGAAATTCAATCAAACAAACAAACAAACTATTAATACAAAAATATGAACAGTAATAACAAGATGGCATGTTCAAGAATTTTTACTCCCAGAGGAAGATTTTTTTTGCCTTCAGGGATATGCATTCTGGAACACACCATCCTTGGCTGTGCAGCATGCAGTGGGAGATTGCTAAACTAGCATGAGCCCTAGATGTAAAAATTTTGAAATTCTGGGGCTCCCATTTGTTACAGGGGCCTGTAGTGTTGAACCCTGCTGTATCAATTTAATAGTTGTACCATGGCATGGATGAGCTGAAATATTTAGGATAGGGATAATTTCATTGTTTATTATGTTTATTGCTTCATTATAAGAAAAATTAATTCATCACGATAGTATAATGAAAAAAAAAAAAATTGAATTGACCTCTCATTTTCATGTTCATCTATATTTGCTCAGCAATTTTATTTCTTTCCATATATTTCTATGAGATGTATATATATATATATGTTTTTGTATCATTTATTCCTATATTTGTACGACACCTTTTTTTCCCTTTCCATTAATTTCATTTATCTATCATCCATCCTAAAAATTCTGTCGATTGTAACATATACATAAATGAATAATTGTGTTTTACCTGATCAGGCGCGTAGCTGGATTTTATTTGTTGGGGGGGGGGCTGTAGTGAGCGCATAAAGTGTGCGAATTACATAGCATGCGAAGCACGGTCCCTAGGGGGGAAGGTGCTGGGAGGAAGCTTCAACGTTTCTTTGTCATCATTCCTTGTCTACTCATTCTCTTTCTATGTTCTCTCACCTTTTTCTCTTCTCGCTCAAGTTTTTTTTTTTTTGGGGGGGGCGGAGAGGGGTGTTTTTTGGGGGGGGCGGAGAGGGGTGTTTTTGGGGGGCAACTGCATCCACGACTCCCCTGGCTACATGCCTGTACCTGCTATGATCCTTTATGGTGTGAATTAAAAATTACACTAAAGTTCAGGATCATTTCATTATATTCTTATGTTGAATAGTTGTGTTTTATTTTTTGACAGTGAGCAAAAGACATAAATAATAATGACAATAGTCGATAACCTTGTATGAAAACAGTAAATGTCTTTCGTATCTTAAAGAGCATCTTCTATAACTTGATAAGGCCTTCGATAATATTGTTTTCCATTTAGAAACAGTAATCAGAACTTTGATAAACCAATGATCCATACATTTCATAAACTGAATAACAGAGTATGGCAAATATACATGATAAGTTTAAAAAAAAAAATCAAAGACAGAACTTACAATCCCATTTAGTGATTTTAACAGAAGTAGACCTCATAAATGTAAGGTGTTGTATTTTGATTTTTCTTTAATACTGTCAGGTTCCCAAATGGTACAGCGACTTTGAATCCTTGCACAAGGCCATGAGTGACCGCTACCCGGCCACCATCTTTCCTGACCTTCCCAAGAAAGTCTTGATGGTCAGAGACAGCACTCCGCAAGGAAGGAGAGTTGCATTTGAGAAGCTGATGCAGTTCATCGCTGCCAGCCCCAAAGTTTGCTGCTCTCCAGTCCTCTTGGACTTCTTAGGTAATCAATGTGCAGATTCACAAACCTAACCTAGAAAATACCTGTTAGTTTATTATTTTTTGCTGATCATTTTGTAGACAGAACTAGGATTGCTGTCTTGAGGGGGGAGGGGGGAGAACTTACTTAAAGGGGAAAGTCCACCCTGATATTTACCTAGTGGTTTTAAAAGAAGCGGAAAAATTAAAGAAACCGATCAGTGAAGGTTTGAGCAAAATTCAAGAAGAAATAAGAAAGATGAATTTTTGAAGTTGTAATCAATCAAACACAAATTGGCAACTCCATGATGTATTTTGTTAGCTCCTCTCCCATTTGCTTAGTACAGAAAATCTCATAAATTTTCATTTTATTTAGTTTGTGATGGAAGAATAGATTTGTTTCATACAGGTTTTGTGTAAAAACATATGAGCAGGCGCGCCGGAAGCAGTTTAGGATTGGGGGGGGGGGGGGGCAAACATTCAAGGGGGCTCACCTTTCAAGGGCTCATGTCTTCTCACCCCTAAAAAAACACACACGCTTTCCCACCCTCTCATAACAATACAGATCCTACTGCTAAATCAAACTTTTACTCAAAAATTCTCTGACAAGCATTTTTGGGGTGTATTTTTACTCGAAAAATATTCTCTGACAAGCAAAAAAAAAAAAAAAAAAAAAAAAAGGTTATCAGCATTTTTGGGGTGTATTTTTACTGGAAAATTCTCTGACAAGCAAAAAAAACCCAAAACACCAGAATTATGCTAAAATTCTGCTAAATTTTGTCAAATTATGCTAAAGCGGTCACAATTCTGCCAGAAAGCAGAATTCTGCCAACTCTGGCAACCTTGCGTCTAATACAAAACCTCCACTACATTAAAGTTTAAAGTTTGAATGCTTTATCTGTCTTCAGTGATCTCCATGAATACAAAGGCTTACAATTACGTAATAAAGCAATCAAGCTTTTAATATACACACGATTTTTACTCCTTTACTACTGATTTTTTAAATTTTTTTATGGGGGGGGGGGGCTTTTTTTGGGGGGGCGAAAATGCATTTTGCCCCCCCACTTTTTTGTTTGGGGGGGCGACCGCCCCCTCTGCCCCCCCACTTCCGGCGCCTATGCATATGAGCAATGATTATATCTAAGGTGCATGTATGATTGAATATTTTCTATGGAGAAAATGGAAAATAGTGATTTTTGGGGTACAGGTCAAATGGTAGAGGAGCTTAATTGCAAGAAACGTCACAGAGTTCCTAATTTGTGTTTGATTGATTACAACTAAAAGAATTTGTAACTTTCTTATTTCTTATCGTATTTTGCTCAAACCTACACTGATCTGTTTCTTTAATTTTTCTGCCCTTTTTAAAACCAACTTGTAACCAGGGTGGACTTCCTTTTAAGGGCTGAATGCTATGAAGTCCCGAAAGTCCAAGGGAACACATATCTTGTTTATCTTCTTTCATCAAATGTATTGAGCTCTTCATAACACCAGTCCTAATTTGATGCTACTACTTCAGGAAGATTCTTTCCCACTGATTTTAGATTGAAATCTCATGTCAGAAAATTTGATTAAAAATGGTCATCATTTTTCCTTCTTTTCTTTGTCAAAGCAATTAGTGTTTACATTTTATGAAAACAATTAAACTTCTAATTTCATCAATGGGTGAATTCAAGTTCGGTGTTGAAAGCTGGTGTTGGTGTTGGGGCAATACTAGCACCAGCCACAACACCGAACCTGAAATGAAGCTGGTGCTGCGATTGACTTCACTAGGTGTTGAGCTATCAATAATGTGATTGGTATTATTTTTATAAACTCGAATTCGGTGTTGGGGCTAGAATCAGCAGCCCAATTCACGCTCTCAACACCAACACCAACACCAACACCGAACTTGAAATCACCCAATGAGTCAATCAAAAATTGTATGAATACTGTTCATGAGTAATATTATCAGCACAATTACACTTGTGTTATCATGATTGCTCATCTGAAATGTTTCAACATATGACTCATGCGCTCATGGAACCGTGAACTCCCATTGTTAAATTTTTGCTTATACTATTGGCACACTGTACTGGAAATTTGTTTTGCACCCTCTATCTATTTTCAAACAAAAGCTAACCTGTAACCTTCATAGCAGTGGATTAGTCTGTATTTGAACAGCAAAATAGAACAATGGCCTATGAGGCTTTGACCTTGTGATAAAAGAAGAGCCCCTGTCTGTCCTCTAAATTGTTAAAGGGCAATCCAACTTTTTTAACAAGTTAAATTGGGTGAATAAAAAAAATCAAAGAAACGGGTTGGTGAAAGTCTGAACGAAATTGGACAAACAACACAAATGTTATGAATATTTGAAAGTGTTTTTCACTATTCCCTTGAGGCTGCACACAATTATATATAGATGGCATGTTGTTATAGGTCCTCCAGGAAGCAAAAGGTCTTACCTATAGTCAATTTTTTTGGAAAAATTGTCATTTTATGTGTTGGAACAAATGTGAGAGTTGTCTGATACTACATCAGAGTGACCTTACTGTTTTGCCAATTTGACATTCCCATATGTTTATTGATTACAACTTTAATTTCCTAAATTTTTTATTACCTACACTAATTCTTTCAAACCAATCTGCTGCTTTGATTTTTTCTACTTTCCTTCAGAGCAACTTGCTATTAAGACTGGATTTCCCTATTCATTTGCTATTATCATGCAGTGTATACATTTTCGTATTCTGCAGGTGTTCCTCCCTCCAAGATAAGTGCAGTTGAAGGCAAGGAAAAGGAATCAGAAAGTAAAGGAAGTGGAGATGGTGCACAAAAGGAGGATATTGCTAACACGACATCTCCCACAAAGCAAGTGTTTTTTTAATTTTAAATGAGCAGTAAGCTTCTTCTTTTTTTTTTAATTGGGGAAGGAGAATTTTATTTTCATTGCATTTAATTGCAGAGAGTTTATTTGGTCAAAATTAATGCCTGAAACATGAATAAAGAAGAACCTTTTATAAACCTGTGTGTGATTGTAATGCAGACGACAGGAATATGGTGAAACTTCTTTATGGAGAACACTGCTTTGATACCCTAGCTTTTATCATAACAAGGTAATTTTTCCATTCCCTGTTGTTTGTATTTTTTGTTTTTGAGCCCTCATAATATCAAAATTTTATTTTAGGAAGGTACATTGTACATGTAGATGCCTAATCCTCTTGGTCTCCAGAAGTTTCTTTGAACATGTTTTCCCTGTAATTATTTGTAAATACCAAAGATCAGTTAAATGTGAAAACTCATTCTGCTTTGAAGA
Source organism: Heliocidaris tuberculata (assembly GCA_025618425.1). Classification (NCBI taxonomy): domain Eukaryota; kingdom Metazoa; phylum Echinodermata; class Echinoidea; order Camarodonta; family Echinometridae; genus Heliocidaris; species Heliocidaris tuberculata. Next base: position 30,546,386 of record CM046835.1, read on the forward strand.
TTACAGAGAGAACACCAAGCTATAGATCTGTCTTGTATAGGTTTGATATCATTCAGACAGTATTATTGTAAATTCATATTTGTGTTTTATAGATCAGTTAAAAGTCAGAGCTCAAGCCTGTTTGGAGAGGAAGACTCAGACGATGAACTCTTTAAGACTGAGAAGTTTGATGCAGATGAGGCAGACAGTGATCTCTTCTCCCCTAGTCCTCACCATGCCCCATCAAGCACCAAGGGTAAGTGAAACTGGTCACCAGTAAATGCTTCATAATCATTTGTGAAAATGGTTTGATTTGTGTGTTGTGTGTCTAGGTGTACTTTTGTTTGCCTTTGTGATATCCTTGAGGAATTAAAGTTCGTGCACACCAAGTTCGTATTCTGTGAAACTGTGATCTATTCATTTTTATAGAATACTGAAAACATCTGCTCATGTTCAGTAGATCCACAAAATGGGCCCTTCTTAGGGCAATTTGATATTGATTTATTTGCTTAGCTGTTGACGGTTTTCTGTGAACATTGCAATCATTACATGGGCATATACTTAGAATGGATGATTGTACTTTTTCTCATGATGTGCTGTAAAATGATTTTTATTCGAGAACAATCATCTTCATTAGCAGAAATCCTCTTACAGATTTTGGGATGTAGTTAATTTTTAGTTTGATCTTTAACCATTGATGATTGGAAAGTTAATCATAAAGGCAAGTGAACTATACTATTGTCCACTGCACATGTTGCTCTATATGGAAACACATGTAGAGGAAAAATAAGAAGAAGTAAATGAAGAAGAAGAATTTTTAAAAATGAAGAAAAAAGAAGATGGAAGACAAAATGCCTTAGTTCTCTCCCACAGACTATGATAGATGGGCAGTGAGAAATTAACCTAGGCCAAAAGATGATGCAGTTGATGATAATGATGGTTTTATTATGAGGATGATAATAATTGTAGTGATGATGACAATGATTATGACGGTCATGATCACAGCTATGATGATGAAGATGCCTTTGATAAACTGAATGATGGTGGTGACAAAAGAGATTTTCTGCTTGCTATATGCACAACCCCAATATGCATGTGTGATGGATCATGGTGTGATACAAATTGATTCAAACATTTCAAATTTGCCAAATTCAATATTGCAAAAATGTGATGGCAAACTGACTATGCACTGCAGCTATGTTTTACAGCTACTAGTACAAGCACATCTAAGCACTCTGAACAAGAAAAACCCTTTGGAAACAAGGTGAGTAAACATTTTTTATTCCTTGTTTATTTGTTAACAGTTTGTATTAATTTGTAAACAGTTTGTATTAATGTTAGAGTACAGTGCTCATGTGACTATTGTTATACAGTGTATTTGGCATGAGTCCCACTGCTTCAGTCTTAGTTGTATCTTTTAGGTTACACATCCTGTAAACGTGCTTATCTAGCTCAGTCCATGGGTCAAGTAGGCCTACATGTATTCATTTGATTGTTACTAGTCTAGTGAACCCAGTTTTTATTGTAAAAAGTATCAAATACATGTACATGTTTACCAGGTCCTGTATTCTTGGATTATATTCAACTGAGCTTTATTTTAGCTTCGCTAAGTAAAATGGCTTAGGCCTAAGTCTTATTCAAATCACACCTAAGTATTTTACTTTAGCAAGCCAATTTTAGGCCAAAATACTTACTAATTGCAATTGTGACATCACAAACCCAAATTGCAAAATTGTGCATGACACATTAAAATATTCACACTTAATTTCCTCGTGCAAATTATATAATGATCTGCATGACATTGCCATCCAATCATAGCTTGCTAATTGACTTAAAGGGCTGGTCACGTTTGTCCGAAAATGATAACGATAACAAGATTTTCAGTTAAAGGTACACCCTACAGTGTTGTTTATACGTGCAAAGGATGCTCGTGTATGTTAATAGTAGGTCGGGTGTAGGGTGGGCCTTTAATGAAAAATATTGTTATCGTCATTGTTATCGGTAGCTTATCGGGCAAATGTGACCAACCCTTTAGTGTGCTAGCCAGCTTTCTTAGACTTAGAATGAAATAATATATCATCTAAACCCAGGCAAAACTGAATAAAGTACTTTTATTTCTCACTTAGGTATTAAAGCGAATATACTGGCCTAGATGTTTAACCTGACAAGGTGTTTAAGCCTTTATGTATTTCACGAAGGATTGAGAGCTGTAGTGTATTCTGTCTACTTTATACCAATGTGGAAACTGTATCTAGACCTGAAAGGACATTTTGTCCTGATAATCTTTGTTCTATAATATAGATTAGACAAGCCTTGAGTTGGTGCCCTAGAAAACTTTATGTCATCTCATAATTTCTTTGTGTATTGAGTTATCGCACCTTGTCAAATCCTTTCTCTTCGTCACCAGCCAAAGGTGATGTGAATGCACATTCCGGAACTGTAATTTGTTGACGCTTCCTGTTCCTTTTGTGTACTTGCTTGCACTGCATAATTGTAATTGCATGAATAAATAATGGAGTGCCACTGAAAAGAGGTATTTCCTGTGACAGCTATCAAATTGGTTTGGAGTCCTGGGATATTGGCCTTGTAATTGTCCAGTTGATATATGATTATAGTACCTCCTTAATAATTCATACCTAAACTTCAGAGCTAATGAAATTTTGGATTCCACACGGAACAATCCAGTTTTCTCAGTCACTGTACACATTGATCAGTGGTGGACCTTGTAATGCTCAAATACATTTATTTACAATTTGGTTAGTATATTGTTTTGGGAAATGCATTTTATAATGATGGTGAAGATAATGAGAATCATAATGAGAATGATGATAATGATAATCATAATAATAACTACAACAGCAAAAATGAAGCCATTATATAAAATAGAATACAAATTTACAAGGCCACAGATTAGGAGGAGGGTGTGGAAAGGTGTCCTGTCATCTTTTTTTCTCATCCTTTTTTCTCATCCTTTTCCTCTTCTCCTTTCCATTTCTCTCTTTTCATCCTTTTCTTTTCCCCTGTTCCCACTGTAGCTATGCCATTGATAACAACAATAATAATAATAATAATAATAATAATAACAGGGGCGGATCCAGGATTTCGTATAAGGGGGGGGCACACAAATGCAGGATTGTCAACTTTGGGAAACTGCTTGGAGGGAGACCCATATTTTTTTTGTCTCTCGCCAGCCCTCCAAAAGTCGCTAGGGGGGGGGGGGGGGGGGGGTTATGGGGTCCAGTTCCCCTCCATAATTCTCTGACAAGCAAAAAAAAAAAAATAAAAAAAAAAAGGTTTTCTGCTCGAAAAGGGGGGGCACAATCGCAAATAGGGGGGGCACATTGCATTGTTTTCCCTCAAAAGGGGGGGCACGGGCCGGGATTGCCCCCCCCCCTGAATCCGCCACTGATAATAATATTCTGTTTATTTGTAGTGCGTATCACATTTTGATATAATGTCCCTGTGCTTTGGAAATTATAACCTCAGCTTTAGCTCAGGAAACCGTTATTTGTAGATTTATGTCTCGTCAAAGGATTGAGTGATGTCGCAAGGGGTCGAACGCTACATGTACCCTGTAATCCAAAGTTCCGGTGACTCATCCACTAGAGCACAAACCTCAACCTCTCATCTGACGTTCAGAAAGCTTGATTTGAAACAGTTCAATGGTTATTCACATTCTGAACAAAAGAGGACTATGAATGTCAAGATGCCAACAATATTTAAAAAGGAACTTGATTAGTAAAGTCAGTGGGTGTTAAAAATTTGATGAGGACTATTATTGGAGTGCTCCTCTAACATGAAATTAAATTACATATTAATGGCAGAAAAATTCATTAATTTCTGGCATGTCCATGGAAGCAAGGTCTAACATTAAAGTAATTGCTCCCCTTGAAATTTTGCCTAAAACTTTAATTTATATTTTCATAAAATATAATGACATTTATTATGTTAAGCTTTAGAGGAAGTATTGATTGAAGGTCATTATAATAGTTAAATTGCTTTTCCATCCGTTCATTGACATGGTATAGCTTTTTGGCGTGAGATCAAGAAACGTATTTCATCCGTAAATTCCCAGGGCACCTCTTTTCAAATTGATGAAAAAATTGCAGTTGTAAAGTAAAAAACATAAAGAAGATTAATATAGCAAATATAGAAATATAGAAATTAAAGACAAGAAAACATTTAGGTAAGGAGAGCATTAAGCATTCTGTACACTGTATATCTCAATAAATCCATTTCAAGATACATGTAGCTTATGATGAGACTATATTTTCTACTGTAAACTAGTACATCCAGGAGTGCTGTAATAACATGATTACTGTACCTAATTTTTACATTAATGATGTTCTTTACAACAACCTATTCCCTGTACTGAGAAGCTGATGGAAATTGAAGTCCTAATTGTCAATTTTTAATCATGCTGCCATGCTACCTTTATTTCAAGAAACATAGCTTGTCATGGGACTATAATTTCTACTGTCCATTAGTACATCCAGGAGTGCTGTAATAACATGATTACCTAGTTATATTTATGATGTTCTTTAGGACAACCTTTTTCCTGTGCTGAAAAGCTGATGGAAATTGAAGTCCTAATTGCCAATTTTTAATCATGCTACCTGCAGTTGTAGAATCATCGCATGAATGGCATTATGTTTGTATTAGAGAGAGAGAGAGAGAGAGAGAGAGAGAATACAGCCGTCCTCTTTGGCAATTCTATTTTTCACTCACTCCGCAGTCCTAAATCAATTTGTGAATTGATGCATTATTCCGCCGAGGGCAGACACTACATGTATATAATATTTCAAACCAATATTTCTTAGTTTAGAAAATGGCAATACAAAGCAGTAATAGGGGAGTATATGATAATAATTATCTTTACATTTTCTGCTCTTCCTGTAAACCAGCCTAAATATACATGTAGTTATTAAATTGGGGCATTATTCCATTCAGGCCAAACCTATTGTTCTGCCATGGGGAGACACTGTATATTATTTCAGACCAATATTTCTTGCTTTAGAAAATGGCAGTATCTGCTCTTCCCATACTCCAGCCTTGGAATGATTATTGAATTGAGACATTAATTCAGAGCATACCATATTTTGAATATTTAAAACATAATTTGGTCACACAAAACCAAAAGAGATAGATCTAAAAGGTATAATTTATCATTTTCAAGGTGAAAATGAAAGTGTCTGAGTTTTGTTTAAGCACTATGCTATAATACATGCAATATAGTGAACGTATTCAGAATGACTATTGGTTGATTGGTTGCTTTGGAATCTTAAATTTTCCAAGGCAATTTTCGTCAACTTCCATCTTTTAGAAAAAAATGTTATTAGTGTTGGTTTTTCTTCATTATCTTTTCATTCATAAAGCTTTGGATTGGTTTAGCATCATAGCCCAAAAAAGGTCACTCCCACTTTCAATTCTAAACAAGTACTTGTGATATCAAATACAATTTAAAACCTATTCATTGTTATTTTCAAATAGTGCTCTATTGTATTTTACCAGATAAAAGAAATAATGAGAAATCCATATTGTATTGTTTTACATTGTAAGTCAATATCACATTATTTGTTTTAATCAGAGAAAATAAACATAAACTTGTTGTTCAGAATAAGAAAAGGGCACTTAGATTACCTATATTACATGCATAAATTCATCACAGAAAAATGTTTATTCTCTCATGTACCTGCACTTGTTGTAGATGGTTAAATTCAAAATGAATAATGACTTTCTTCCCCAGAGACACGATTCTCGGCACTCTGACACGATTCTTCATTAGTGATAAAACTAAAAATAATTGGCAATTTTACTGAAAACACATTTTATGATGAGATGATTACTTTGGAGCCCAGAATTTGACATTATTTGTTATATCATTGTCCTTGACCGACTCTACTGCCCTAACATTTGCAGTTAATTGGATCAAGAATTATCAAATTGATAGTACGCTGTACGTGTGCTGCGAAAATGCATCAAAATTAACTACCCAATTCCAAAGAACTTTTAAATAGAAAATAACTGTCCTCTGACATTATGGATTCGATGCTGCTAGTGATTGGTGACTGCTTTTGATGGGAACTTCTGTCTGCTTTGCAGAAAAAAAGCTTTGTTTGCAATATGTTTGGACTATGGAATGCATTATAAAATGTGATAAATTCTCTTGATGATACAGTATGTATTTCTTGACATGCTGGTATATTTCACATGGATATAGATATGAACAGCTCAGACATACATTTTTCCACATCAGTTATTATCATGATCATGTATAGATGTATAAATCAATATGTAGGTATAAAACTTCATTAGTCCTACAGTCTTGGCAGTATGCCAAATGGCAGTCCGCCCAAAGCTTGGGAGTATTCAGCCTACAGAGATATGTCCCCTCTCAATTTTCCCATTGTTGATTTTTTTTTTTTTTTAATATCATCACCGTGGACACCACAATTACTATCACCCCCAAAAACTATTACCACCACTACAACCACATTGAGGCCACAACACGGCAATCACAGCCACTACCATTACCAGCTACATCCTCTATCACTACAAAGCCTTCAATATCAGCACCATTAAAACCACCACAACCACCACCACAACCAACACCACTATCATATTTACACTTCTAAAAACACCACTAACAACTACCGTCGCCATCACCATCACCACCCATGACATCATTATCATCATCATCGTCATCATCATCATCACAGCCCCCAGCTGTTCATCCTGAACACCAACACCACCATCTCAACTGTATAGACACCTCCAATACCATTCAACCTGTATCAACACCATTACAATTAATTTGCCATCTTCACAATCTCCATTGAAACAACGACTATTTATCTAGTTATATTAATCTTTTATGATTTCATGTAATTATGTTTACTCATATACTGGGATCCTTGATAATTCCCTACCTCTATGTTATTTTACAGATGGTTCCGTGCCACCAGCTTGATCCAGTAGGCATGGAGGCCAAACGGTAAGTTCAAGTATTTGAGACATATCTTCGTTTTGATGGTCCAATCAAAATCTCTCATAAGGTTCATGGCCTCAAAAAGATTAAAAGGAAGAACCACAAATTCTGGATTGCATAAGTTTTATGATTTGAAGTTTGAAGTTTGGAGTTTATTTGTTACACTTTTACATCAAAAACAATTCAGATTTTACAAGCATATTTGTCAATTTCAAAACACAAGGATAAAGAACTCAAATCAAGTATGTATGTACGGTAAATAAGTGGAAAGTTTTGAGAGATATATGAACGACTGACAAAAAAGAAGAAAATGTATAATGTGGGGAGCCTAAATAAAATGCACTGCTTGTAAATGATAAATGTAAATGATAAATGTAAATGATAAATGTAAATGATAATTTAATAATGAAATAGATATATGAAATAAACATTGGATTACACTATGATTCTTTTTATTTTTTGATGTCTTTTTTGTATTTTTAGATGAATAATCACTCTCACAAAGGTGCAAGTATGTCTCCACTTGCTCAGTGGTAGTTTCATCAAAATAGTGGGAGCGCGGTGGTTTGTGATGGTTTATAAACTTGACAGTTTGTATGGCAGTAGGCGAGGCATTTCTTATTCCATTGTCTCTCTTGATTTTGGTGTAGTAACTGATAGGATTTAGTCCTTTATTTATTCCATGTTAGGATGTAGTCCTTGAAATGTACTGTGCGCTGATGCCGGAGCTGAAAGCCATGGTATAATAAACTCCCGTTGGAACTGCATTTAAAGGCATTTAAGCACTGCATAGAAATTACTTTTGATTTTCAGTTCTTAAAGTGTTTTTCACCCTATCTCCGGACTTAATAACAGACATAACAGGGGGCACCATCTTCTTTCTCCTGTCTGACTGATCTGTTAAGAATACTATTCTACTTGGCTGGTCACGTGACGTGTGCAGTCAGCCATGACTGATCCTACATTTCCTTCTCATGAAGCTCCAATCGAGGAGACTATTCACGGAGGATGTGCCCGGGTAATCAGCCATGCTCGGAACAGGGTAGCACATTTAATTGTCTTCTCAGATATTCATGGCTATTCATGCCAAATTTGTCTCGGGACAAAGATTTTCCTCCTGCACTCTTTCAAGCCAGTTTTTGGCCTTGACATATCTACTCTTTCGACAGTTGGTTTTGCTTTGGAAAATGTGAATAAAAAATGGCCAGTGTATGTGCGTGAGAGGTATGCAAACAAAAAGCCATTTCATTTTAGATTAATTCGATTAGTTAGATTAAATTGGTTAAAAGGATCACGTTGACATCCTGGTCTGGATAGTGTAAAATCGATTCAGATGTAAGTGCGTACCTAGTAGGACTTATTCCTCGAAATGCTCTTTGTGCTGTATGAGGCTGCTGGAGCTAAAAGCCAGGGTAATGATTTCTACTTTGGAAGTCTATAGAGGCAATAATGATATGCACTATATGCTACTATATATTACCCCCATACTACTATTGTTATTATCATTATCCTCTCCTTGAACACCATCATTATGACTCCCATCTTCACCATTATTATCACTTCAAATGCTACCACCATCTCCAGATGCTATCACTATCAAAAAGTCTTTTTTTAAATTCATATGTCACTATCAAAAAGTTAATGTTAAAGTGATTTGGTAACTTTGTAGAGGCTTGATAAAATCTGAGCTGCCTGGCCTTACATGCTATCAGTGTATGTAATATGGTGTAAAAATGAAGCCCAGGGGGAAAAAAGCACTTCAAAATCATCATGTGCTTCACAAAAGTAAACATATGCAAGTGACTGGAAATGCCAGACTCATTTTCCCCCATAGACTCAGTGTTAGACTAAAGCGTATGGCCTTACGCTTTCGTAAATGGGAGTATTCAGTCATAGATATCTTAATAATAGCATTATATATTTGAAAACCTTTCTATGCCTGGCTATTTATTTATCCTTCTGAACATCATTATACAAGGCAGATATCAAAACTCAACAATTTATTAAATTAAGCCTCCACAAAGTTACCGAATCCCTTTAAGTATATAAACAATGAAAACTGGAACTTTAATTCGTCACTGAAGACGAATTAAGTGGTCTGCCTGCCCATTGGCAAATTGCTTTGTAAGATGTGATAATATTTGTGCAAGATAATAATCCTGATAATGTTGACAATGGATGGAGACTTGCGTCAAAGAAAATCGGACGATTTCATATTGCATTATACATGGGAGATTAATCCATAGGTTTAATACACGACAGGCATTCAAATTTCGCATAGGGTTGTACACAAACTACTTTACACTACTTTCCAATAGACGTAACATGCAAAATTAAAAAGTTTATTACATTGTTTGTGATTGTATATGTTATAGTAGTCAAAGCAGATGGTAAAATAAAAGGCAAAAAGAAGGGGGGAAAAATGAAAAAAAAAATGGACCCACAGGGTTTCGAACCTGGGTCAGCGGGATGAGAGGCAAGTGCTTTACCAATAGACCAAAATTTTTCCAATAGAGATAACACGTAAGCGAAAAACGGGATTCTCAAATGACATTTTGTAGTTTAGAAAGGGGCATGATCCCGAAATCTGATCAAAAATTGGAGGGAAAACTTTGAAAACTTATAGTCTCAGCTGTAACATACTAAAATTTAGATGAAAATCGAGCAGAAAAAGCAAAGATACAGCTCAAAGAAGACAGGAATGCATAATCAAGATTTGAGAAAAAGTCGTGTCCCATAGAGAATACACGCAAAATGTGAAGAATTGACATGCCTCCTTTAATCGCAAAAATACAACATGATCCCTTTGTAAACATGAAAAATGGTGCAACTGATTTTGTAGAGAATTGTCTCAGCTACAACATATCAAAATTTGGAAGAAAATTGACAACCTGTTACTGAAATATTGTCAAATGAATACAAAATTTATGACGTCATTTTTTCAAAATCAATTTTTTGAGTTCATATGCAAATATGACGACGTCACAAAATGCGATCGGCCAAAATTTTGCATGAATCCAAATCTACAACTCACAGGCTTTCAGAATATGTAATAAAATTTTGGGGTACCAGTTCATTCTGACGAGCTATGGCGGATTTTCTGTCTGTGGGCGGACGCGCACAGACGGAAAATTTTGAAATGCTTAAAATGTCTTGAACCGTACTCTAATTTAATTGAAAAGTGATTTTGAGCATTTCTAAAATTTGACGCGCGCATACATGCGCGTAATGATGCGCACACGGATTTTGTTGACATTTTACGTTGACCCTTGCCCTGAAGTTCATGTGTTTCAAATATGGTTTATATTTGATGACTCGTTATGAAGATATGATCAATAATGTGATTTCACAAAATGGCGCCTGGATGACGTCAAGATGACCTGATGACCTTGAAAAAGATGCCCGAGCTTGATCTTGTATGACCTGATGACTGACGAAAATTTGAAGAAAATTGACTCAGATTTTGTGGAATCATAGTAACAAGAAAGTGCCGGAAAAATAAAAATGAATAAAATTGATAAAGAAAGAAAATTCTGACGAAATTAAGAGGTGCTCTGTCTTCGACAGACCACCTAATTATCCCGTTATTACAATCCATCCGTGCTATCAAATCATCACCACATCACCTCGAACATCGATACCAGCACCTCCACCAACTTCTCCTTCACTACCACTACCATCACTACCATCACTACCACCACTACCACCACTGCCACCACTACCACTGCTGCCACCACTACCACCACTACCACCACTGTCACCACTACCACTACTGCCACCAATGCCACCACTACCACCGCTACCATCACTGTCACCACTGCCACCACTACCACCACTACCACCACTACCACCACTGTCACCACTGCCACCACTACCACCACTACCCCACTTCCACCACGACCACCACCACCACTACCAGCACTGCCACCACTATCACCACTTTCACCACTTTCACCACTACCACCACTACCACCCCTACCACCACTACCCCCTCTATCACCACTTTCACCACTACCACCACTACCAGCACTGCCACCACTATCACCACTTTCACCACTACCAGCACTGCCACCCCTGCCACCACTACCACCTCTATCACCACTTTCACCACTACCACCACTGCCACCACTACCACCACTACCACCACTACCCCCACTTCCACCACGGCCACCACTACCACCACTACCAGCACTGCCACCACTATCACCACTTTCACCACTACCAGCACTGCCACCACTACCACCACTACCACCACTATCACCACTACCAGCACTGCCACCACTATCACCACTTGCACCACTACCACCACTGCCACCACTACCACCACTACCACCACTGCCACCATTTCCACCACGACCACCACTACCACTGCCATCACTGCCACCACTATCACCAATTTTACCACTTTCACCACTACCAGCACTGCCACCACTACCACCACTACCACCACTATCACCAATTTTACCACTTTCACCACTACCAGCACTGCCACCACTATCACCACTTGCACCACTACCACCACTGCCACCACTATCACCACTACCACCACTGCCACCATTTCCACCACGACCACCACTACCACCACTGCCATCACTGCCACCACTATCACCAATTTTACCACTTTCACCACTACCAGCACTGCCACCACTACCACCACTACCACCACTATCACCACTTTCACCAATACCACCACTACCACCACTGTCACCACTGCCACCACTACCACCACTACCACCACTAACCCCACTTCCACTACGACCACCACTACCACCACTGCCACCACTACCACCACCACCACCACTACCACCACTGCCACGACTACCACCACCACCACCACTACCACCACTGCCACCACTACCACTTCTACCACCACTACCACCACTGCCACCACTTCCACCACTGCCACCACTATCTCCACTTTCACCACTACCACCACTACCACCACTGCCACCACTACCACCACTACCACCACTACCACCACTTTCACTACTACCATCACCATCACCACTGCTAACACAGTCGCCACACCCCTTTCTTACCACCATCAATGTCTTTACCAATATCATTAGTCATTATTATATACTTCATACATAGATTCTTATTCACTGATTGGTCAAAACTATATCACATGACACGGCGCATCTCGATCTATCATTGCGTCAGAGGGTTTTGGCGTTCTATCAATTGACCTAGGGTCAAATGATAGAACGCCAAAACCCTGTGATAGAACGCGTAATCCCTCCGCGACTTTTGCACACACGTACGTACACAAAATTTGGTTCAGGTTTTAAGAGCGCTTTCGCGAGTTGCTAGGCTACGACTACATTAATCAATATACGCGCAGCGCGTATAGAATTCAACGTGGCGAGTGACTTAGAAAAGAATGAGGATAAAATGGATGAAAAGGATGAGGTATATAAAACAAATATGGACTGCTCTGTAATCGGATGGTGGTTGAAATTATCACTCCCAAGGTGGTGTTCATACCGGCCCTTCTATCATCCCTCGGCTTCGCCTTGGGGGTGATAGAAGGGCCGGTAGGAACACCACCTTGGGAGTGATAATTTTCATCATCATCCTCATGAGCAGTCAATATTTGTATACTATCTCCACCGATACCCCACCGTCTGTACCACTGTCACCATTACCACCACCATCATCATCACCATCATCATCACCATCACCATCCCCATCATCACTACCGCAACCGCCACCACAACCATCACCACTATTATCATCATTAAAATCGATCCCATTAACCCCATTGTCACAACCATCAATAGCATCTCCATAATACCGCTATCACCGTCACCAACACAATTTATATACCATCCATAGTAGATATGAACATAGTATTCGAATGCTGCATTGAACAATTGGAGCAGAAACAGTCTGGGAGCCTGTTCCGAAATAGTCAACCCACTTTACATATCCATGTCAATCACAAAAAGCTTGTCATCTCTAACGAAGCCGCCGGGTTAGGCCCCCAGAGCCCCCGAAAGGGGCCCCAAAGTTAGGTCGATTTCAACCCATCTAACATATGCGCCAAACTTTGTCAAAATTAAGTTGTATGACTATACATTACCAAAACACCAAAACTGACAAAATTTTCCATCGGGATGGATTGTCAGACCACCCCTAAAAATTGGGGCAAATTTTTCCCCTTAAGGCCCATGGACCAAATTTTGTCAGAAGGAAGAGTTATGGGTGTACATTACAAAAATATAAAAACTTACAAAAAATTCCATCGGGAAGGGGGTGTAACACGCCCCTGAAAAAAACACCAAACTGCCTCTAAACCCAGCTTTGCTGCCCAAAATGCTTTGGATGTAGAGAAAAAACATTTTTAGGCTTTACAACCTTAATAACTCCAAAGTGTCTCATTCAATTCATGTCAAATTTACCTAGTGCAATTTTCAGTATTGTATCGGTGTATTGGTGTCAAATGATCATTTCAATAATAATTTATTAAATTGTAAAAATTGTATTGCTTTTTCAAAAGTAGTCAAATGATATTGTCAGGATTTTGTAAACACACCCATTGTCCATCTGCACCTGTTTGACAAGAGATAAAAGAGGAGCTTGTTAAGTATCTGCGCTATGTGACTGCCATTCTGAAATCTACCATTCATGTGTTAATTACACAAATACCTTAATTAACTATTATTGAAATGATCATTTGACACCAAATTGCACACCAAGAAAGTTATAATGCTCTAGATTGTACTATGTAAATTTTAGCTGAATTGAATGAGACAGTTTGGAGTTATTAAGGTTGTAATGCCCCATTTTTTTTCTATATCCAGAGCATTTTGGGCAGCAAAGCTGGGTTTAGGGGCACTTTGGTGTTTTTTTCAGGGGCGTGTTACACCCCCTTCCCGATGGAAATTTTTGTAAGTTTTTATATTTTTTTAATGTACACCCATAACTCTTCCTTCTGATAAAATTTGGTCCATGGGCCTTAAGGGGAAAAATTTGCCCCAGTTTTTAGGGGCGGTCTGACAACCCATCCCGATGGAAAATTTTCAAGTTTTGGTGTTTTGGTAACGTATAGTCATACACCTTAATTCTGACAAAGTTTGGCGCCTATGTTAGATGGGTTGAAATCGACCCAACTTTGGGGCCCCTTTTGGGGGCTCTGGGAGCCTAACCCGGCGGCTTTGTTCGAGCTGACAAGCTTTTTGTGAATGACATGGATGGTCTTAGCAACTTTAAGGGGTCAAATCTCATATGTAAAATGGGTTGACTATTTCGGGACAGGCTCCTGGCCTAAGTTTCATTTTTAATGGATACTGATAATCTTATTCAGAATACACAAGGGGTTTTGCCTGCTCACTTTCTTATTATTGAGTAAACCTGTTTTCCCTAGATATTTCTATCAAAATGTCCCATTTATTGTGATAACTGTTCTAATGTTTGTATTGCTGGTTACCTTGCCATAAAAATATCTTCGTTGCGATCAGTGCACAATGCACATAATCTTTTTTCCCCATGGGGATTGGGGGGGGGGGGTGGAGGGCGAGCAGCAAAAGAAAGTAAAATGATGATCTTACTGAAGTATAAAATCGAACGCAAGCATTGAAAGCATTCTTTAAAGTAAACATCTATCTCTCTTTCGTTACGAACATTTTCGATGTTCCCTTGCACTTTCAGAAAAGGCTAGAAAGGCCTAGCGAGCAACATATTGTTAAGAACCTTCTGAAAAGAGTCTCCCATAGGGAGAGACTTTTCCGAGAACTGAGGGAGATTCCTCTCAAGGTCGTTTGAAAGCCTGCAAGCGTCAGGTTGCCTGTCACATGGGATTGCATCAAAATGAAATTTTGTCCCCTCATAATCTCCATTCTCATCGTGAACATTAATGGGAGTGTGTTTCATCCGATCATGTAAGATGATAGCGTGGAGACAGTAAGATTCAACCAAATCAAAGATATTTGTTCCCTGTAAGACCAACGATTACTAGGCAAGCCCTAAATAAAGCAGCTGAAGACAGAAAGTTATCGAGTACCTCCGTCTCAAGATCCATCACATCATCACCCAACGGCCCAAACGCAATGGGACATAGATAGATAGATATACGTGAGTATTCCCCGTCACGAATATGTGAAATTAGGAACAGAATGTTCTTCAAGCCTATCACAAGAAGTCAACTATACCTCTAACAAATTACAAAGAGCCTTTCCTTTGGGTTGAAAAACCTTCCTGTTCACTTATGTCATTTAGATTCTCTGTATTTCCCTCATTTGGGGAAAAGGTTGACCGCTTTTCTTGTCTCAATCTTCTCCCAGTTCAAGACCCTCTGTTAATACTATTCCGCTTCCCCGAGGTGCAGTGCACATCTGTTAAGATTTCTGTCTATACGTATAGCTAATGAGAAGTGGAAAGTGAACGTGACAATATCCCACTGCCAAACACGTTTCTCTCTCTAAGCCCCCTGTTTGATGAGGAACTGATGGAATGACACTTTTAATGTTAATATGATTAATGTAATAGGATCATTCATTGTCAACAGAAAATAGTGGAGGGTTATTAGGTATGTTGTAAAAGTCTTGTGAGTTCTGAACTTTACGGCTCAGCCACATGTGAATGATGATTTGGCTCTCATCAACCTGCCAATTTTTGCAAAGCATACCACCAGAACTATTTACACGGTAGTAAGTCTTGTGAAGTTATGGTGAACTTCAATTTAACGAGAACGAAAACAAAATATGATATGACATAGCCCTTTCCCTTCTAACATAAAGAAAAACAACAGCTAGAATAATAACATTATTATGCATATACCATGAATAATCTATGCGGAGCTATGCAGTCATATTTCAATTCAGTGCGTTCTTGCTCACCTTGTGCCAATCCTGTTCAAATATTCGTACTGTAATGGATGTTTTTACTTGTTTTAATGGTTAGACATGGCTGTGTATAGTGACGTCCGATTGGCCTCACTTTTGACATACATTTCTACTTAAATTTCATGTAAACATGATTATATTAATGATGCACTCATGAACTTTAAACTGTCACTAATCTGCTTGTCTTATCTTTCTGCTTTCTTTCAGAGCAACTTGCTATTAAGGTTGTATTTCTCTTTAATCTTATCCATTTTTTCTTGCCCCCAAAATGTGAGCATTGTAAGGCTGAAGATTTTGACGATCTTTTAAACACTTGATGTGTGGTTTTATTTAGGATCAAAGGCGAAAACAGTTCCTGTCGCATCTGTCTGAAATGGGTTCTTTTCAGCTATTTGGAATAACCTCTGCTCGATGACAACACACTGTACATGTAGGGTTTGCTTGCTGTGCTATAAAGACATTCACGTGAATCAGTTATTAAACCACAACGCACCGAGGACTATTCTTATTCAACACATGTGTGCTTTATAAACTGTTCCCCTTGTCATGCTTGTAGTAGTATGTTTGTTTTCAAGATGCAGTTTCACCAATCACGATCAGTTTACACACTGCGCTCAAAGTCACAGGTGAAGATTGATGTATCGATTGAACCTGAGCCGGAGGCCGGCTGAGAGGAAATAGAACAATCTATTCCTCATTGACTATTTAAACATTTTAAAGGCGTTTAGTATAAAGGCTCAGGGGTGCCGGATAAGGGGCATGTTTTCGACAGTTGGCATCAATAACTGAGACAAAGAAAAGAAATTTCATTTTTGTCCCCCTCAATAAATCATGATAGATAGATAGACCAGTGGGATATACTATGGGGCACATGAAGTAAGAGATAGGCAAATCATTTACCCCAGAAAAGAAAAGCTTCGTTTCAATGGAGGTACAGGTCATTACTTTAGCAGAAGGTGCTAGAAACCTCTCGTATGGTTATTCTCTCAATATGTTCAAGTCATTGGCCACCTATTAGTGATTTACCCTGCTCTGCATTTCTTTTCTTCATTATTTGGTCTGTTGTTGTCTATTGTCAAAAATATTTCCCCCTCTTTTTTTTAAATTTTCTATATTGTACGTTTATAATGCTTTAAAACCCTGTACTCTTTTCATGATATTACACACTTTCAAAAACACATTTTTGACCCCTTTCTCAAGACTTGGACGTGTGCATGCAGTCCCGCTTTTTTTCTAAAAATTTCGTTCCTTCTACCCCAGCCCTAAATCATACACGCCGTCTTTTATGTATTTTCGCACATTCTCCTCTTTACCTTCGCTACCTCGCCCATCCTCCATTATTTTCCCGTTCAATCTGTCTTTCTCGTCGGACTCCCAAATTAGCAATTTCTGTAACCAAACAGACGACATAATTGATGTATTATCAGCCTGATTGTATAATACATTTAATACATCCAGTCATTGACATTGACGATTGTCCCGCAGATTTCGAAGAAAAGAACTTTCAGAATTGAATAATAATCACAGTGAAAGAATTCATCCAACGTAAGCATTGCATTAAACCCAGTAAGGTATTCATACTTGCATCTAATTTCCATGCAATGGACCCTGGAAATACTTCAGAGGCATGATGTGGTCAGTTGTCCTGATGCACTTGTAATTTGACATCGAAGTGACCAAGATTTCAAAATATCTCGAGAGCCATTTGAGGGATGAACTTACACCTTGTAAATAGTATACATTACCATGGGGAGGTGATAAACTAGATGTGGAGTCATTCGGTCAAATGCCTAACGTCATTTGAATAAGTATGCGTAAAATACAGAGGTTGGTTGTCCTTTTATCGCGATATCTGCAGAACCCAGTCCAATTTTATCCACAAAGTAATATGAGATAACTCCCTTTCCTTGCAGTTACAGAATCCTGTATAGATACTATTATACATTCTCACAGAGAAGATGACCTGATTAGTGATGGACAAAATGAGAAAATGAGACGGCTGCGTAGAATGGATATGAAGTAGAGACAGAAGAATTAATTGAAGCCAATAGAAAAGAGACAATAATTTTGCTCTAAAGTTCCTGAAACACCTATTCATATTTTTTGTGATCCCAGATTTTTGTGTCCCAGAGTGTTACCTATTTGGAATGAAGTAATTAAGATTATCAGTGCAAAAGATGAAGAGCTTATCCAGCCTTCCAATTTTCAGAAAATGTGTGGTATACAAGATGATAATTTTTTAACTTATATTTTTCTTATGTTAAAGTATTACCTTTATGTTAGTAAATTCCAGGGTAAATCCCCTAATATTGAGGGGTTTTTTTTGCTCTTTTGAAATCTAGTAAGGATTTAGAATACTTAATAGCTAAGAAAAAAAAAACTTTCTTTAGATTTCAAAAAGTGGAGAATTGATTTTAATGATTAATAGATTTACTTTTCTTTACCTTTTATATGCTGCTTTGTGCAATTATGTACATAGTTTTGTCGTTATTCTGTAATTGTTTTTTCTTGATTTTTATTAATAAAAACTAAAAAAACAAATTTAAAGAGACAATGGGTGAGGGCCAAAATCAAAAGGTATTAGTGAGAGAAACGTAGACAAAAATACAGAAACTGTTAGAGAATAAATAATCATTCATTATATAAAAGAGAGAGAAAGAGAGATAGAAAGAAAAACGATGGCTAGAGGGAAATTTAATATAAGATTGATGAACCTAATGTAGATAAAATGCTTATCCATTGTAACAAGAGAGAATGATGAATGAAGAGATTAGGGATAATTTCTCAATAGAACTACGATATTTCTTATACGACGAAAAACCTCACTGCCTATATTTCTCAAGAATTTAATAAATTAAGTAGCAGTCCTAGGAGCCTTAACCGAATTTCAAAAACCATATTTAGTCATTACCAACAGGAGCAGCTGCATGAAACTGTATATCTGATAATCCCAGACGCATGTGTCATACGTGGGAAACTTGTGTTACCATTAAAAACACACTTTGGCCCGAATTCACAAAGGAGGTTTGTTTTAAACCATGGTTTAAACCCCCTCCTGGGTTTTTTAAGCGTACGTGCGCACGGAATCCGATCCAATCATATGTTTTCTTTGAGTGCGCGCATGGGCAATGTGCGCTTATTTACGCTTATTTTAGTACGCTTACGGAGGTTTAAACCTTACCCATGGTTTAAACCTCCTTTGTGAATTCGGGGATAGCTCTGCTATTTAGGACTGAATTATGTGTGAAAAGATGCTCCAGACCGAAGGACAGCGTTTGTGTATATTATCATCATAAGAATGAAGATTCGACATTTTTGTAAAGAAATTAATTTTTAATTTTAAATTTTTATTCATGGTAATGAAAGAAGGGATGGTATCGTTGTTATTGGTAAGTCTTACGCAATTTTATTTCATTAATTTTTAGAGGATTTGATATTTTACTACTGTTTAATGGTGTATTGTTTCATTAACCCTTTCAGGACAGGGATTATTTAAGGGCTAAATTGATCACATTTTGTTCTTCAAATTGGCAACAATAATATTTTTCTTTTAGTGCTACATGGTTCAAATAAGGTGTAATGTCTTTGAAAACAATATACATGGTTAGAAATTTATTGAATAGTTGAAAGAAATTGCCAATTTTGATGAAAAACAATGATTTTAAACCTCTCAATGTGTTGCCAATTTAAGGATCTCAAAGCTTATTCTTGTTTTTAAAATTCCTGGCATCAAATGCAATATGATCGTGCAATAAAAATGGACATAGTGTGTGCAGAAAATTTTGCTCTTTCTACTCTGGCATCTGGTATATTTTAGAGAGCTCTGGATCAAAAGTTATTGAGCCAAACCACAAAATGTGGTTAATTGTCTTGAAAGGGTTAACGTTTTCATGGTAAGGATCTCCAAAGAGTTTTCTAATTTCGCCCTTCTCTTTCTCAATTTCTCTTTCGTTTTACTCATTCTCACCTCTTCATGTTCTCTTGTTTCTAATTCTATCTATCCCCCTCCAAGAATACTCCCTTTATACCTCCTCTTCTCTCAATATATCTCCTTGTTTGCTCTTGCTCATTGATTATGAATTGATTCTTATAATGATGTAAATTTAAGTGCAATATCCCTATGTTGTTGTGCTGTATGTTTTACTGTTGTATTGTTATGTTGTGTTCTATGTGAGGGAGCTGAATGCCTGGGGGCAACAGTGATTAAATTCACTTTTCCAGCTCCCGTCAAACATTGCACCTTTTCTGTTGATTTGAAAAATAAAATTATAATACTAATAATCATGTATTTTTCTCGACCCCCATTCCGCCTTCGGCTTTTTATGGCGTATTTTGGGGCTTGATAAATCTGAAAGCTGACAGTTACCAGGGGAGGTGTCACGAAGCTCAAAACTGATCTTAAAATTGATCTGATTGATTTTTTTTCAAGACACTAATACCACATCCAAATCCGTTTGTCCTACATTCAAAATCAAGTTAGTATATAAGTTGAGCTATACGATTTCAAATTTCGTATTTAAAATAGTACTCTAATGCGAGAGCGTCCTCCATTAAAGAAGGACAAGCGGTACAAATCGATAATGCTCAGTTTAATATTATGTTATGAAATAGAGTAATAAAAAAAAACACCCATCCTGAATTGCACGCCGATCGTAAATCAGGCGCAAGAGGCAACGGACTTTTGAGGCGTTTTATGGTCAAGCCGTACAAGGCTAAGTAGCGCAATATTTGAGTGTCGTCCATTTGTGAGAAGCCTGATATTGGGCGAATGTAAGTCCAGACGATTTACAAGTAGATAGCAAGGTTGTCAAGTGAATACAATGTCATATCCAGTAAAGCATTCCATACAAAATGGGGATTGGGTGTTAATTAGAGCGGAAATATCTTGTCCGAGTTAACGTACCCAGGCGCTAACAAAGATCGTTCGTCCGTCATGTTTGGTAATAATTGGATGGATAGCACTATATCCACATAGTTTAGCATGGAGGTTGGCCGCCATTTCTAAAAAATAGTCGCATGAAAAATGATGACTTGTCATGCCTGAAGTTGTCTTATTTCTGGCCTTCTGGCATGTCTGGTGATAATATCCAGTTGAATCCAAAAATTATACAGGTTTTAAACACCATGTAGACTTAGTTATACACATTGAACATTTTGTACTCAACACATCTTTTCATTGGTTATCGAAATGCATTTTTATGCCAATAATGAATACAAGAGAGTGAATGGATCTGTATGGGATACATAATTGATTTCAAGTTACATATCAAAGTAGCAAGCAGATATGCATTTTGATTTGAATAAAGCCGTGCAGAATATCCTATTAAAGTCTATTTTCTCTAATCGTTGTATTATTTCCTTTTTGCATGCAGTCAAGGACATCTTTTAAATAATCAGAATTTGTTTGTTTTCGCTTGTCATCTCCCTTATCTCTGATGATTTCATATAAGAAATATGACCACCGTTACAAAATAGGCAATAATGTTTCCCATGGAGGTTGGCCGCCGTTTCCAAAATGGCGCGACTGTTTTTATATTTACCAGAAATGGGAAAAGGAAGCGAAATATGTAATCAATCATTTTGCGCAAGAGGAAGAAGACGACATATTAAGAAGGAAGATTTAGCCGCAGGCTTGCTTTTGACCACCATGGATCGTTTATAAAAAAAACACGGCTTTATTGCTTCAGTGGTGTTTTTGGTTTTCTGCAGCTCTGTAACTATTTTCGGAGAGATTTGGAGTGTTCACTTCGCGGACATCCCCTCCCCACAGGGGGAACAGAACAAGAGCAGACACAAAAAAGAGATACTCTTCCGTGGCAAAATTGTCGAGGTTACTGACATTTACTTAAGAGAGGAAGAAATATGCTACTTGCATGCTTCAATAATAGATATCTTAAGTTTCGTATCATCAAGCCCTCCACAGCACATTCTGAGGTTTAAGACGATTGAACTCGACCATTTTGAATGCGTCTCATTCAGTGGCGGCGCTACAGGGGGGGGGGGCAGAGGGGGCGACCGCCCCCCTATGATTTTTCAAGTAGTGAAAAAAGAAAAAAAAGAAGAAAAAAGAAGAAAAGGAGGAAGAAAAGGGAAGAAAGAAGAAAGAGGAGTATTAAAAAGAGAGGTCTTAAACATATAACTCTATATTACCCCTGTTATTTAATGGAGAAAAAATATGACGTCATCTTTAGGTCGTCTTGCCCCTCCTATCAAAATACCCTGGCGCCGCCCCTGGTCTCAATTGTGATAACTGTGTTCGGTGAGCATGAATGACAAAGGCAATTCATGCTTCTTTAACTGACGAAAAGTTTAGATTCCAAAGTTTTCTCTTTTCCTAATTATTGACACGATTATGTGAACATTAGATTATTCTTTTTAAAAAAGGACTATTAATGACAATGTCTGTTAGATCTCATTCTTTTTCAAAATACATAGGCAGGAAAGGAAATCATTCTGCCTTTTCTTTCACTTTTATTCGGAGTTATCTCTTGATACATTATCCATAGGCTGCGAAATGAATATCATTTAGCATAGGCAAATATAGGAAACAAGTAATCACGATCGAAGTGAATTGAAAGAGGCTATATTTCCGCGATTTTCGTTGATGCCTATAGCTTTGATGGGTTTTCGAAAACAGAAATGTCAAAAGGTTTAAAGTATCAAATTCTTGAGGGTTCTTCCGGCCCCGTTGACATTCTAGATCCTCGTACGTTTTAGCAATTTGACAAACAATTTGACATGTAACGAAGTAATTGTCTTAAAAGATAAAGAAACGTGCAAGTAATAAGAAGAGCTGGAGGGAACAATGAGAAGAGAACGAGATTGAGAGAGGGGAAAGAGGGTTAAGACAAGTGATTTATAATTAGACGGGACTTTCACAACTTTAAAGATCATACTGAAGAGATGACAAAAAGTGACAAATGGACAGACGGTCAGCGATCGGCATTAAAGGAGATATTTCCGTAATAGTTGTCATGGTATTACATAGTCTAGACACATATCCTTCGGGTATAAGCTACTAACATGAGATGCCCGTCTGTTGACATCGTTTCTGACTGTCTGATTGTAGATTACATAAACATGTCATAAGCAGTTTCGAAGATATCTGTTGGTAGTGATACATTATCCATAGGCTGCGAAATGAATTTCATTTAGCAAAAGCAGATACTGGTAATCACGATTGAAGTGGATTGAAAGAGGTTATATTCCCGCGATTTTTGTTCATACTTAGCTTTCATGGGTTTTCGAAAACAGAAATGTCAAAAAGTTTAAAGTATCAAATTATTGAGGGCTCTACCGGCCCCGTTGACATTATGGATCCTCATACGTTTTAGCGATTTGACAAACAATGTGACGTGTAACGAAGAAATTGTCTTAAAAGATAAAGAAAAGTGCAAGAAGAGCTGGAGAGAACAATGAGAAGAGAACGAGATTGAGAGAGGGGAAAGAGGGTTAAGACAAGTGATTTATAATTAGACGGGACTTTCTCCACTTTAAAGATCATACTGAAGAGATGACAAAAAAGTGACAAACAGACGGTCAGCGATGTCATAAGATGATCCATTACGTTGTCTCGCAGTTAGTTTAGATCTGCAGACTGAAAGTACTGGAAACATGTTTTATAATAACATTGCATTTTGCCATTTGCCAAGGCATTTTGCTATTTTCTTTCTTTTTCTGTTGTCATATTCTCAAATCTCACTTTATTTTATCTGTTGTTATACCCTTTTCCGTTGATATTTTCATTTCAATGTATTTTATAATATTTCTGATTTTTAAAATAAATTATATTCACAATATCATTCCCAATGAACTGGATTGAAATTGAATCGACCGTTCGGCACATACATGTTATTTACAGTTCCATTCCCCTATTTCTTTTCTTTTTTTCTTTTTTTGAGGGGGGGGGGGGCGAGTGAGGGTGTTTGCTTACCAATTAACATTTCTTTGTAGCTTATGAAAAGGGCTTGATAACACCGACCACACATCTCTAATCGTGATTCTAAATATTTTAAGGAACACTACTTGACATTTTACCTATCCATTTCAGTTATCCGTTTTCATGTCTTTTATATCAATGCTAGAAATATTTTCTTGACAGATTCACCAAGTTGCCGTGCGTGTTTGCTCGGCGGTTAATGTAGCGTTGAGATCAGTGTTAATCTTGTAGGATTAGTAGTGAATTTTAAGATTAAATTCTTTGCATTTTCACCCTCCCCCGCATTCCACTTCATTTTAACTTCACCTTATCTCCTATATAATATTCCTTCTAAGTTCGTAGTGTGTATTCTATCTCGTGATTATGGCATTGTTTATGAGTATTGGGGAGAATTTATGTTGCGCTGCAGGCACTACTGTGTGCACAAAGGGGGGAATTTTTTGTTTGGCATTTAAAAAAAAAAAAGGTTGTCATTCAAAGATCAACGTCAACAAATTTCAAAGTGAAATACCAGCTATACATACCAATTCGCATTTTTTCCTAAACAGATTAAATGACTCGAAGACCTCTTTTTATTGCTATTCTTACCTGTAGACATCTTGGGTACTGTATTACCCCCCCCCCCCCCCCCCCCCCCCAGCGATTCAAATCAGTCTGATGACTCCTCTGAGTGGAGAATATGTCATTTGACTCCAGTACCATACCAATAAAGTTTGAATTTCCTCCTCTATTGCTCATCGCTAACTACCTCGGTTTGACACCAACCTGATTTCATATTTCTTTTTGTGCTGGCGTTTGATCACTTGTGGATATTCCCGGTAGCATTCGGACGCAATTCTTCTTTTTTCCCCACAAATTAAATCATTTTCTATTTGGCGGAATTCGAATTACGTCTCTGAGTAATTTTGTTAGGTCGACCCTCTTATATGGATGTAGGTTTCATCTATGGTTTACGTCGAGAACTGGAACATTCTGTCCGTGTCTGCTGAAGAGAAGTCTTGCCATCAAATCCTGCCCGCAAAAATGGTTTTACAATCAAATACTTTCATTCTTTGCACAAGGATGCTAGGGCAGTAGTGTACAAAAGACGCGGGGCGAAAAAAAAATCGTGTCAAGTCCGTAATATGAGTAATTTCAATACATGCTCTCACGCCTAAATTTAAATATGGACGAATTCAACATCTTGAACATCTGCTTCAGTAGCAGAAAGCGATATGTATAAGGTATATACATGTGTAGACTAATCCGATTGGGCTGCTGTTAATTTCTCATTACACATGGCTCCATAGGACTGGAAATAACATAATTCATACATTTTAAAAGTGTTTTTTTTTTAATCTTTAAAAACTTTTATTGATCAAATAATTCATACTTACATCGAAACAACAATAATCATGTAATCAATTCACAGTAATTACAAATGGTAAGAATACATGAAAAACGTCAAACAATGCGGAAATAGTAGGTAACACTTCTTATCTATATCAAAGGATGTAATCAAAACAATTTTTCCACAGGGACCATTTCTTATAGTGCATTCCTTCAATCTTCTTCTGTTTTGCAGTGTTAAGTTCTATGTATTTCGTATTACGAATAAAAGATAATAGCCCACTTAAAAATGGTTTTGCGTTTTTGCATTTTTGGATATAAATAATTATATCTTTTAAACATTAATACCAAATGATTTAGTAACATTTTGTTGGTACATTTTAAAAGTTTCTGATCCTGATTTATTACATTTTCCAGTGAATCATTCTATTCTTTCACTGTTGGCGGCCCCCTGCAGTTATGACGAGGCTCTCCTTAGAATGAAATATGTTTTATCTTAGGTGCCTTATTCCTTTCAGTTATTTGTAAATGAAAAAAAATGACCTCGCAGAAATTTTCGTTCACGCCTGTCACATATAGGGTTAATGAGACGAATAGAAAAAAGAGGATCCATTTCAAATACCCACCGGGGCGGGAAATTAAACCAGAGGAAATGTAAATGACAGTTTCATCGGCATATCCTATGGGGCTCCAATGAACGAGTGAATGAACTATTGAGATAACTATTGTCATATCTAAGATACTGGATTGTATCTTCTTCTGTTTCTCTTCGTATTAAGTAATACTGTCTTTTGACGATTATGCATGCTCTCTAGGTTAGCTTAGTTTCTTTTAATGATAAAGATATCAAATAATAAATATCGCATTCTTCACTTTGCATTTTTCTTGTTCATTGTTTATTAACATTTAGTAAATGACTGTACACGTATTTATGTGTCCTGCATGTAAAGGAAACAGATTTCCTCATATTATATATGGATAATTAAAAAAAAAAAACTAAATTGATTTGAATAAGATTTAATTTGCATTTTATATGATATCAATCATAGTAAGGAAATGTATTTTTGTAAAGCGAGTTATACCATTGTATAAAAGGTCTCAACACGCTTTATGTAAGTGATTGATTTAATATTGTCTTCTTTGTTAATTTTCATTTAAATCTCACCGGGAAGGACAAGGTATTACACGATAACTTTTAAATGCATTATGATCCTTAATGGGGTATATCCTGCACTTTCCTCTGTATCAAATAATGCCAGGTCATTTAGTATATTCAGCTGACTATCCATTTGCACAAATGCCTCTACCGAAGTTGGTTCCGAAGGCATCAGACTCTTGCTTAACCTTCAGGAAAACTGTACTTCTATTAATGGCTCCCAAGTCAGTAGATTCCACCTTTCAAAATTTCTGGAAGAATGTTATTCTGGGCTGTCTTGTTTCCAGTTTTAGCTGTCATTGTCCATTTTTAGCTTCTTTTGAGTCATCTTTTTGTCCTCGTTTACGTCATTTACTATCTAAATTGCTCCCTGGTAATTTCACATTCCTCATTTTATGTCCCCGTGTGGCAGGTATGCTCTTCTTGAATGGAATATGCTCAAAGGGTATCATGCTCTAAATCCGGTGAAAATATCTCTAATAGGAGACTTCGATAGGCAGCGCTGTCTAACCTGTCTCCATTTTAAGTTCCCCTCTAGAAAAGCACAATGACAGCTGCCTCTAGGTTAAATTTACCGCTGGGACGAAGATACTTTTATAGTGTTTTCAACAGACCCGACCGGTGTTTGCAGGGAATGTGCGTGAGGAGCTGCAAAAGGTAATTGAATTAGAGGTATTTTAATCGATCTTAAAGTCATATGGAAGCGTGATATGATGAGTCCAAATTATAGTCTCGTCTTTTCATTTGGCGTTAATCATTGCTAGGTATAAACATGGGTAATATATGCAAACATTGATAATTTCTTGGGAAGGTTTATGGTGATTTAGGGTGATAAATGATTCACGTAATCACGTTCTTTGAGAGAGAAGCACATCTTTCAATGCTTATTGGGTTAAAGAAAAATGCATAAGATTATGATTTTTGAAGGTCATCTACTGAGATTTCAGCGTATACACACTATATTCATGTCTCTATTTCGTAATGTTTTTTTTTTCAGTTTGGTTATCTTAAACAAAATAATCAAAAGTTTAATTAAGGTTTCATTTTGGTGAAAGTTGATAAAGATACACGCATACGAATACATGCATTCTAATTAACATGAACTAACAGAAAATGGGGTAATGTCATGTACTTTTAAAGTTGAAATAAGCATAATAATAACAATAATAATAATAATAATAATAATAGTAATAGTGGGTTCTTGTATAGCGCACATGTCTGTCAGACTTGACACTCCTGGCGCTCCACATTTAAATCTCATTTAAATAGTAGACAAATTAATTTCCTTCCTTTTTCGGCCCTTACAGACTTACGTATTTGTTTTATATGTGAATGGAAGATGATTGTTTTATACATGTATATATATATATATATATATATATTCCAAAATTTAGTCAATAAGCTCCACATTTTAATGTTATCAAAGTCCCATTTTCTTATTATAGGTGCTTCACTTGATAAAGAAGGTTTACCTTCAGCGTTTACACATAGTGCATGTATGTCTTCATCCATGATCGATCCCACGCCCGACCTACATCTGCCTGTGCCAAGTAAGATGCTGTTCATGGGAGACAGAATTAAGGTTATCGATTGCGCTTTCGAGGGTTATTCAAATGCTCTGGGTTTGCGCCACAGACCTTCCGTCTGCGATGTTTTGCTTTTGTTTCTGTTTTTTCGTAGGTACCTTGGAAATTCCATGTAATGGAATAATGCCTATGTGAAGTTGTCCTGGTATCAACCGTGTATATTAGAGTCCTGATATCATCTGACTCCCTTGGCTGCATGTTCACAAACTGGTTCATTTTAATTGATACTTCTGCCTCCTCGTCCACTTTACTTGACGCCCTTGAATTTCATCACACTCGGTTTCTGCCGTTCACAATGACGCCCCTCCCCTAGTGACTAGCAGCGAACTATTCCACCAACCTGTAAAAACAACCAAGAATGAAGAGAAAAATTGGCAGTGAATTTTGCCCTTGTAGTCGAATCTGTACCAATTATACGCCTAACCTATTTTTCATGTCGGTAGAAGGGATAATGGTTTCTTTCGCCTGGAAATTGATCTCTGTACAACCGGGAGTCTGACTTCCAGACTCCTGTCCTCTTTTCGAAATACCAAAATCGATAGCTTAATACATTCTCGTTTACCAACTTTCTGTGACTTTTTAGGGAGTACCGAAAACAATTGTCTAAGGGCAGATGTTTTGAATTCCCTATAGGGTCAAAAGAGCATGAAAGAGTAAGGTATTGTATTTTGTTTTTTTAAAATGTATTTTTACTTCGGAAAGCTGAAAGCGACCAAGTCATGTGAAACTTGTTGGAAATTAGCTAATCTAAGTAATGAAGCTATGAAATTAATGTGTGTGTGTGTGTGGGTGTATGCGTGTGAGAGATGAAACAGTGTGGATAAGGAGATTATATAGAGATGAAGGCGAGACAGAGAGACGAGGCGTACAAAGAGAGAAATAGAGAGAAAGAGAGAGAGAGAGAGAGAGAGAGGGGAGGGGGGGGGGTAGAAAACGAGAAAGCATTCGTGTAAGAATGGTTAGTTTGAATTTCTGCACGTATATTCTTAAAACATGGCACCATGTATTCATGTCATAGGAGATAGTAATGAATTGTCTTCCCGTTTTTGTCTTACATAAATGAATGAAATGCTTTTAGAGTCCTAGAGGAGGGATGTCATACATGAATGAATACACATTCTGTCGTTTTACTAATTCCTGGACAATAAAATGTATTTTGACCTTAAAGACAGAAGGGGGTAATTTAAGGGCTCTTTACTTCTTTTGGAACCAGCATGGCGTAGGGGAATTGCGAATTACTGACAGTCCCTTGCTCATGTTGTTTTTGTGGTTTATGCCAGTTATTTATCTCAAAACTACCCCTGTCATTTGGAATTACATTAGTCTCCGTCGTTTCACATTGACAGTTGTTTTTTTACTGCCACTGAACAGCTGCATTTGTTTACAACTGTGAAGGTCACATTGACTAATTAATCTACAAAAATTAAAGTAACCTTTTGAACAACGTCGAACAGTGGGACATTTTAGCTCAATTGACTAAAGGTACATTATAGTAGAACTAAATTTTGAGTCATAATAGAACAACGTTTCTCCTGTGGATGAATTTTTTAGATTATTTTTTTTCAAACTGCTGTTTTTGAGGTGTTATTATACATAAATGCTCTCATTTTTTGCCTTCGTAGTATGTTTATAACATTTTTGCTACTGATTCAATTAAACAAATTACTTATAATCTACTAAAATATGTTATACATAGAATGTCATCAATAACTATAACAAAAATTGACATGGTCTGGTATTGGAAAAAAAAAAATTCTCGAAAATATGGCGATGGACGAGCAGGGTTTTCATATGCTGGGTGTTTTCCAGTGCCGCATTCGGGGGGGGGGGGGGGGGGGAGGGAGGTCGCGCCTACACCTTAGACCGTCCTGCCAACTCCAAGAGTATGCATACCTTATATTGTGCGCCACACGTGCCCCAAACTGGTGTAGGCATTATTGTAAAGTTTGACTAGCGGGGGCCATGCGTCCTATGTCTTTGCAGATCCTAGATCTGCATCTGGTTTCCTACTGGATGTTTCAAGAAATCTTTTTTTTCCTTTTTTTTCAAGTTTCTACTTGTGGTATCTCAATAATTTGAAATCAGTTCTGTGGTATCATGCTAGGCATGCACATATATCATTGTCAACTCTCAAAGTGCCATCTGCTGCAGATATATGAGGAAGGTATGTGTTACAATCAGCACCATTTGGCTTTTTGTCTGAGATCAGGGCCCCGTTTCATAAAACTTGTTATCAATAACAAGTTTCAATAATTTTTATAAGCTACTGAAATCCTTGAATATGATTGGCTGAGAGCAAATTCGTCATAGAAATGGGGCAGTTGTTATTGATTTATGAAACGGGGCCCAGCAGTAACTTCACATCAGTGTTAGATGAAATAATGATTTCATATCAGTAGTAGATGGCACTCCTGCTTAGTGTTTGGATAATGTGGGTGTAGCTTTTCAAATGGCTTTTAAGTAAAGATATCATATCTGATTCTAGTAATCTCTGCAGTAAGTGCTTTTGTTTCATGTGTGTAAGCTTGTCTGATGGCCTTTAAAGTGTCTCACCTGATTTTAGGGATCTTGGTGCTTGTCAACCCTCTAGCGTCTTCCCCTATTCACCGTTTGTGCGACACATAGTCCGGCGACTATTGCTAAACGAATTCCTAACTTCAACCCTGAACCAAACCAGTAGCGGATTTAGGGGGGCAATTCCGGCCCGTGCCCCCCACCCCCCCCCCCCCTTGAAAGAAAAGTATACATTGTGCCCCTTTTATCATTTTTTTGTTGTTGGCTTGTCAGAGAATTCTAGAGGGATGACCTTTTTTTTTTTTTCCTTTTAGAGAATTCTGAAGAAGAAGTGGACCCCAAAATCCGATAACCCCCCCCTTTTTTTTTGCTTGGCAGAATATTTTCGGACATTTGTGTGCCCCCCTTTTTACAAAATCCTGGATCCGCCCCTGACCATAACTATACCTAACCCTAACATAGAATGCAATTGCACCCCTCACCTTAACTCTATATCACTGTGGAAATAAATCCCTGAGCAATTGCCGCCGGAGTAAATGTCGGAACATCCTGTTCACCACGACCTTCTTATTCTTTATATGTCATCATTTCTATTTCTTACTTTCAGTCGAGTTCTCCTCTTCAAGTCTATACTCCATTTTATTTCCACCGTATCTTTATCCTCGATTTGCATGCGCACTGAATACACACCCGCACCACCATCCATTGACAGAGAATTACAGTTTATGATGAAAAAAGATAGATCTTGTGGCGTTCCCATGAGAAGAAAGCTAAATAATATATTCATGACTACGGAACTGATGTTGCTATGTCTTAAATCTACCCTTAGAGACCCATGGCTCTAAACACCCACACTTACTCTGTTACACACACACACACTTGCATTCAGAACACTCTCTCACAGTGTAGGAAGCAATGCACTTTTACCCCCAAAAATGTGCAAGTAGTGTCGTGACCCTCAAATATGTTGATAGTTTTAGCCACATTGAGATATGACTCCCAAGAATAAAGGCATTAAAAACAATTAATTGGGAAATCGTGAAACCATCTCCAAAATGAGATACTGATTTTTTTTGTTTTGTTTTTGATCCGACCTCTGATTATGCTCTATTTTGTGTATTGCTGATGATTTGTGTTTTGGTCGATTATGGGACAAACCTTACTCGTAAACTACCTTGTGTGTTATTATATGAGTATGACATGTCTTATGATTCCTGTACAATAATTCTGAAATTCACATGTGATAACCATACTCAAAATACGTCACTAGTAACTACGTTCTTGGAGTGAGAGAGAGAGAAACACATCCCCCCCCAAACAACCAATCAAAGATTATAACATCCATGTCCTTTTAGTAACATGAAAATTGTTGTTTCATGCTTCGAATTCCATTCAAAAGGATATTGCTACGTTTAAACAAAATTTAAAGAAATATGGGATAATGCAGTAAAGCCTACAAAGTAACTTTAAATCTAAGGGTGCATTTAGATTCTAGACACTTATGACGGTCTTTTGGATAGAGGGTAACACCTTCACCTGAAAGTAACTTGTGCAAAGTAGCAGACTTGGAGGGATAACAAATCACAAGTCTTTGCTCGAAGTCTTTTCTCGAGATCCCAATTTCCTGCATCCCCGTCCTTGGTGGAATGTTTATTGTAGGCAACACTTGTAAGGTTCGTTCCCCTTTGCCAGGGTGACACTGAAAGTAGGAAAAGTGTTGGGTTTCACTGGATAGTATTATGCAGAGTGTTCACGAAGATTTCTTCTTTTGGTTCAAAAATGCGATGTATAGGCTTTTGTGCTTGTTAGTGGGAAGGCGGAATTTCTCCATGGATATCATAGCGCTTTCACACTTCATAACACACAAGAAGCTTTTAAATTGCGATAAACTGTCCCTTTAGATCACCCATCGAGGATTTTTACATTTATTGCAATGTATTAGTCATGGTATAATTGCGCGAGTCATATGATTCCCATTATCATTATTATTAGGATGACATTTACAATTGTCTGGGATGTTGGTTGTGAAAAAAATCTTTAGCAACCCCATTGAAGCCTCTCACTGTATGTTTAACGAGGATCTAAAATTTACTTTATTAACCCGTTGACGACTGAATTATCTCATTCCCATAGGCTTAACACAGGAACCGTCCGGTTCCCGTAGGTAATGGGTTAATGGCGATTTACTGCTTGTGAATGTATTGCCCCCATGATTGAAAAAAATAATACGATCTTCGTACTTTACAATACAAGGATTAAGGAGTATTCGTTTCCCATTAGGCCTCGTTGATCAGATTTGTAGAACTGCATGTATAACAAGTCTAATGTCATTCGTGCGAACCAGGTAGGATACCGGGACAAATTTGATCCCCTAAAAGTCTCGCCATGCTACAAAAAGGATAGGTAACATGATTATGATATTCCATGAATTGCTCTGAATATGAAAGTACATTCATCCCTTTTCCAAGCCAAGATGGAGTGTAATAAATGTGCCTGCATAAAAATGTAATGAAATAACTTCTGGAGGCAAACAAGAAATGTATACAAGTCACAATGTTGAACAGGCGATTCCCTGGGGGAATTTGCTGATAGCTGAACCTCTGCTTAATGATCTCTATCGACGTTTAGTATACGTCATAGCATGATATTCCACTAATTAAATATAATGGTGTAAGATAATACTGGGCGTTTAAAAGAAGGAAACCCAAATTCGAAAGTTTCCTGTAAATGGACTATTTATTTACCAGCGTTGAATTTCATATCATATGACAGAGTAATTCATTTGCTTTCTAATGACAACTTGTTTTGGTTCCAGGGTCACGCATCAGCGAACACCAGTGTCTTCAAAATTAAATGCAAAATTCTTGTTGGTTCACTTTCTTGTAAAACACAATATGCATGGTTTGGTTTAAATGTCTTTGTTAACTAGCTTGGTTTGTCTTCATGTCCATTCGTTAATAAGCAAATCTCCTAATGATTGATTTTACGCCTTAACAAAGAGTCTTATGAACTTTACAATGCATGCAACGATTTGTTAGCCATAAACTTTGACCAAGCAGAAGTGAGGTCTTCGTAGAGCACAGAGAACATGTTCTTTTGTCCCGAGTCTGACATTTTTTTAAAGATCAGCAAAGTCAAATCTTCAAACACATGCATGAGTTTTTGATTTTCCTTCTTTATGGTTTAAAAAAAAATATGAATCGAATACAGGGTAAAAGTAGACTATTTTTCATGCCAATGTTAAGCGTTGATTATCATGTTCATGGATTCAGTGGTGCTTGCAGATCTCATTAAATAATGATATCAAATATCATTTTGAAAGAATGTGAAATCATGTTATGAGGGAATTGTTTCTATTACGAACTAATGGTG
Source organism: Heliocidaris tuberculata (assembly GCA_025618425.1). Classification (NCBI taxonomy): domain Eukaryota; kingdom Metazoa; phylum Echinodermata; class Echinoidea; order Camarodonta; family Echinometridae; genus Heliocidaris; species Heliocidaris tuberculata. Next base: position 30,580,095 of record CM046835.1, read on the forward strand.
CGTGAACGGAAGATTATTAGGTCTATTTCTGCAGTCCTCTCCATGCGCTGAATTAGAGATAGATTACACTTGGAAGTTAATGTACCATTGTTAAATGTTTCTTTTAAATAGAGATCTATCATTTTTGATATAAAGAAGTATATCAGTATGTAATATAAAGTTTATCCTTAAAGCCTTTAAGGCCATGAATGTTTCATGCATATGGCTGTGGCTCCCAAGTCTGCACGCACGCGTAACTGCGCGATTCTGATTAAACAAATCATTCAACGAACACTAACTTTTCGTCTTTATTATTGCAATAGATATTCATTTCTAAAAAGAAAAAAACCGATCAGTATATTGAAAAAGCAATATTATTCAAAAGCCTCGAAATTGCCTTTCATGTAAAGAATCCCGTAAAACGAATGAGTGCGCAGATATGGGCACCATTTTTTTGGTGCAAAATAGCATTGTTATTGCTCAAATTTTGAAGATTTTTTTTCACACAGTTACTAGTTAGAATTATCAGGAATAACATAAAATCAGGCACTAGAGGAAAATTGAAGAAATTGTTATTCAGTTTTAAGTAAAATCTAAGGTGCTAACATTGGGCTCCTCATCATACTTTTGATTTTTGTGATCCATCTGAAAATAAAATTTTAGCGATTTTTCATGAAAATATACAAAATTATTATATATAAATATATATATATATATATATATATGTATATATATGTGTGTGTGTGTGTGTGTGTGTGTGTGTGTGTGTATATATATATATATATATATACGTTACCTCGGATGGAAGTACAAACCAGTGAGCTGTCATTTATACCTTCTATACAGTGCATCCCAGAAAAAAAAAAAGAAAAAAAAAAACGAAACCCGAAACAAAGGCTTATTGTGAGCAAACTGAGCTGTACAAATTCAATTTTTAGCTTTTCACAAAGCAGAAGTAATATGCTTTCAAATACCATACACACTTCAAAGAACCACATTGTTTTGAAAATGACATGTGAAAATCCATTTGTGCCAGATTTGGGTAAAAAGCGCGATACATTAGGAATACATGCCGTAAATTAAATGGTGTAAGCTTTAAAAGATGATGCACAAGACATTCACTGTGTGATGATATGCATTCAATTAGCAATTACATAAAAATATGGGCTTTTACCCATTTATGTTTCTTTCAGGTCACGTCCGTATGTACTCCTAACAGTTGGCGGCACCAAAATCTGGCACAACTGGGTTTTTAAATGTCATTTTCAAAACTATGGGGCTCGGTAAGGCATGTACGGATGGGTGCCATCAGTGTATTATTTGAAAGCATATTACTTCTACTTTACGGAAAATAGATAATCATGGTCATAAATAACATAGTTTGATCATAATAACCATGTGTTTTAGACTTTCGTTTTTTCTGGGACGCATTATTGCCTTTTCAAGGATCCTTTGGTTTGGCGGCATAAAAACGGCGCCACAGAAGGGGGCTTATCCGTATCACTACAAGCTTTACTCCTGCCCTTTACACCTATTCTTGATGATAAAAGTTGTGCATTCTTTAATGTGGCAAAGTTATTTTTATGTAAGAATGTACTTCAAACACCGGTGTACCTACCCGTTGAGCCCATTATCTTGCATTATGAATAAGCATGAAATGGGACGCTAGACGCTAGAGGTGTCGTATTCGAGTGGTTTAAACACTTGACTGGAGATGCGAAGGTCGTGGGTTCGATCCCTGGCACGGAATTTATGTCATTGAGCAAGGCATTTGATCTACATTGCTCCTCTCCAAGCAGGTGTTAAATGGATACGGTAGGATGCGAAAGTCATCGTGGTTTGATCAGTGAGCGTCTGCAAAAGGCGCCTGGCTGGAATGCTCCCCAGGGAGTGGAGAAGGTGCATACATTGTGTGCGGGCAAGCCATGAATCGACCGGGGTAATCATATGTCTGTAAAGCGCTTAGAGGCATGGTAGAGTTTTATGCGCTATCTAAATCCAGTATATTATTATTGTCACTTCTGTTTTGTCTACATAACGTGAATGTACTACAGGGCACGATTCTTATGCATTTCCTATTCCTCATACCTCCTTTTCTTTACTTAATAAGATGTGATTTTGTGTTGATATTTTCCCGATATCCTACAAATCGGGCATGTAAAATAGAGGATAAGTTTGCAAAATGAAATTTACATAAAATTCATGATTTATTCGCAAAAGAATATTTACATTGTTAATGGAGTTGTTTTTGTGTTAGCGTTGTTTTAGGCCATTTCATTTTTCTGCTTGTATTTTGTATGCATAAATTTTATTCCTATTAGTGTCTTCAATTAAAATGTAAATCTAAGTAGGGGATTAGGGGGCACAGACAACTGTTGTTGGTAAAGTGTCAAGTTATCACCTTTTTTTTTTTTTTTTACAACGGTTGGATGTTGTTCATGGCGTAGTTGAATCTTGGGGCATTGCACTATATGAATACGGAAACTGGCGCTTTGTTGGTCATGTCTTTTCGGCCATGTCAAATGAAATCATACTCTATGTTGGCGGCATGAGCCTGATCGTAAATGTGTATCAAGCATCCCGCCGTGAGGCATGCAGGTGTCAATAAATTTTTGAGTAGACGGCATCTATTAAAACGAAAAGAAAAAAAAAATATTGAAGATATCATGAATATTGCCGTCCGCACCTGGGATGCCTCGTTATACATTAACCCTTTCATGACAAGAAATATTTAAGGGCTAAATTGATCACATTTTTTTCTTCAAAGTGGCAACAATAATATTTTCTTTTAATGTTCGATGGTTCTTATAAAATGTAATATCTTTGAAAACAACATATATGGTTAGGAACTATGACGAAAAGTTGAAAAAATTGCCAATTTCGATTTTAAAAAATGATTATGAACCTCATGAATGTGTTGCCAATTTAAGGATTTTAAGGCTTATTCTCCTGTGCAGAAATTTTTGCTCTTTCTACTTATGCATCTGGTATATCTTATTAGAGCTCTGAATCAAAAAGTTATTGAGCCAAACCACAAAATGTGGCCAACTGTCTCGAAAGGGTTAACACGTGGAGATGGTTAGTGAAGCTTCGAAAGTATAAATCACTTTTTCCTTTTTGAATTATTTAGGAATTCATGTGTGCGTGTGAGTGTGTGTACACATTTTCTGTATTTTCCTTTTGTTAAACTTTCGGTTGGAATCATCAGTTGGCTGGAACGTTATCCAGTTCAAATTTATATTGGTTCGTCATTTTAACAGTGGTTATTCGGGCGGAGAATGTATATATGATTTTGTGTAATGCCAATATGATTAATTATTCCTATCCAATGTTTTTTTTTCTATAGTAGCCTTATATTGATGTTCAACTACATAATTTGTGGCCTCTGTGAAGTTCGTATTTTTTTAATGGGATTCTGCCGGTCTTATTGGCTGGCATTCGCTTTGAGCAATGATAATCGGTGCTTGTTCACTTTGGGTTTGGCCGAAGAAAGTATGAAAATGGTTAATGAATTTCCTTGAAACGATCTATTTCTGTTCCATGGTGTTCCACATTTTCTCCTGTACTTGAAAAGCACTCAAAATTGAGTACTGAAACAGAAGTCATTAAACATTGTGCAACGTGAAAATATTTTTAAGTTCTTTTGAGAAAAATAGACATCTCAACAGGTCATCTTAACAGCCATCATTTTATTGCAAGTTATTTGAATGCATGGTGCGACTATTCACAATGATTAGAAATTATTTTTATTTAATTTCAACTTTAAACGTAAAGGTTAATAAATAGATAAAAATCTTGTATTGTCTTTATTACTAGCCACGTTGTCTAAGTACACGGTGACAAAGATGATTGACTATATATGTATAGACATAACTGCGTTTTAAAGAGAGAACAGATAAAGAGAGGGAAGGAAAGACCCCCCCCCCCAAAAAAAAAAAAAAAAAAAAAAAAAATGAGATGAGAGGAAGGGAAGTGGAGGCGGGGTCGGGGAGGAATTGGAGAGAAAGAAAATAATTGAAAACCCCAAAAATGTACTTTTGAATTACCATACTTTTAATTCCTCATCATAACTAAGTAATGAATATGATATTTGAGAGCTAGTACTCAGTAATGTGGATTCTTCTAATTTTGACCTTGCTCATAAAAGCTGATTAGGGTACGAAGTAATGAGCTTTTTTAATTGGTCCATTATGAATGATTGTTCGTAAAACATTTTTGCTTATTCTGATTGTGACCTTGCACTCAGCAACGGAAAACAAGCACGGGAAGCAAATGATTAGTAAACTTAAGGCACAAGTTAGATTAGAATAGCTCGTTATAATACGGTATTGTCTTTTTGGCCTTGATGGCCTAAGCTCGGTTAACGTCCTTTCAGTCCTTGAATACTGCGAAAGGATATTTTTTTTCGCGTGATCTGATGAGGCGAGGTGAAGCCGTCATGTTTGACCAATGGACCTTAGTACATGACATCCCCTTCCATCAACCTATCACTCCTTTGTAATTACCGTCTTCAATTTCTTCTTATGTGCAAGGTGTCAAAGGTTTAGGTTCTATTTTCCCACTATAATTACCGTCTTGTATTCCATTTCATGTTCTGCGTATGAAAAGATTGAGGCCCTTTTTTTTTTTGTTAGAACCACCAGATATAAATCTCGTATTTAAAGGTAGTGATGTGTGAATGACATCACTCGTGCGAGAGAGAGAGAGAGAGAGAGAGAGGGAGAGAGAGAGAGAGGAGAGAGAGAGAGAGAGAGGGAGAGAGAGAGAGAGAGGGAGAGAGAGAGAGGGAGAGAGAGAGAGAGAGAGGGAGAGAGAGAGAGAGAGAGAGGGGGAGAGAGAAGGGAGAATGAGAGGAAGTGAGAGATGGGGGGTTAAAAGAAGAGAAAACAGATGGTAAACTAAAGAGAAGTAAGACACTTGAAAGGAAGGGATACAAAAGGTAAGGAAAAGAACAGTATAAGAGGCGGGAGAGAGAAAAACCCGTCCAGATTTAAAGCAACATTCAGGTAAAATTGATTAACAGAACGCAATGTACAATCTGAATGACATACCACGTAAAATGAAGAGTATTATTAGTCTAGTTTTATGTAAAATTAGAGTTTATGGTAGAAAAAATATGTTTGGTGAGGGAAGCAGTTGACAAAAAGAGACTGAATAACATAAATAAAAAAGACTGAAAAGATAAGAATTTATAAAAATGTAAAGGTTATAAGCAGTATTTCAGAGAGACAAGTTAAGAAAAATGGAGAGAATGACAGAAGAAAGTGGATGTAATGTGAAAATAAACAGAAACCAAAAGATAAACAGCGAAAAAGAGAAACTCTTATGGGATGTATTCAGAAGAAAATGGGTTGACCTGGAGTTAGCAATTGTAGACGAAGTAAAGAGAGAGAGAGAGAGAGAGAGAGATATGAAATAGCCGTAGCATGCAAAGTGCAAGAGATATTTAACGGCCGGTTGCAGACTATCTGATCGTCAATTTTTTTTTTTTCATATTTGATGAAATGACTTGAAGACCTTGTATACATATGTATTTGCACTCGTTTGTTTGGAAGGCCACGAATGCTCGAGCCTACATGCTTATTAACAAACATAGATAATAGATCCATCAGAAACTCATTACGTGGGTAATCCAGCCATCGTGCATTTTTCACCAGAGGAAAGTATACCTCAACTGTATTTGAGGCCAAAGCAATGCGGCCATAGGGTTTTCTAGCAAATATTATTATATGCAATTGCTATGTGCTATTTCAACCAGCAAAAAGCAATTTTTGCTTAGGACATGATTTCACAGCTTCAATGTAATTACATATTAAACATTTATTTCCAAAGTTTGTTCCGGACTTTGACTCACGAAGGTTTCTATTTCCGTTAAAGTTTAGCGCTTTCCCCTTTTGTAGCATGTGGTTGCATTATTTTGAAGTACGTCCTAGAGGACAACATGTGTTCATTGACAAATACGACATTTTGAATTGTAAATTGAAGAGGAAGATAAAGCAATTTGCTTAAAGTCGTGACGCTTCTCTTCACTGCTGCTTTGCCTGCTGCCCCATCTCTCACTCCTCCCTCTTTCTCTCTCTCTCTCTCTCTCTCTCTTCTTCCCATACACACAATCTGTTTTCCCTTTTTTTCTTCCAAAACCGAAAAGGGACTTATACGAAGTTTTTCTTTCAACAGGATCCTCCTAAAGGTATTATTGCAAAGTATTCACACATGCTGTAATTTTTCATGTATTTTGTATTTTGTTATTTGACTATTTTTTTTTTCCAATGATCTTTATTTTGATTTCACTCAATAATACATGGATTTTTTTTCTTTTACAAAATTATTTTCATTGAATTACATAACAGAAATACAATAAAAATCACAACTAAAATATTTCAGTGACTTACATGATCATATGAACAATAGAAGATAAGGCTTGACACACTGAAATACATTACCAGAAATACAATTAATCATCACTAAAACTGTTTCAATGAATTAAACATGATAAACATCAGAGAGAAAAAAAAAACCTTAAACAATTTTTTATAAGAAAAAAAAAATTGAGTGAAATCTTTCTTCTTTACCAAAAACCTACCCCTTTGACCTCCCCTAACCCACACCCTCCTTACAAAAACAAAAACAAAAACAGCCGCAACACACACACAGACACACGACGCTACACACATATTCACAAATCCTCTCTTTCAACCCCCTCTCTTTTTCTCTCTCTCTCTCTCTCCTTACCCCTGGATATCGCCCCCAGTCCTGCCATTTCGGTGCAATCTCTCCCATTTTAACAAATGCTTATCTAACTTATTCCTTTTAATAGCTATTGCTTCTTCCTCATTTTGATATTCTAACAATACTGCTACCTTTTTATGTACACACACACACACACACATATATATATATATATATATATATATATATATATACATATATGTATATGTATATGTATTGAACGTGGAAGGCAAAAAGATTAAGAAATAAATTAGTTTATACACAAAAAGTAATTTTGATGATAATGTGCTCATTTCCTAAAGGAATATTGCATTCTTGCTTTGTGCACGCTTGTGTCCCTTTGCAATGTCATGTTCAGATATAATGGATTACAATTAGTGTACTTTCCCCCATGCATCGATTTCGTGATCAGAATTAGCTAGTGAGATTAAAAGTTTACAGGTCGAGCGTATTTATTCTATAGCTCAAATGTTTATTGCTCATCAACTTAATGAATATTCCATGATGAATCTACAAAGTAGAAAGGATGTTTTCTTACCCACTATCATTTCATATTAGTATCTTAATAGAATTGCTATTGACTCTAATGCTAACCCGATATGGCTAAAGAAAGTCTTGAGCTGGAGAGTTGAAAATCGATTGTAGTTTGCCTTTGAACAAATATATTAACAACTTGAAGTCAGCACTATTCCTTCGAATGCAAGCTGAGTAATTGAGAGAAACTTCAGGCTAAGTACCGGCACAACTCAAATAATATTTCATTCAGTTGAATACACTGAGGAAAAAATGAAAGTGGACACTATTTATAGTGAAGATTTTAAAATAAATATTTAATATAAACTTTTCTTTTATATATATCGAAATAAATATGAATTATTTTTCTTTAAGATTATATGCAATTAGAATCATACAATTCACGCATGAGTGAGAGTAGTCTATTAACAATAAATGAGTATCTGAAAGAAAATTGCAAAAATGGGGCATCTAGCCATTCCAATGTTGATGAAAATTTCTATCTAGTAGAGTCAAGTCAAAACAATATAAAAGACAATCACGCGAAACATTTGAATTTTCTTGTCAAAACCACGCAGTCTGAGACTACATGCAGGTGATATCCATAGCTCAATCCTCCTCATTGTTTCTTATTCTTTGTTTTCATTCTTAAACAGTTAGGTCCTACAGATGCACATGTACATGTTCATTAATATTTGCTGTATTTTTTGCAATTTTCTTAATCAGACCTTCTAAAGTTTAAATGAATATGCCCATCGAAGCGTGAATATTTAAAACTTAATCGTAATTGATGTTGGTAGAGTATTAATGTTTCTTTAATTTGATGTAATATTTTATATTTTATTGACGGTTTATATAAAAAAATTGAACAATAAAGAGTGTCCACTTTTATTTTTTTCTGAGTGTATGTTAAGCGGAATGAATTAAAAATGATATAACAAAACAGTACCAAGTGAACACGATACAATTGTTTAGGTTACGTACTAACATTTACTTTTTACTTTTTTACTTTTCCTAAAAAATTAGGCATAAATATCTTAGTACGGGGGCCACGGAGTATGCTGACATGTGCAATTGATTGAGCATGTGTTTTTAAAAGCTCTAATGTGCTTTTTGATAATGTTTTCGTTACATGTGAAGTAGAATATTTTGAGAGGATTAATTTATGAATCGTTACAAGTATTATTCATAAGATTGATCCTAAATCTTTTGAAATGGATTTAGATTCAATTATTCACATTAAAACCATGTTCAGACCTTAAAATATTGTTCGCCCCCCCAAAAAGTGAAGGAAAAACAGAAGAAGACAGAAAGTATAATTGAAAAAAATATACTTATAGCCTCAAATTGATATTCACCTGGAGAAGCACGCTTCCTTATAGAATGATCCATATTTGGCTGAATAATATCATACACAGACTGTCACATATGTTGTGAGATTGAAAATGGATTTATGAATTAAATCTAAACACGTAGCATCAATAATTATCTCCCTTAGTACCATCATCGATAATTGTGAAGTGGAGTGCTCCTCATATGCTACGTGACTTATTCGTCACAGTAAAAAAGCCCAGGAATATAGGACATACCGCAGTACAGTATCTGTTTTGTATTTTGCTTCAATTATGACACGATGGCTAATTGAAATGTTGAAGGTGTGAACAAAACATTTACAAACGGATTATACCTTGTTAGCATATTTATGGTAATTATAAAATCATAAGGGGTGTCTGCATGGTAAAATAATCAAACAATTTGCGACACTTCTGTGTATATTTGTTGCTCATGAAATGCTTGTCACCGTTTTGGATGTCGGCGTGGATATGTAACTTTGATGTTCATGTCCAATCTTTTCAGACCATGATCAGAAAATAATGTCCTAGTTATGGTAATTTTAGAATCATGAAAGGCATCTGGTAAAACAATCCCAGAATTTACTAATGATGTTACCATGTGTGGGGGAAAGGAAGGTTGATTGGAAAGGATAGCGAACTTTATACTCTGAGAGGTGAACGAATGAGGTGTAGCGTTGTCATTTATCCAAGATTTGAAAGATTATGGTTTTGAAGAGAACTGACAGAAGGATGATGGAATGATTCGAAGAGAACTGATACATACTCAGAAATTTAACAATACATTCCTTACCAAAATCCTCCTGGCGTCGATCTCGAGATGAATTATGTATGTGGATAGTTCAGAATGGGTAACAGAATTACACAGCCTGTCTTGCTATGCATTTGCAATGCGTGGTAAAATACCAACATATGATCTCTATAACAATATGTGCTGATTTTCCTACGCGGAATTGCCTTTGGTGGCTTGGAAGAAGAAAATGAGATCGAACATCTTAATATGGAGGATAATACATTTGAACAGGACAATGAGAAATCTTAAAGAAATTCATGAAATAATATCTACAGAGAGCACAGAATATGGAAAGAACGAAATTGGAAGATTTTTTATATGGAGATTACGTAACGTCTTTCTAATCCTGCCCTTTATCTACCAACAATCACACCTAGTACCCCATTGACACCAGCGATACCGACACCACACGAACGAGAAACCGAACAAAAATTTACAATACACCGAATCAGGGGCGGATCCAGGATTTTGTAAAAGGTGGCACACAAATCTCCGAAAATTTTCTGCAATTTTCAAGCTAAAAAAAGTTTTAAAAAGTTATCAGTTCTAAAAAGGGGCGGGACACAATTCCAAAAAGAGGGGGCGCAATGTACACTTTTCTTTCAAGGGGGGCACAGGCTAGAATCGCCCCCCCCCCCCCCATTCGCCACTGCACCGAATGACCAGGAATCACTCGGTTTGCAGTCGGGTTTGCAGTGTAACTAAGGTATTATCCCAGTTCTGTGTATTTCTTCTCTGAAGACACAGCTGGACACCATACCTCTTTCGCCCATGGTGTTTTTCTAATCAGGAAATGTACTGCACGATTTGAAAAAAAATAATCAAAGTCTCACGATTGTCAGCTTGCACTTGATAACATTTGTCGTAACACTTCGATGTTCGTTTACAGAGAAATTACAATTTTAAAGAGGGAATCAGTTACAATTTTTTTTCTGGAGTTGTTAGAGCATGAGTGAAAGTTCCACAGCATATGCTTTATGATGTTTGTAGATATACGATGAATTTATTCAATTACATACAACCCCTTTTTGATGCTCGTGTTTGCATTTAAGAAAAATATACAGAATATCTGCAGATGACTATTTTCATGTAATACTGCAAATTTTATGGAGCCATATACAAGAGTTGCAAACCGTTGTGCCTCGTCTTGTCTTATGAATTAAAGCAGGTCATGAAATCAACAATATAAATTTTATTTGAAATACGGATCGCACATTTTCTCACGTACAAAACGCAGGGATACATTGTGCACGTCAAACAATTTTGTCATCACCTTCTTATTTCTGAAGTTTTAGAGGTAGCCGTTAATCTTATATTGTTATTCTTTCTTTATAAACGAATAATCATCATGGATTCCAATGTCTCTATTTTGACTGCTATTAATTTCTCAGTATTCTAATTGGACGTCTGTTTGTCATGTTGTCCCTCATTATTTTGACAGCGAACATGAAATGAATCATACCGTAACCTTCGACTGTATAAAATAGATGCTGGATAGTTCATGGTTGATGCTTGAAAGGGTTTGAGAAGATTTAAATAGATTTTGCTCACTTTGCAACACACTGATACTACATTAGCATGTTTGACTTTTGTCAAGAGCCGTTATCCAATCTGAAAGTTTTATTTTTATATATCAGGTTCGATCAAAGTACAACCATATTTTTCTTTTCATAAGTCTTCTTTAGTATGATAGCAGTTCCCTTTTTCTATTATGCTATCTGCATTAGATGTTGATGTACTGCACTTGAAGTATATGCTTTCTTCTTGTCGTTGAAAAGGTATAGTTTACGGTTTCTCTTTTCTTTTCTTTTTTAGCAGGATGTGTTTTTAAAGATTCTAATGTAAAATGACCAGGCGGACAACTGCCCCCCGAACCACCCAAAATAATTACCCCCAAGACTATTACCCCCTCATAGACAGTCACTCGTCTATAATAATTGCTACATTCCTATGCGGTTAGGGGTGATTTTCAGTGTGGGCTGGGTGTTTGGATAATAATAGTCCTAGAAAGATATTTGTAGAGGGATTCTGGTCATGTGGTGGCTGTCATAATGGTAATTTTCCAAGAGATGTACCTCTTCGTTGTGTTATATTCTGTATGCTATAGTTAGCCATTGTTTTTTGGGGGATGGGGAGGATAGTAAATAGGTATAATGAAAATTGTAGTGGAATAAAAGGGTGGATTTATCCTAGAGTTGTACGATGTGTGTATTCTTCGATCATCGCCTGGGACTTCTTCCTTTCACAAGGTGTTTTGCACAGATTTGTCCCTTCGACCCAGGAGTAAATGGGTCGAGAGATAACTTCAACATGCTTTAAGTTTTCATCGGCTGTGATGTTGATGTGTGAATTAACGTATACGTTATCATATCAAATTACCTAACTAAAAATTACCTAACTAAAAGATTCGATTGGATCGGACTTTCAGAAAAAAAAAGGGTTGCTCTAGTTGCGATGAAAAAGTAATTGCATCCATGTATCGATATATTTGATATATTGATGCTAAAGAAAGAGACACAGCGAGAGTATACAGCCCCGGGAAAGGTTAACAATCATGTGATAATTCTGATGGTTATTTTTGGAATATTCACAAATACCTTTACGATATTCACAGACGCACAATCTTTCAGCAGTGTTGACGCAGCTGGCTAAATAATGTGTCTTCATCTGTCTTCAGAATCAAGTAAATCATGTCATTTCCGCCTGCCTCATCATGATGTGGTTCTGTAGACCCAATGTCTGAATGGATAGATTTCTGTTCCAAATGTCAAATTACGTTAGACATGTCATTCATGTACTTCAATAAACATATGATATTAAGTATTTCACGACACAATTTTATTACGAGAATGAAAATTAATATATGACGTATGTTGGTTATGCCTGGCACTTCCTGCGGTATAGACATTAAGTAGCCAATCATTTGAACAAAAGCATAGACCACTTACTTGTGAATGAGAGTAATTCAGACTTCTGAAAAAGCACCATTTCATTGTATTACCGAAAGCCCAGACGAACAGCTAAGCGGGGAAAATAATTATTCACGTAACGAGACAACCAAGCATAAGAATATGTACTCATGATTCAGTGTACGCCATAAATACGAGTAACTACGCAATGAAGTCAGTTTGATTTGCGGAGCAGGTGAATACCTGACTATAATGTAGAACTATGACAATAACATTCCGCGGAATGCTCTTTGATGTTGTTATTAATAAAAGCAATAATGTAATTTAGTCTTATACTCTTACAAGTTGTTGTACATGATTGTATTGATTATCCTTGTTCGTCGGAGGGGACCATGAATGGCATAAAGAGAGAAAGAAAGAAGGAGAGTAAAGAGAAACCCTGACAAAGGTTATCATAAAATAAATAAAGGCAGGCGACATGGAAACCATAAGATTTTTATTGCATTATGAATTTAGAATTAATGCAAGTAGGAAAAAAAGAAAAGAAAGTGGAATAGAAATGATCTTTGAATAACATGGAAGGATGGAGGGAGGGAGTGATGCAGTAACAAAGAAAGAGAGAAAGAGGAAAGGAAGAACATAAGAGAGAGAGAGAGAGAGATCAACAGAGCTTTGGCCATGTATGAGCAATGGAATTTGACATTCGGCGCATATACCAAAAATGGTATTTGTCATTACTTCTTGAGAATGCTTTTCATTTCATAACGTAACTAAACAGTTTGCTTCTCATATCTTTCCCGTTCCATGTTCCCCCATCCCAGCATACCTTATAAGCTAATTGAGATATTAATGCAATTAGGGAAACGGTAATACGTGTAATGCTAGCTAGAAGTGCAAATATGACTTTCATGTAAACCCACAAATATACATCATATCGAAGTGCAATATGATCGAGAGCATGGTTTCAAACTTCCATTGCTTGAAACCATGCTTGTAATCATCTTTCTTTTCCTTAATCCTAAGATGTCTTTTTTTATCAAGATAATATGTGCATCTATAATAAAGAATATTTCTTGCACAAACATGTCTATATTTGTCAATTTTTCTCCATTTATAAGATATTCTAATTACATTGCAGCTTTTCTATAATCCAAACCCTATTTTTGAAGAGAAAATTTATACAGAATTAACTATGTACATTTCATTCAAATATCCGTACTGTTTCCCCGACACCTGTCTTATAGTACATACCTCATAACATGTCTCAGTTCCCTCATACTTGTCGAAATCTCTTCCTAACAAAAACCTTCCCTCGATGAATATCTGTCTCAAAAAACCTTTATCATTTATCATTTTAATTGCAGTCTGAAACATTTAGCGTCAATTTGAAGAAAATTTAGATTATCTTATAAATGAGATTTCGTCCTTTTATAATAAGAAGTGTAAATATAGTTAAGAGAAGATGGAATCAATTTTTTTTATACCTTTGTCGAAAAGCCCAAAATTTAGGTCAACTTTAATTATTAAGGGCGGAAGAAAGATCATCGAATTTTGAATGCTTCATTAATGCAATACATCGTGATTATTATGCATGGAGGACATTGATTGGTAATGGATACTGGTTATAGGGTGTGAAAGTCATTACTGGACTAGTGAGGGGAATGTTTAAATTATGACTCGTTTCTCTTCATCTGAAGGAAAAAAAGGCAGATGAAAAAATGTGATGTAGGGAAAGAAAGAAAGAGAGACAAACCATAGACAAAGCAATACTGTAAAGCCACAAACTTTAGCGACAAAAAACTTTCGCGAATCGTTAGTGACAGCCAATTTTGCAGCAAGAAACTTTCGCGAATTGCAGTAAGTGTATGTTGTTTCAATCGTGATTTTATCATTTCGCGGCAGGAAACTTTCGCGAATCTCGACCCCTCACGAAATTCGCGAAAGTTTCATGCACGCGAAAATTTCTGGTTTTGCCGTATAAGTAGAAATACGACAATAGATGTAAGAACGAAAATGGTTTAATGAAGAAGTAGAAAATGACGAACTAGCATTCTCCCAATACTGTCCTTTAGTTTGTGATTGTGTTCATAGAAACTTGTGCTCTTATTTAAGAGGTTATAACTATATGAGCATGATTAACGTATACCAGGAGCATGATTAACATATACCAAAAGGCTACATAATGATCAAAGATAGGCAGTCAATTGAGAAATAATCTGTTGATAGACAATCTTAGAAGTAGTGTTCCTTTTATGATAAAATTATGAAGGGCCTTTTACATTTTTTTGTGATCACATGTCATTCATATATTTCATGCACTTGAGAATTATTATGAATCTGAATTTTCAACTCCTCAGTATTTAAGCTTTCATTGCAACTCATTGCAAACAATTATAAAGAACCAAATGCTATTTAGTCGCGATCATTCATAAAAGCAATTACTTTCTAAATCCTCCATTTCTCCAAGGTACGTTGTGAATTATGTTTCAAACATCTTTGTCTTAAGGCTTGTTGTTTCCGGTTATATACTATAGTTACATGTTAACATGTTGCTATTACGAACGTTCTTAATTCCCGTACTTTACTATTTATATCCCTCGGGACAATGAACATTTGGAGCAATGCATTTGAATATTGTTCAGATAAATTAGCCGTATCAAATATTATTGCAGACTATTGAAATATTTGGTGAAATTGTTTTTGAATTAGGAGCCTTCAGAACATTAAGCATAATTCATTTTTTGAATTTCAATAAGTACACTACGTTTTTGTAGAATTATCCAAGCTCCAGATGTTATAGCTTCTTTATATGTGAATGGGGGTCAGGAAATGACTTCTGATGGCTTCCTCGTTAAGTTTAAACTAGTTTACGTTGTATTGCCAATCAATCGGAGCTTGAATGTTGTCCAGTCACGTGGTGGGAATACCGCAAAGTGACGTTTCTTCTCCACATGGGATTTCACAGCTGATGTTGGCGTCAAGATGAATGTTTGAATGTATGTAAACATGAAAAAAAAAAAGAAAGAGGAAGGGCTTACCAACTTTGTCATCTAGACTTAGCCATGTGTCATTCATGTAAAGCTGATTGAGCTGCGAGCTGTTTATTAGTATATGGGAAACAGCTTACAACCCTCCCACGCACGACCATACGTTTTGAAGAAAAATTAAACGAAATCACCTTTCATTGGCAAGACGATGACTTGCTGATGTACAGTGAGGGAGAGAATCAAGCTGTCATGAAAATCATTAAGCAACTGAGGTTGCTATTTCTTAGAACATAAGATAATTAAAGAAACTGTGGTAATGGGGTAACGTGTAAGCTTTCCGACAGGAGAGTAATGTGCGCAATACTCTTCTTCTTCTAATAATAATAATAGTGCATGGGTTCTTGTATATCTCACATGTCTGTCAGACTTGACACTCCTGGTGATCCAAAATTATTAACGCGGCTTTAGCATGGCTGCTCTTATAGTATTCCAAGAAATTGGCATTTCAAGAAGTTAATTCCTGCCAGGTACCCATTTACCTTACCAGGGTCGAGTGTTGCAAACGTAGATTAATGTCTTGCCAAAAGACACTAATGCTGGGCCATGAATACGAACCCCGTACTCTGTGGTTCACAGTCCGGGGACTTATCCTCGAGACCACTACACCTCTATATCTATATCATTCATAATTATATAAAGTGTATCGTGTGTATTGTTGACAAGATTGAGCACGAGAAGGAAAAATGTGGCCCCTCCTTCCTTGCCTTCCTCCACTAAAACATTTGAGGACATGCCCGAAATGTATTTGGATACTATAATGGAGACCTCCCTGGATTTGGGAAGTGTTTCACGGGAAATTCAATGTGTTGTCTTCAGGAACACATCAGCAAGGGTTCTTAGTATCTGCGGAACATTTTTGTTTTTGATACTTGTAGCTTTTTGTCACCAATTTTTCTTCGGAGAGCCAAGCTATGATTTGCTTAAATACGCTGTTAATAGAAGGTATTTTTGGTTTTAAAAAGGACATCTAAGCAAGATGTAGACATATTTTCAGGTTGTGTTCAGTATCTATCAGAATGTGACATTGTCAATATATGGTTATTTGTACTGTAACATGAAAAAAATTCAGTTATATAAAAACGATTGATATGGAAAACATTCACAACACATTATGCACATACATTATATCTCTCAAACTTTATGCCTACGTTAAATTAGATTCTTTGTTGTATAATTATTATTAATTTTGTAAATGCTGTGATATAGTTGTTCTATTTGGCGAGTACTGCTAGTTATTATTATTATCATCATCACCATCATTATTACTATTATTATTATGAATGTCCATTGGACTTGGCATCAAATGCTTCAACGATTCACTCGTATATTGCAATTCTAAAAAAAATAAAAAATAAATAAATCGTTACATTCGACTATTTTGCATATAATTCATCCCATTCTTAATAGAATGAACCTCCTTCTAGAAGGAAGATGCGTCCGCTTTAAAAAGATTAAGTATAACAAATCTAAAAGTCCTAAATTCAGTGAACTGATTCTATCTCTTCTGAGAAGCAAGTGACGAGGGCTGACAAGAGTTGTGTGTTTCAGTAATTACAACGAAAAACACGTTAATTTGAAATTTATACCGTAACCAAAGAATATAAGTTCCTGCATGTTCAGCAGGTTTTTCTTGCCTCTCATGATGTTTATTTTGGAACCCGTCGGGCGTTTTGGCAATTTTGAATTGTTCTCCGGAAAGCTATGTGAACTAATTAATTGCATGACGTATCTTGACAGGAGATTAGGTGTCGGATCTGTTGCTCGAACGAATTCTTATCAAATTATTTCCAACAAGCAGTAGTAATCGTCAATAAAAAAATACCAGAAAAAAAATATTTGTGGTTGAGGAATTTCGTTACATCCTGATAGCGTTCAACAAGAAGTCATGTCAGTCATTGTAAATTATCTCCACCAGTCCATATACTGTTCACTGACAGACATTTATTCGTAGCCTACATATTGCTTGAACCGCACGCCATGTCTAAATACCCTCTAAAAAGAAAGTGTGATGAGATCGATATTCAGAAGGGCCATGATGTAACCACACTAAGTTGTAGATCGGACACTTTCAATTAATAATTAATAATAATAATTATAACATTTATATAGCGCTTTATACTGGTGTTTCTAAGCGCACAGTATTCTTGCTATTAATAGAGTAACCTGAATTATTATTCAATCAAATTGAATTAATATTCATATTTGAGGGGAAAAAAAAAATTTGTTAGAATACAATCTTTAGTAGTTTTTGATCCAGAAAGTAAGAATAGTGACATATAACATTGTCTAACAGCAGCTCGCCTAAATCAAGACTGCAAAGGGGGAAAAACCTGATACCTAAATAACATGTTGAATATTACTTTTTCATCTGAAGCAATGGGAAACATTGTTGACAATGTTGAATACAGGTCTAAAGACTCGGTTCAATGGCCTACAATCATTGTATTTATAGGGAGTAATGCGGCCAAGGACGAAGAATTCTGTCCTTTCCACCTTACCGACATCATTTCCGATAGGTAGGACAATTATTGGACCATGATTATTTCTGGAATGAGGAATCACCTGTCACTACCAATGACAAATTTCATTTCCAGTAAAATGTGGTATACTTCGTCATCCGTGCTTACATGTTATTAAAAAGTTTGCATTATGCTATAATGCCGATGTCTTTCTTTCCGTTAAAGGGAAATCCAACCTTCATGGCAAGTTGCTCTAAAAAAAAGAGAGAGGTAAATTCAGAGGAGCAGATTCGTGAAAGTTTGAACGAAATCGGACAAGCAATAAGAAAGTTATGATTTTTTGAAAATTTTAATCACTATACATATGGGAATTTCAAATTGGCCGAATAGGTAATGTTACTATGATGTAGTTGCGGACACATCCCCCATTCGCTCCAACACACAAAATAACAGTAACATTACCTATTCGGCCAATTTGAAATTCCCATATGTATAGTGATTAAAATTTTCAAAAATTCTTAACTTTCTTATTGCTTGTCCGATTTCGTTCAAACTTTCACGAATCTGCTCCTCTGAATTTACCCTTTTTTTTTTTTTAGAGCAACTTGCCATGAAGGTTGGATTTCCCTTTAACGGAAAGAAAGTCATTTTTTCAAAATGTATTACTCGGTTTGATCTTTTTCTTTCGTGAGGACCTTTAAAAATATGCTATCTCCAATATATTTCGAGTACTGCCCCGAGAGGAAAGGCGCTTCGGAGAAAACCACAAATTAATATTTTTGTTTACGACAAGCGGGAGAGTATGTCAAAATCGACTCACCAAAACGCCAATTTGAGATTCTTATTCCTTGTCTGATTTGTTTCAAACTTTCATCATCATGTTTTTCTTATTTTTCTGCTTTCACACAAATCATATTATTTACCAAGGTTGGATTGCCATTTAAGATCCTGCAGAGTTTAGTTTGTAGTTTAGATGAGAATATCCATATACAGTACTTTGAAATGAATGTTCGAAAGTACACAGCTGATATGATTTTTAACATCGCGTAGTTCAAATCGCCGTTTTTTTGTGTTATAACGAAATGCTGTTTGACTCTAGATCCATGAGGATAAAATGCTAGTTGATCTATGAAGTTTTAATTTTTTTTTATGTGATAGCTTTATGGTGATGTTCTGCATAGGTTCTTCAGGATAAATATTAATAGTGACTAAGTCAAGACAACTTACACCAAACATGTCAGATGACTTTGTTACCTCACATGTCACTTGAAATTCATCCTGCACTAATTATTTGTATACCAGTCATAGTTAGAAAAAAAAAATTGAAGTACAATATTTCTCAAAATACTTTATGCTACCCTCTGATGATTGTTGGATGTTTAGAATGGTTGATTCATGCTCAAACATTTTTATAATCAGCACATGGATATAGTTGGTTGACCCGTGTGTTCCTGAGCATCCCTTTGTCTGTTTATCACGTATGACATCGGCACAGTTGGAGTTAATAAGTTTTATATTCAGGGGAAAGTCGGAGTTTATTTCAAGCCCCTGGAAACAACACAAAGAATTACGGCGGAGCCCAGAGACTTTTCAAAGTGTTGCTTTATGTTTTATGCTTGGAAAACGAATTTTCTGGTCAAGTTGCTATATCATAAACTGGAAAGCGGTAATTTGATTTGTGATTTCCGTTTCTCTGATTAATGAAATGGAAATTAATCCTGGGGGGCGTTTCATGAAAGGACTTGTCAGATATTTTATCCGACAAATTTGCTCTCAGCCAATCAGATGCAAGGATTTCAGTAGCTTATAACAGTTGTCGGATGAAATATCCGACAACTTCCTTTCATGAAACGCTCCCCGATGGCCAGTTACTTTGAGTGAAAATAACGAATCGTATCCGAAATAGTGAGTGTAACACTGTTTAAGTTTTGAATTAATCGCAATATCAAAATTCAAACTCGGCCATGTTAATGTGATTTCATTATAAGACAAAACTCAGCCGTTCACTTCGTGTTCACAGTGTAGTAAGTATTAGCCGTTTTGTATGCACGCCTGTAAAATATTTCCATGTCCCTGTATGCAAACGCGAGAACACTTAATAGTAAGTTATTTTGTGTACAAAAGAAATTGGTTGGAAGAAAATGAATTCCACGACAGACCTGACTATGTTCTATCCTCTGGTGACAACAGTTACTGTTTGTACCGCCCAGTCGTACCGTATTTATTCCTCTTTTGAAATCGAGTGAAGTGAGGTTGAAGGACTGGTATAGTACCCTTGACTTATCCTCTGTTTTGTCATCTTCGTTTTTTGATCAACCATGACCCATCGAACATTCTCTGCTCTACATCTTCCTGAAGCCAGCTAGTCTTTATAACCAGTCTCTACTATTTCCGTTTAATATGTAGATGCTGATATCTATTTCTACTATGCCTTGATCGGTAAGATATCAGGGGCCCGTTTCGTAAAACTTATTATCAGTAACAACTGCCGCATTTCTATGACAAATTTGCTCTCCGCCAATCAGATGCAAGGATTTCAGTAGCTTGTAACAGTTATTGCAACTTGTTTTTGATAACAAGTTTTATGAAACAGGGCCCTGATTTATTAATTTAAGGAATTATGGGTTTTGCAGCTCTGAGCCATATCGAGTGGGCTTGGTAATTACGTATCGAATTGGTTTCGAACCTGGGTCCTCCTTGTACACACACCACTGCTTTATTTGCTTAGCCAATGTGCCTGCTCCTTTTGTAGATATGAAAAAAATGTGGACATGTAAGACAACAGAAATAAGAAAAAATAGCTGATTATATTTGATCAATTTCAAGCTTTTTGTTGTATCTAGTCTCTAAAAGTAGATTTATTAGAGTAAACTTCGTGTTTTTGTACGCTCTTGAAACTGCAAATCATATTACTTTTTAAAGTTCTTGCAGAGTAAATGTCCATATTGGCTAAAATTCAACAATATGTTGGGCCAAAATGATAAGTAAATGAATTGGTATTGGTCCATTCTGATTGTTTAAAAGTAGCATAATTTTTAAAGAGTAATTTATGCTGATTGTTTCAACCTACCCACCTGAGTGTTCTTAAGATATCAAATGTGTAACTGATTAAAGTAATGAAATTGTAATAATAGAACTGTTAAATATCGGACGAAGAACTGTTTAATAGCGAAGTTGTATTTAAAGCAAGATTTAGGAAAATTTTAGAAATATAAGAAAGTTTAGAAAGAAAAAATCCACTTTTAACAAACGAGATGATTGTTATCTTGCTCAACACTATCCAATGGACAATACACAACATCTATGAATTAGTTTCCTACACATTTCGACCACCTGATAAAGAAAGAAAGAAATCTTGATTCCTAAATCAGCTTCAAACCCATGGAGTTCATTTACACAATGGCAAGATATATAAATATCATGAAGGCAAAAAACAGCGGATTGATATTCTAAATAATTTGTTAAGGGCAGAATTAAGGACGAAATTGTACTGTAGTTTTTTTCAGTAGGGTTTAATTATACATTTCTTTAAGTAGTATACGTCAAAGTGACAACATTATGGGTTAGTTGAGAGCACAGATCGTGTAGACTAGCTAATAGTGACGCAGTGCACCGACACAAATTTCAATTTGACAATTCTTCTGGCTGTTAGGTCGCCAATCTACGCGTAGGTGGAGATCGGGATATGTGAGGAGGACAGCCAGTTTAGTCAAGCGAGTTTGAGAATTATATGCTTTTAAACGTTTCCTGTAGAATCAAGGTGACATTACAGTACGACATGCATGCAACGAGTCAGATGCACGTCTGTTTTATCCTTTTGCCGTGTATTATAAAACAAAATATTGATGTACAATGTAAATGAAGTTTCATAATAAATGCAAAATGCCATTTGAAGCTGAATATATATGCTGGGGAGTTGTATAAATTGCCATCACTGTAAGAGCAGCAGCAAAGAACATTGAAGACTGAGAGAGATCAGATGCATGCTCCATGATGAATAATCTTCAGCAGAAATCATGAACC
Organism: Heliocidaris tuberculata; assembly: GCA_025618425.1. Taxonomy (NCBI): domain Eukaryota; kingdom Metazoa; phylum Echinodermata; class Echinoidea; order Camarodonta; family Echinometridae; genus Heliocidaris; species Heliocidaris tuberculata. Next base: position 30,601,899 of record CM046835.1, read on the forward strand.
GCCTTTACTTTTAAAAGAAATAGATTAATAAAGAATACTTTTTGAACTTCCTAACGAAAAGAAGATGGAGATGGATTTAAAAAAAATACCTACTATAATGTAGAAAACGGAGAAAAAGAAGTACATGTCTATATGCATTGGGGCATAAGTTAATTTTTGTGACCTTTCTGTAGCAAAATGCAAAGCTGGGAATAAAATAAAGCAGATAAAGAGAAATATGAAGATCTGATACAGAAAAAAAGTTTTTTAGAGAGGTAAGAAAAGGTGGAAACGGAAATGCCCAATCGATGATTTTATCCCAAGTTACTCGTATCATTATTTTCTTCATTTTGACAGCTGCATGTGACATTAATGAAAATCAAAAGGCTGAGATTTTGAATGGCATTTTTTTCAAAAGCTCACCTGTTTCGTGTGGCTATTTTATCAGGCATTCCTTTCCCGTTTTATTATTGGAACATAGCAGGACTGTATGATGAAAGTGATTGCTCTTGAAATGCGTTCATATTTTTCGTGCCTTGAGCACATTAGTCATATGGAGTTGGCGCATTACAAATACTCTATATTATTATTATTATTATTATTATTATTATTATTTTTATTATTATTATTATTATTATTATATTTCAAGCATGGCTACAGATAATCCTAAACTTCTTCCAAGTATTGATGCCACAGTGTGTAGTAGTCCTATGTACCCATGTTCGATGCTTTTCACTTTTAGAAATGTTGATTTTTTAAAAATATAATTTTGGTATTCCCAAACTTTCATAATCAAACATTCATCATTCAGAACTTTTGAACATATTGTTTAACGGTGCATTGGTATAATCTGTACTCCCTTAACCTTTAAGGCCTTATGCAGGACTATGTTCAAGCACAATACCTTCCCCAATCACAGAACGTGTTCACATAGATCCATCTATATATCTTGCCCTAAAAATTTGACATTCTTCATGTAATTTTACCTCATTATGGACTCCTGACGTAACATCCCTATCTATCTTGCGACGTTGTAATATCACTGTCCTGCTAGAAAGAGTATTCAAGTTCTAATTTCAAGCTACTCTGTATCAGGGTTGGATTCATTCAGCTCCTTGCTGAAATTGATTCGAGTGTCTCAAATCATTCTGAATTAGGAATAACAGGCTTCCCTAGGTTGGGGAACGTGGTGTTTTTATTTCTAAATGTCACCAAGAACTCAATTTGTCTCGTCCGAGCTATTTATCTAGAGACAACGTCTCCTGTATCGGGTTGTTGTGTTTCCTGCAATAGGCATGCGTCACTCCACGTAGGTACGTGACTCCATATACTTCTCTATACTATTCATTATGATCATTTCTCTGTTATATTTGAACGTAACAGCAATAGTTGTGATGACGTAACACAACCAGCCAGGATGCGCAGCTGAGGTGCGCACAAACATAACTGATGAACGTCCTTAACTAAAAACGACGTACGGTACAGCAGAGCTCTAATGAAATGACAGGAGTAACGTTAGTTTGAATGGCCAATTTTCAGTATGTTGTTGAACTATTGATTTAAATTTGGGCGTTTTAAATTTGGGAAAAGGTGCCACTGGTAGTGAAAACATATTTGTCTTACTGCCAACGTGACTTACATCCTTGAAACTGGAATTAGACATTAAATTTCATGGATGATGTGTACTTTGTATATTTTTTCAAAACGTTTCAATACCTCTCTCAATTTCCCTGTGATTCTGTTGTACTCTAAGTGAATAACAGATTGTGAATGTATTGTGCGTTCCTCTCTTTTGCATACATATGTTATTCATTATCTCCAGACTCACAGAACAAAAAAGTTAGTAACATTATATAGAGAATTATGATTTTCGATGTAAGTGTTGTAGCAATTCTTTATTGATAATGCACTGAATCCTTAATTTCCAAGACATATTGTCATCAATTAACCATTACAATGAGAGTTATCTAACAATTGACAGGCGGGTTTCAGCAGCGAATATTCACGGACTAACCTGTTTCAAATGCAGGTATGCTACCTTTGTGAATGTACCTTGGTATATTGATGTACTCTTTTTCCTTCTTGGTTATTTCGCATCTCAAATTACTGACACTGACTTGTGGTTAATGTCTAAGGAGCGTTGAACGATTTTAGGGTCATATTGATTAAAGGAAAGAGCATGCTTTATTGCTAGTGAAAGAAATTGAGAGTTCATTTTCGTAGTCACAAAGTTGTGAAAGCTAATATTCTAATTTAGCATATACCAATGTTAAGAGGTACTCCTTGTGAACGAACCTGAAATATCACGAAGGTACACGTATTGAAAAGCAAACGATATATTTTAAAAGGAACAGTTTTGGGATACATTTGAACACGAAAAACAACCCGGTGGTCTAATTTTATAGTATGATAAAAGCATAATTTGTTGATTTTGCCAAACTCTCAGTCAAAGCCGGTGCATCTGGAAGAAAATTTCTCAACCTCAATTACTGTTTAGAATTTCATAAAAACTATTTTGACGTCACTTCCCAAAGACAGGGTCATCTTAAAGATGTCTTCTGGGTATGTATGAATAAATGGCTAATCTTTAAGGTCACACTCTCTCTATCTATCCTCAAAGGTTGTCCTACCGAAGTGGAAAATTGTGTGTCATGGGTGAAGTTGATGAAATTACTTTTCTCACCTCCGGATAATTGAACATCAAGTGGGTAGATTGAAGCGGCCCAAATCTGACTGCTTCCACTAGAAAAAAACACAAAAACAAAACAAAACCAAAAAACAAAAACAAAAAACGAGGAGAGTGAGAAAGTTGAAGAGACATGGCAAGATAAAACTGGAATCGCTGTCACTCAGGAGCATATGTGTATTTGTCTTTGGAAACATAATAACAAAAAGTTAACTGAAGTTTACGTCGGTCAGTGATTGATGATATGACGTTAATGACTATCCTGCAAACGATATGAAAGCTGTTGTGCTGAAAGGAAGGTTTTTCCATATCGCGAAGACTTTTCAGAAATCAACTCAAGTGCAATTTCAATACCCTACTGTATATCCCACAAAAATCATGTTCGGATTACATAAAACGTCATCGAAATGTTCACCAATTTCAATATATAATGGACAAGGCTTTGTTAGGTTGATTTTCCGAAAGTCTTTGCGATCGTGTTAATATGCATTTTGGAGTTTTTGATTTTGTAGATAAATGTTAAAAATAAAGAGATAAATTACTTTTACTTTTGATGAAATCCGACCTTTTATGCTTCACGTTTTAAACCCTCAAATTTGTTTTTAACGTGTTCCAAAATGAACATGACAATTCCAGGGACTTCAAGAGTAGCCAGTATTATACTTTTGAATTTTATGTGTTAAGTGTGTGTGTATGTGTGTATATTTCAAGTTTATATTCATGTATTTTATTTATTTATATTTTTTTTTGGGGGGGGGGGGTAGTGTCATCATACGGCTTTTCACCTCACCTTTCTCAAATCATTTTAATCACGTTTGTTCCTTACTTTGGAGAGTTCAAATTTCGGATGAATTTGTGCATGATTCAATTATTTAAAAAAGTATTAAGATTCTTCATGAAAGAATTTATGAAATCAAACAAATATCTAAGAAAACAACGTAAACTATTCAATGCAAATATTAATACAGTCGTCATAAGAATACAAAATTAGAGTCTTACTTAAATCTCCACTCATCATTGTGCATTCTACTCATATCTAATAAAAATATAAAATAAAGATATTGAATTGAATTTATTGATGCATCTGTCATTAGAACAAGAATTCTTCCATTGGTTAATAAACACGGGACATTTCACAGTAAAATAGTACATAACAATGAGGTGTACATGTATACTTAACAATGTGAACCAGAAATAGAAAATACATACGAGGCTTAAAAGAGATTACATACCAAAGTTTGTAATGAAAAGTAACACAAGAAAATGAAATTCATCTGTTACTGACACCCTACAGAGAAGAACAAATAAATTTTTTGTATTCTGTGATTAATTCAGGTTCCCCCCCCCCCCCCCACACACACACCCCGTACTCTATCGCCTCACTGTTGTACAGACATGTTGTACAGACATGTTGTACAAAAGGAAGCCTGAATCTTGCCCGGTACGTACGTGGGACACATAAGAGTAATCCTGATCTGTTAAAAGAAAAACAGTAATTCAAGGGGTGGGTTAAATCGTTCCCGATGGCAAGAGACTTTTTGAGCATCCGCTCCTCACATGAAGATGTTATTGTTGGGAAGAGCGGAGTCTCACCAATCACACACTGTGCAATTTCCCTTGATCGTTCAAGCTTTCTTTTGATATGAACATATAGCATTCTCAGGTCACGATTTGTTTCTGTAAAAGGATATAAAATGAACCTTTGGTTATTACTATTCTTAAACGAAGAAAATAAATAATGAATGTGTTATGGTGAAAATATATGTTCGTATGCCCAAAGAACTGCCACGTTTAAAGAATATGATAAAAAACCAAAGAAGAGGAAGGGATTCTTTCATGAATTAAAGCACTGCGTAGGTGATAGAGAAATTATCCTAATTGCATTAATATTTATGCAATGAAGTTTATATAAAGGACCCTTATAAAGAATGGGAATGTGACTGCGAAAGAATCAGTCATAGTGCAAATCTCAAAAAAAAAAAAAAAAAAAAAAAAATCGTGAAAGGAATAACCATGATTGCGTTTTAAAATTCTTCCAGATATCGGACGTGAGAAATGGCATGACTGCTTCAAACGCCAGCTCGGCGTTTTGAAGTCGTGAGAGAGAGAATATGGGCAGGATTGAACTTCATCAACTTAAAACTTCAAAATCAAGAGCTTACTGATTGATGATTCGTTTTAAGGTTCACTTAACAAACTCGACGTCTTCAATTATGCTGATGCAGACACGTTGACGTGTTTGCTTGAACAAAGTGACATATCGAATTAAAAAAAAAACCTTTTTACTTCTACAGGTCGCTTCACGTCTCTGCTATATGAAATGCAAACATGTTGATAAAAGTTGGTAATTTGTTTCCAGTTCATTTCAGGTGAGCTCTACGTGAAGAATAGTTGATATTGTCGTCGCACATTTATTTCTTACATAGCAACGATTTGTTTTCTATTAGCAAAATGTTATATTTTTATATTGAAAGAAGATGGAAGAGATTAATAATACAAAAGAAAAATATGAACTCAAAGATAGAAAGGAGTAAGATGGCATCAATTCTTTTTAAAAGAGATTGGAAATATGAGTTTATAAGAAATAGATAAAGGGATAGCAGCACGAGGAAGGGATGAAGTATGGTAAAACCTGGGAAAGGATGAACAGAAGCAGAATTACCTGAGAACGAATTCAGAATTGCAAAACATTAGTGGGTAAAAAATATACGTTTAGTGCTACATCTTTATTAAAATTATAATTTTTGCTTCTCATGCATCAAGGACTGAAACTTTGCTTTCTGTATCCTATGAGAATTCTCTCCAGTTTGATCAAAGATTTGCGCATTATCGCCTTAAAAAAAACAACACCCAGTTAATTAGCCCCTTCTTTATTAAAAACTTTAACCCCCCCCCCCCCTCCTCAGACGCTTATCCGCAGTGGAAGCATCAGGTCAGCCTGAGGCGACGGCTTACCAAACAGGGCCTCTTTAGTGTCATGGCCGCATTCCCATAAACTAAGATGACACTTGCTATTTCCGCAGATCAGGACTAAATCCCATCCAGATTAATCATGATGGCTGGAGGTATGTCCTCAGTGATGCCTCATGAAAAGATGGTATTCCCTCATCTCTCGTTGAGGTATGTGCGGTAGAGGACCAAACGAGGACAGGGAAGTACTTGGGAGAAGAATATTGGATATGTATTTCATGGTATTTAACTCATTGTCTATACAAACGAGAGGGTCCCTCTATCAGGCCTATGGGAATAAGTCAATTCAGTAGTCAACGGGTTAACATTACCTGTAATCATTATTGAGCTATGAATGATAAGAAAATATTTTCTACCCTGTATATATTTACCTTCATGGGGAATTTAGAAGCAGCTTCCGTCATGAAAACATGTACAGATAGTTTAGATTGCATTCATTGGGAGCAACATGGTGAACACTTCACCAGTTTTCCCAGGCAATAATTCAAATCTATGGGAGAACCCCCCCCCCCCAAGAAATACCACTTGATGCGATGGAGCAGAGCCTATTAGAATGATGAGAATTGCATTTTAAGGGTTAAATGTAAAAGCTATATATAACGGCACAGAATATGTGATTAGGTATTCCAAGTGATCCCTCGCCCTACGAAGGACGACAATAACATCTGTGTGGACTTTTAATTGCTTTTGTGCCTCTATCAACACCTTCCACCATCATGGATAAAGAGTGTGTGAACTCCTAGGAAAAGTTCTCTCGTTTATTTGTGCATATTTCCGTATTGCATCCACAGTTCATTTCTGTGGGATAAATGTACCACCCAGAAGCCATTTAGTTTCTTGAACTATTAAGTATATTTTTGTGTTCTCTCCTTGGCGACGTATTCTACGAGAGGTATCTCATCCTCGTCGCCAATTTTGTGTTCTGTTGCTACTCGAAGACAAAGAACAAAGTCATGACTGCATCGATGTAGTATCAAACTGCAAGTGTATTTTATTCATAGAACAACTCCAATATATACACAGTATAGTATATGCACAGGGTAGTTACATAATATACAGCTGGTGTTTGCCGGAATGGATTAGTCAATGTTGTTGGATGGAGCAGGGATTAGTGAGATAGGAAACAGGCAAGGAGATTAGGGTAGGAGATTGAAAACAAACAAGAAAGAGTGTGGGAATGAAATGATGAAGATGTGGACTGAAATGAGATGTGATGCTCAGGACACAATATATATGTCCATGAAAATAGAACGACTACAGAGATTCCCCATTACATCTATCTATGATCATGGTACCTTCTCCCGGTTAGAAGGTTGATTGCGACATTTCCCCCACACATCTCTGCCATTCTAGTGCACTCTTGCAGTGTCTTCCACTCCAGGTCTTAAGTTCTCTTCCCAGTTGATTCTCGACTTCCCTCTTGGTCTAGTACCTTCTACTTTCCCTCCCAACATAACTTTCAAGAGACTCTTTTGTCTTTTGACGTGACCAAGATATTTTGCCTTTCTTTCCTTAACTAGTCCTATCAGGATAGGTTGTTTAAGCCCTTCTATTTGCAATATTTCTTTGTTAGTTTTCATCTAATACTATGATATATAAAAAAGAGACTCTTTTGTCTTTTGACGTGACCAAGATATTGTGCCTTTCTTTCCTTAACTAGTCCTATCAGGATAGGTTGTTTAAGCCCTTCTATTTGCAATATTTCTTTGTTAGTTTTCATCTACTATGATATATAAAAACTGAAATTGTTGTTGATGTAGTTTATAACTCATGGGGGGGGGGGGGAGGGGACTAAACTGTTGTGAAGGGCTTCATCAACGTATCAAGGATTTGTGACTGAAAACGACAACATGTCGCTGAAAATGTTGCATGGAAATGAGTCATTGTAAAGTTAGAAATGTAGGACTCGAGATGCAGTTTAAAAGGTGGTTACTTCTAACTCTTCATAGGAATATTGCAGGTTCGAGCTCTTCCGCACTTCGAAAAGAAGTCACCATTGTATACGTTTCCCTTTTTGCTTATATACAGGAAACACCTCAGATATGCAGATTTGTCTAGAGGAAGTTCTACACCAAGTCAGCAATGCACCTCACAAAACAGTTATTTTCGCAGATTTAAGGCCTTTCTGACTCTCATCAGACTATACGTGCAAAGAGTTTTAAAGTCACGAACTCATCTTCATATTAAGACATTTTTCCCACTGATGCAGCCATTCAAGAATCTGGAGTGTCTAATTGATAATGTGTATGTGCTCTTTGTATATGGGCATGTACGGTATTCTTTTGTCAGTCAGACCCAACTCCGGAAAACCGAGCACAGGTATATACTCCAAAAACGGAGTATGGAGCAAGATAAATATAGAGCCCTCATCGTTCAGTGCGAGACAGTGTGTACAAAAGGCATGGGGAAAATCGTGCAATGTCGACCTGCTGTTGATAATATTTTTTTTTAAATAATGCTGCGGATATATTTATTTCAAATGTTTTTCATTTGAAAGTCATTTCATATGACGAATCATTCAAGGATTTTGAAGATAACTGACACGCAGCATTATTTTTAAAAATATATATATCGTTGGTAGGTTGACTAGGCAAGATTCTCCCAATGCCTTTTGTACACACTGCCTCGCACTGAACGATGAGGGCTCTATATTCATACGCCATTTTCGGAGTATATACCTGTGCTCGGTTTTCCGAAGTTGGGTCTGACTGTTTGTCAAAACCAGAATACCTGTTAATAGCAATATGGCACTGCATTGAACCTCCTTATAGTACTCACACCGCATCTTTGCTATAAAAAGCTTATACCTTTGTGTGAGTGTCAACTCTTCTGAGACCTGTGTAAATCAAACTGACATTTTGCATTATCGTCCAGACAATGATTGTGGTCATTCGTGTTGCGTCTGTTGTTGGTCCAGAGATACGACTAATTTGTGAGGTCAGTGGGACAGTCGAAGGGCATTTTCATGAATTATCAATTACACGTTGTAAAAGGCTGGCATATTGGATGCATGTTTTGAAATGAATTCGATTGTCCAGTGAGAATTTTTCACGCTCCCCTTTCCCGTATGGTTGCTAGTTTGCCCTTCGTTAGATATCAACGTAGTGCATATAGTGGGGAAATAAAGCGAAATACTAATTGAATTTTGTTTAATGAATTTGAATAGACGAGTGATTCGTATATCTATTTTCCTTGTAATTCAGTTTAAATTGATTAGATACAATAGTTCCTGGTGTTTGTATTTACAAACAATTACAAAACGAGTTTCTGAGAGTTCAAATAATATCCAAAGGGACTTCAGCTTGTCGGCTTAGACCAGTAAAGAGTGGAGATTGTACGTGGTGTACACTCTTATGATATAATAGTCCGATATTTGGGTAATATTTCTCATTTGTGTGTTTGAAACAATACGAATTTTTTTAAAAACCAAAACCAATTTGATCAAATATATGTTTCACCTTATGTATTTTTTGTTAATATTGAGGTTTTTGCCAGTGACATTTTTATAATGCATTGGGAACCAAAATATTACACATTTAATTAATCGCTATATGTAGTTCATTTTTTCTGGAGCAATATAAAGGGCGAATAAAGCGAAATACTAATTGAAAATAGTTGACTGAATTTTGTTTAATGAAGTAGACGAGTGATACACATATCTATTTTCCTTGTAATTCAATCTAAATTGATTAGATCCAATAATGGTATATTCTAACACAAAACACTTCGAATTATTGTTGAATTATTAACAATACAGATGATTAAGGAACATATTTAGTTGAATATAGAAATAGATTTAATTTAAAATATTTTATAATCTAGTTATCTCCATGACATACCGAACTATGTATTTGTTTGAATGTCCTGGGTGTTTCCTTCATCAAGTATGCACATTTAAAAAGAAACAATTTGATTATCTCTTCTAAGGAATAGAGTGTAGTATAATCGGGCTTCAAAATAATGATAAAGCATTGGTTTACCTCTCAACGAATGCATCATTACAATTTTCTGACAGCACGAATGGAAAAAAGAAGACTGGGAGAAAGAAATCGAGAGGGCAAAAAGAAACGTGAAAAAGAAAGTTATATGACCCTTTAACGTAGCTCTCACTCGATGGCCTTGTTTTTACGCCTTTTATCAACATAATAAGTACCCACCTCAATGGCTGGACCCACGCTACGCCTATAGCTTAACAAATCTACTCAGAGTAATGGTTTGCACATCCAAGCGAGCAGACAATTCATTTAATATTGATGATACCTCACTTATCTTTGTGATCAGACAATTTAACTGGATCTGTTCCCCTTCACAACTAATCAATTTCAATTTACACGCAGTTCACTTTCTACCCCGCCTGTATGACAATACCATATTTATAGATTGAGTTCGATTTGTGTACTTGATACAGACAGACAGACAGACACACACACACACACACACACACGCACACACACCCATATATGCAGTGATAGAAGTAACAAAGCCTTTTGAAGAGATGATCTAGAAATTTCAACAAAAATGTACTATATTGTACACTGTATACTGTAATGAAATTTTACTTTCTCTTGTTTCTTTTTTGTAGATCCAAACATAATTTGATATCATAACAGAAATTGTATTGTCCTTATTACATGACAGGAAAACATGGAGTTACCGAAGAAATATTTATGTTTTTGTCCTTCGATTTTAGATTTAATTCCACTTATTTGATGATAAATATTATTATACTGCTCTGTGTAGGATACTAATTACCAGCTTTCTATGAGGAGACCAGTTATAACAATGAGAATTGTTTTATTGGTTGACTGAAAACGATACTTTCAGCCAATCACAGATCAGGAAAGTTATTGTGTATGTGAGTATGTAATGTAATTGTAGCGCCAAGCATACGCACACAAGAAATGGATTGTATTTGCAGCATGATGCTCATCCGATAGATGCATTTCTGCATATTCAGTCCTAACACCCGACGGACAACCACACACGCGCGAGCCCACCCACACTTTTACTTTCATGAGTAGTCTGATTTTCAATCATTTCATTGGACGTCGCTTTGTTAAACTCCACCCCTTGTGCCCATATAAGAAATCGAGGGGTTTTACCAGTGTGTGTGTTGTAAAACGAGCATCACACTACACTCTTAACAACACATGTCTGTGCGATTACAAGCGGAATACATAGCACAGAAGAGGATACGTAGAAGTACGATTTCTATGTCTCATGTCATGGCATGACTGATCGTCAGACTTAGATGAAATATAAATTTTTTGGACCTTTCAAGATATCATTTATCTGTGGAATTAAAGATTTTGAATATATTAGCTGCTACAAGACAGATGCACAATCTATTTAGATCATAATCAATTCTTCAATGTGTATGCAGTGGCACACCCATTTTATCTCATCTGTTTTTCGATCGGAGTGGAGTGATCAGTTTTGACTGGAACCTTTTATGACATTAGTCTTAAAAGAAAAATTGTAACGCGTTAGACGACTTGCCACCAGAGGATGATATTGTTTTGAAATGGGAGTCGTGATCTGTATTGTCATTTCCTGATTCGCCCCTTGATGAGGAGAAACGTGCCAGCTTTAATACGTTGAAAGTGTGATCGAGTCCTGTAGTATTTGGCAACTTTGAATGTTATCTTGTGCTGGGACATTTTGCTGCATTTGGTGATTAAACGGATAGTCATACAGACTTACTTTCAAGGGAGACTTCAATGACTGTCACAACGTTAAGAGCTTATGCTGCAGTTGAGCTGATTGTTACAGTTAAGAGGAAAGAAACTACTTGCCAGTCCCATCAGATGTGATGTTCCTTGCAGGACTTGAAAGCATTGGGATTACTCCTGTTTCAGTGATCTGAGATCGTTGGATGTATCAGCCTATATTTGGTCGTTTCTTATCATTATACAAACGTAAGTTTGCAATATACTTATCTCCTTGGAGACATTACACGCAGGCCTTTATACTGGCACCTTATTTCTTACATATCCATTGCCTATTTTTCAATTTGCTAATTATCAACAAAGTGCCACTGTTTGGGGAGAGAGTTCAGATTCTTCTTTTCCATGAGTTTGTGTATCCTTATTGTCAAAATACGAAGAAAAAAAATAGAGGATTTAAAAAATGTATTTTTATGAACATGTATTTCTCCGTTTCTTTCATATCCCAAACCTTAAAAATTGTTAGATTTCACAGGAAAATATCACATTTATCAGGACTGACCTTTGCTCCACATTAGTTCATATTACATTTTTTAAATACATCTGGATGTAGTTCTCAGTGTTACAAAAAAGTGCAGTATTAAACATGAATGATACGCCGCACATATGAAGAAAAAATATGTCGATTTGCCACCTTTTAGGACCAAAATTTACAGTTTGGCGAAGAGGTCATTCTTGATTTAGTTCTTCCTTAGGGAAGCTTGTTATAAGGTTGCGTAAATTATTATTATTATATATATATATATATATATATATATATTTGTGTGTGTGTTTATGTATAAAATTATTCCCTGTCACCTAACGTGTGTTCTAATGCAAAAGTGAGAGTGATCCTTTCCGTGCTCAGTCCCCCTAAATTTAACCTTCACTAAGTGTCATTAACAGTTCATTTAAGAAGATCTAATCGCTTAGAAAAACTTTCCTAAATGTTTTTTTTTTCCGTCAAGTTTTTCCTTTTCGAGCCAAGACGCTTTCCATCTCCAGATATAGACTGTGGCTAGCCGGTACAATGTTATCTTTCTTTACTGGTGGAGAAACATTCGTATATCAATATAAAGATGACTTTGTGTCACTTTATTACTAAGTGATTGTTCTTCATCCTCTTTTTAAATTGATGTAAAATGCCTGGAGGGTCAAAGACAGATAACTTGGAGGATTGAAGATGATTCTGTCTTCACAAATGAGCATTATTCATATGATATTTATTGTAAGATATTTCAATATAATGTAGCTGATAAGAATTGTAGGCTACTATACAATCTCGGTGAAACGCCGGCCTTTCAAATACTACTATTAAAAAAAAAATAGGACGTGTATATTACTAACAAATGTATATTCACAATTCAGTGAAATATGTAAATGTATTTTATTTTAAATTTTCTACATCATCAACAAAATAGCAGTAAATTCTCATAATTCTATACGGCATACGAAATTGTGTTTTAAATTTTTTTTAAAATCTTTTAACTCGTCCCATCAAGATGATTAAGAACAGTTCTAGAATTTTACCCGAAAAAAATTTCCGTGTTCAAATTCTCTTTTAAAAACAACCAAAAAACCCAAAGTAAAAAAAACAAACAAAAAAACAAAAACAAAAACCACAACGACAACAGCCATTCCATATGATTGGCAGCTACCCAATACATTTACAGATTAGAAATGTGGCAGTATTCGAACTAGATTATAAATTGCAACTTAAATTTTTCTCCCCCAGAAAAGAAACACAACAAAACAGACAAACCTTTGTCTTCTCTTGAGCGATACTGGCCGTGTTTTGTCCAGGTATAGTTTCTGGCAAGGTTTTGATAATTTAATCAACCTATCCCAGATGATCTGCAGGTGAATGCCAGCAGAACGATCCGGGAGGAATTGTGCGACATTTGAATACCAAATGGCGTCCAGGGAATATTTTCTTCGGGAAATTGATTAAAGAGTTTATGCTGTTTCTGCTTAATCAATGCATTACTGGGGACATTTTTAAAGGTGTTTGGATGAGTGTATTTCAATGTGGTTTTTTAGAATACATTTTTCATAATTTCTCTAAGGAAGGCAATATTCTATATTGAGCGCGGGGTAATGTTCCTTTGCCAAACTATGTTTTAGAAAAAGGGAACACTTTAAAATGTAACCATTTCCCATCGGGGTTATTTTAATATGTACTTGAATACATTTGAAAACAGTGCGGTATTTGTTCAACTGCATTGCCTTTTCAATTCCATAAAGGAATACAGACCACAGAAATCTACTGCAAAAGCATAATATATTGAGAAAAATGCAGAAAAAAAATAAGAAAAATATTTTTTTATTTTTCTTTTATAGTGAGATTTCAGTAAAGTGGAGATTCAGTACTTTTACTTGTGAATGATATTGTACTCTTACTTTTTTCTGCATAGAGAAGTGGTCTAGTCTTAAGAAATACGATCAGGTTTTAGAATAATTTTTGGGAAAATAAAGGTTCTTTGAAAAAAATCATCTTGTACGGCTACTAGCTTATTCTAAATGCATTACAAAATTCTATCTAGTTAAGGAACAGTTTTTTTGCATGCAATATAGAAGATAATGATTTTTATTGAGGATATTAAGAAAGCAGGATAAACTGAAAGAAATATACATGTATATCTTCAATTTCTCGAATAGATTATCGTCTTTCATTCTGATCTCGTTAATTCAGACTATATTAAGAAAATTACAATATATTTCATTAATGAAATTGCTAATTAGTTTTATTACTGAAATGAAAGTTACAGCTTGCTTTGTTTGCTTTACTTGTTATACTCGTGGATGGAATATAGACGCAAAACAATATTACACAGAGCAGAAAACTCGTCATGCCAAATTTAAAGTTACTGGGATCTCCTGGTCCATATTGCTGTGTGAATTATTAAATGCGTAATATGCTTTTGATGTAGGAGAGCGAAAATCTTTTTTACTATATCATAAAGACATTTTCCGCCAATTCTGAATTCGGTACCAGTAAAGGAATACAATTGAATACCAAATGATATGGTAATGTTGAATGATTACAAAGTGGGAACACAAACATATTTGATATATTGTTTTCGTTTTTGTTGTTTGTCATCGTAGTAAGATTCAAACGGAAAGAGAGACAGAGAGATAGTTCTTTTGCAAATGTCTTGGCTATGAAAAATCAGTAGTTTCACATCTTTGTTAGATCTATTTGATGGTATATATCGAAAACGGTGACAATTTGCAAGATTTTAGGGAGATTCGGGAAACATTCATTTTTTAGATAACCTTTAGTGAACAATCAGGATAATTTTACATGTTAATGTAATTTCTGCAACTTATGCATTGAAATGAAATGAAATGGAATCGTTGTTCAAAACAAATGTTGGTATAATGTACATATATGTAGGGTGGACGGTGGAAACTTGATATTTTATTTGAGATGAGATATCTATGAAAATTTGTGCTCTGGACCCAGAATGATGGTTTATCCTTCATACTTCCATCACGTGTCGACATGTTGACCCCCTTCATATTTCGTTTTCCATTTTGGTTATTCGTCTTTTCATAATGAAAATTCTATACCATAAGAATTTGTGTCGATCTACACTTAACTGAAAAGAAAGTGGACACTCTTTATTGTTCAAAATTTTCATATGAACCGTCAATAAAATAGAAATACATGTGTATATCAACTTAAAGCAAAATTAATACTCTACCAACATCATTAAGATCAAATATTGAAGTTTCACGCTTGGATGGGCACATTCATTTAACCGTTAGAAGGACTGATTAAGAAAATAGCAAAAGTAGAGCAAGTAGCCATTCAAATGATGATGAGCATTCCCATCTTGTACAGTCGAATTAAAACAATGAAAAAAAAAATCATGAGAAACACTTGACATCCTGATCTCAATCCTCCTCATTGTTTATTTAAAATTATTATTATTATTATTATTGTTGTTGAACAAGAATGTCTCACAGATACACATGTTCATTCACGTTTGAATGGCTACTTGCTCCATTTTTGCAATTTTCTTACTCAGACCTTCTAAATGAATATGCCCATCCTAGCGTGAAACTTCAAGACTTGATCTTAATTGATGTTGGTAGAGTATAATGTTTTCATTAATGTGATATATATTTTATGATATTTTATTGACGGTTTGTATAAAAACTTTGACTGAGCAATAAAGAGCGTCCACTTTGTATTTTGCTGAGTGTAAGTCCATCACTATTTTTACGTTACAAATAAAACATGAGAAATGCCACTTCTGTTTTCAATTCATCTTGATTGATTAACGACGTGATAATGTTTCGTAGCTGATAGCAACAATAAAATTAAAATGTATTGAAAATGTTTAAGAATATTACTTTGAAACGATGCAATCCTTTCCATGATAGATTGAATACTACGTCATTCATAATGTCACGAGTGCTACATTCATCTCGCCTTTTCCATTTTAGTCAGAGGGTGACCGATGGAGGATTACAATACTGATTGATTTAAGACAACCAATATGCACGTCTGTTGTCATGTTTCAAGATAGCAGCAGACAATAAGTGCCTGAGGCAAATAATCAATTGTGCTATATATCTTAAGTGTTACATATCTCCACGTGTTCTTTCGGCCCGTGTTGAAAAAAAACATGCATCAACCCTTAAAGGGGAAGTTCACCCTGAAGATTACTTGAGTTTAAAAAATGCAGAAAAAATAAAGAAAAATATTGGCGAAGGTTTGATGAAAATCGGTCAAATAATAAAAGAGTTATGAGTATTTAAAGTTTTGGATTCGTGACGTCACATGCGAGCAGCTGCCCATTGGTCATGTAATAAATATTCCATATATTCGCATTTTTTTTTACGTTCCACGATAAATTAATATTGTTTCTTTTCAGAATCTAGTATTGAATAACATTTCTGACAATATATCAAATGCACAGACGAAAATATTCTAAATTTTTTGAGAAAACTGTATTTTATGGAATATTTATCACATTACATAATGGAGGAGCTGCTCGCATGTGACGTCACAAAATCAAAACTTCAAAAGTCCATAACTCCGTTATTCTTTAACGGATTTTGTCCAAACTTTCGCCAATATTTTTCTTTATTTTTTCTGCATTTTTTAAACTCAAGTAATCTTCGGGGTGAACTTTCCCTTTAACCACTCAGCAGCTTTGAAAACCGAACTTCCTTGTAAACGCTTGGTTTAACATGTACCTTTTATGAGACCGATCTATTTCTATCGCATTTCAAAATCAATCATCACTGCTTTCATATACATTTCAAATGAAGAAGTATTTTTCTTCTATTGTCTGGAAATACATCTATGTTCATTTATGCTCAGTTATATACTCATCAATTCCAACTAAATTCATTATAAGCGAAACAAGAACCAACTAGACTAGATAAGTTATGGATTCGCGGTAAATATCCTAAAGATCCTAAAGCTTGTCTTTGGAGAGTATAGTCAAGGATCGTAATTCCGAACAGATTGTATTACCGAACGTGTACAGTTAAGCGCCTAAAATGGGTTTTCATACGCTTGGGATTACGCGTATGAAAACCACACTATTGAAACAAAGGTGTGTCTTTTTCCTATAGGTTTCACACGTTCGGAAATACAGTACCTTTTTCAAGGGACCAAAACGCCGCGTCGTTGGGAAGGGGTTCACTCGGAAGGGAATATCGTATTAAATCTAGGTTTTCTTTTTAAAATTCTATCAACTTCTTTTTCTGTAGGACTTTGAGCATTCATTATGTAAGTTTGACAGATATTCGTTTGATATTTAATTTTCTATCGTTGATTTTCTGAAAAGTGTTCAGACACTGGATCAACCACCATATATTTTTGCCCAAGAGTGGAGAGATAAACTGTGGCTGTGACCCTTTTCCGTAGTTGGAAAATTTGACAGTTATTTTCTTTTAGATTGTCTGAAATAAAAACATGGATTTTATAGATATACCCAAGCTCCATTTCTATTAGTCTATTACGTTTGCGTAACCCAAGAATTACGTATTTCTTTTAAAAGAGAATGAACTCAATTTATGACGATTCAGAAGGACTGAACATAATATCATTTTTATATATTTTGGACATTTCATGCTATGACTTTATGACACATAAGTTCTGATTTTTTTGGTCATGATATAGGGGTAAATTTGTTTAAGTTTCTAAGATAAATTCATATGAAAAGATCTCGGTCTAGAAATGTTCAGGGAAACGCCCATCCTTTCTATATGCATCTTATGCAATTTGTCGGGTTGTTGGCTCTTTACTTTAAGTGGTTTAATTTTGATAAATTTCCTGTTCATTATGTGGATATCATTTATAGAGACACTAGTGTTAACGCTTCCTTACCTACCAGTTTTAACACTAATTGAGTTTAATTAGGTTCGCTCTTTTGTTTAAGCGGTTAGATATCATCAAGAGTGACACCAGTGATTATATTGTAATTATATTACCTTCTGTACTTCCTTAACCTGTCTGTAACTTAGTGCTTTAATGTAGTTAGAATTCGGAAGTAATTGAGTACCATCAACAATAGCACCCACATGACACTGCACCGGTGATAAAGCTGACAGTTTTTTTTTTTTTTTTTATTACCCTGCCCATAATTCTTTGCTTAGAGCCAGAAGGGCATTAACTT
The DNA here is from genome assembly GCA_025618425.1 of Heliocidaris tuberculata. Classification (NCBI taxonomy): domain Eukaryota; kingdom Metazoa; phylum Echinodermata; class Echinoidea; order Camarodonta; family Echinometridae; genus Heliocidaris; species Heliocidaris tuberculata. The sequence continues at coordinate 30,619,880 of CM046835.1, forward strand.
AGAAAAATTCAGTACAGTATTAACACCCTTCGGTCTCTCACCAGAATAATATCCTGTAACATAAGAGGTTGATCTATAATATCTTTTAGAATCTTCATTTTTATCAAATTAGAATACGTTGAAAGTGAAACCAACTTTAACGATACTGAATTACTATTGTTCGCATCATTTATCCCAAAGGCTGTGGAATTTAATCCCTGTCGCGTGCATGTTTACCTTTTTAATAGCTGTTCATGTAAAGAATAAAATCCATGAAAATTCATGGATTAAAGTCGCAAACAGTCAAGGGTAAATAGAATATAGTGTTTTTAAAGGATTTAAAATGGTAAGATTTTCTACAAGTCAGGAGCTTTGCTCCCTCGCATAACTATTATGTTTTCTTCAGGATCTCGTAATTTTGGGCCCCCGGTATAGGATACAGTGCAGAAGTATCCTTTAAAAGGGTTCAAAATTCGCACTACATGTATATTCTTTACTCCTTAGCGTATAATTTCATTATAGGAATCTTGTTAAATTTTGCGCTTACCAATAAGACATTATAATGTGCATAAAGTAGCAATTTTAAAGGTCCAACTTAACAACCCCCCCCCCCCCCCCAAAAAAAGTCTCAACGTTCGATTGCCTCGCTAAATACCTCGAATATATTTGTTCACTTGTTTCGGTGATTTTTTCCCCCAAATATCATGTTATGGGCAGAAGTGAATATAACAGGAATTTTCATTGTTCGAAATTCATAAGATTACTCTAAAGCTTAGCTGCTGTGCTTCCTTTTCTCCCAATGGCTAACATTAATTATAAATTGCATTTCTGAGGGATAAAACCGTACTTATTTCTAGTTAGTTATGAAACTTCGGCTGCCAATCCCTGTCTAAAAGCATCAAAAATAATTTTCACGTTAGGTCATTTTTCCTGAATCAAACGTGGGGATTAATCTTATTGAATTTTAAGTTGATAGGTTTGTGCAGCGGGGGGGGGGGGGGGGCGGAATTTTCTTGTTTGTCATAATTTCTAGATGTACGCCACTCACTGGTCACTAAGAAATACATCGTACGACCCCCCCCCCCCCTAATGTCGCCGGGTTGTATAGAGGTCTCTCGAACTGTAATTCCGCCCTCTTTCCCTGTGGCTGTCTAATCGAGAGAGATTAAGGTCATGCTCAACCTCTTATTCTATAATTTTATAGAAATTCCTCCTGATCAGCCAGGAATCCATAAAATTTTTAAAAATTTAAAAGATATAAGCTACCCTGTGTATAACTCACTTACAGGAATAAATACAGTCCTGTTCGAACTTAATCAACTTAGTTTTTGTATCGAACATAAAATCCCTGTAGAGGAGCAAAATGTCATCTGCATTATGATGATTTGATTTCAAGTCACTGTTAGACAAGTTAAGTTTAGAATACGACTTCGTTTTTTGAAATTTTAGTCCTTCTTTCATGTCAAATTGAGGAGTCATACATGCATCCTAGGCGACTATGCATGGCTTTTAGGTGAATATCCCATTCGGAAAGTTTCCAATGAAATGAAGGAAATTGAATTACAGACAAAGAGATAGAAAGAGAAAGAGAAAGATGAAGAGGAGGAGAGAAATAAGTGGGTTAGACAGGACAGGGAATCTTGATGAGAGAGACAGAGAGACTTGAAAAATTAAATAAATGAATAAAGAGGGGAGTCTGGGAAGATGTAAGTGATTTAGTAAATATGAATAGGAGAGTGCAAGATAATATCTTGATCTATCTTGGATAAAGTATGTCCTGTCAATGTCAGAATATTATTTGTCAGGAAATTGATTAAAACGGCAAGTCATATTATGGTTCCGTACGGCGAATTTCCCTAACCTTTTCAATAAACCTTTTGTAACACTACCTAAAGCTATCTTTTAAATCATTCGCGCAATGCACCTGATACTGTAGCAATTCAAGGAAGAGCAACTCTTATACTGCGTAACCCCATAAGAGAGGAAATGTTGATGTCAAGATAAGGTGGAGAAAGTGCAAAGTGACTGACTACCTTACCGCTTGTAGAGATAGTACATGTATATTCATAACATTTCCACAGGACCAGAAACAACGCAGCATGTCTTGGGAGATGGTGTCAAGTTGTAGCACATTATTTTATGCAACCTTACATGACAGCCAGTCGCACACCATACGATCAGTCTGAGATCCGATTTCAGAAGAAATTGTAATAGCAATCGATATAAACATTTAAACACATAAAATATTTTTAATTGAGGTGCTAAATAATCATATGAAAATATAACCTATTGCGAGCATTCTAGGAAAGGTGAAATGGGCTCCGAGTTGTAGTTACATCGGAGCAGTCTACGATCTGAAACTGTTCAAGCCCTTATTCTTGTATAAGGAATAACCTGTGTTTAGTATTGATATCATTGTTAATATTATTGTTTATTATTTGCTAAGGATCTGGGCTGTGTGGCTGTCCTGCCATTACACAAAATTTAATGAATTTTCATTTTCTTTGTTTTTGATTAGGAAATATATTGTTTCATACAGATTATGAGTAAAAGTATAGGTGGAATGATTATATCTAGGGTGCATGCATGTATGATGAAATATAATTAGGATAAAATATTGTCTGTATAGAAAATGGAAATTTATGATTTTCTTTCAGTGCAGGGCAAATGGTATAGAGGCTCCCAAGATAGGTCACGGAATTGCCAATTTGTGTTTGATTGATTACAACTTCAAAAATTCATAACTTCCTTATTTCTTATCGGATTTTGCTCATACTTTCATTAATCTGTTCCTTTAATTATTGTTCTGCTTCTTTGTAAACCAGGTTGATATTAGGGTGGACTTCCTCTTTAAAGTGGTAGATTTTGACATGGAGACAATTTTTAGCATATATATTTTTCTTGAACAAAACACAATTTTACTAGCGTGACTCGCGTGAGAGGCTAGAAATGAGGATTTCATGCACCACTCCACTTTAGGATGATTTTGTGTAAAGTCACTGGGAATATCAAATTCATATTTTAGGAATACAAGCTTGATGACCTTTAGAATTCTATACCAAATTGACTTTCAATAATATTGTCCCAATAATCAACAGGATAATCAACTCGTGTGACAAAGTTGTCTTTAGTGTAGGAAATTAACGGGTCCGCTTGCTATTCATACGGACCGCTATTCATAGAAAACCGCTATTCATTTAACACGCGTTATGAATAGCGGTCCTTATGAATAATTATGAATAGTGGTCCTTATGATCGGAAGTCCTTATGAATAGCGAGGTAATTTGCCTATGGTTATGTAGAAGGACCGCTACTCATACAAAACCGCTATTCGTTTAGTCACGCGTTATGGATAGCGGTCCTTATGAATAAGTGATCCTTATGAATAGAGGTCCTTATGACTAGCGAGGTTACCCCGAAATTAATGTTTTGCATGATTTATGATTTATGATTTAACATATAGTATGATTTCGTTCAGTGGATTTGGTTATGGTATACACTGATAAAGCAATAATTTGTATAATGCAGACATTGTAATTGTATAGGAAAACGTAAGTGGAGAAGTCCATTAAGTAAGCATGGCCTGTATTTCATAGACCTCTGTTTGAAATGAAAATAAAAAATAGTTATAGTCCATAAATTAAAATGAGCCACTGGGCAAGGATAATGTGATATTTTGAACTAAATCTAATTTTTAAAGAAAATTTATGTATAATTTTGCATAAATTATAATAATTATTAAATATACAATTGTGTGGCAAATATACTTTTAAATGGTGGATTTTACACTATTATTGATGCTTTTCCAAATTTTCCTATTGATTATAGACCCTTCGAAGGCGAGATATGAGGAGGGCTGAAATCGCCCCCCCCCCATCCTCACCCCTGGGGAAGAAAAATTCATTTCTACTCGGCTAAATCTCAACCTTCTAACTTCCAAGCGAAAATGAGGGCATAGCACAGTATATGTCATATATCCCAATTCTAACTTTTGAGTCACATAATGACACTTACATGGAATGGCTAAGGGATAAAATGTATGTAACATCATCATTATTGCTTAGTATAATAAAGCTGCCAGACCAAAGTTCACCTTCTCCTTCTCCTAGCGAGATGCAGGCGAGACAACGCTCGTGCGTTTGCCTTGTTTTTAAACCCAGGACACGTAATTATTAAATCATCACCATTTTTATCTGGTTATTACTGTGTTTCTATAGGCTAGAAGATTTGGAATGAACGTAGGAAATCAATAGAAAAAAAGGAAACCATATTCTTATAATATTGTTTTTACTCACATATTATTGTGATGATACCACTACTTCTCGCTTGCCTACTGTATATAGATAAACATATATGAATATAAAATGTTAAAAAAAACATATTCTCAGTAATAAATTTCTAAAAAGAGGGGCGGGTCGAGAGAAATTAATGCAGAGGAACTCCCATTCCTCCTTTTCTAGCTCCGTATGAAATCTAGGAGTGACCCAACTCTTGGATGTCATCTCCCCCGGATATAGATAAGGCTGAACTCAGGCAACCTTTTTCACCTCATGTCATGGTATGATCCGGGAACTTCATTCATTCTGAACACATGTCAGGAAGTATACAGAGAATCGTTTTATCTAACAAATTAAAAACAGCGTGAAATATTTTACATTCCATAGCTAAGAATCACGTATATACATGTACATGTATGTGATTGACATATTTTCTTCAATGTACAACAGTATCGTAATATATATATTCGGGTATATATTATATTACTATCGTATCTATATTATATTATACAATATGAATATATTATAGATTTATATTATTTATTATGTATTCATTCGTTTATTTATGGACTGTCTTTCACGAAAATATTGCATTAGCTCAGTTTATTTGTATTTCCTAACAAAAGAAAGTAACAAAAATCGGGGTTTCATAGCATGATGCTGCATGTACTACAGTATATGAGGGGAGATATTTAAATGAATTATGCAAACTTTAATTAGGTCAATCTGTTCCTGATACATATCACATGCATAGTGATGATTATAAAAGAGATAGTGTACCTTTGATAACAACTACCTACTGGATTGTTAGAGGGTTTTATGCTTTTTGGAATAGTTCACCCTTTCCATTTCTTTCACACTTGGTGCTTAATAAGTTAATTTTTATTCTATGTTATGTATCATTAATTTTGTATTAATGTTGGTGCCACCGTAATGATATTCAATAGCCCTTCGGGGGTAGTTATTACACTTATGGTCATATAGTAAGTCTAATGTCCATAACAAGCTCCACCTAATATATTGTGAGTGGTTTTTGACACCAGTTCTGAAATGCTGCCTTGAAAGTATGCCACAAATTATACAAAATCAGTGAGGCTGGTATTTTGAATTTGACATATCCACAATGAGGGCATGAAATCGTGACATGCTCAATAACATATCCCAATTCTATGACATTAACTCAATAGGGGTGGTATTCTCAAAGCTCACTTAGCGCTCAATCAGCAAATTGGTATTCTGAAAGTTAATTCTAGATCCTATATATTTGGCAGGATGTGCGTTGCGCGTATGCAGTGATGCAAGCAAGGATGCACGCCTGTGGTGTACGCGCAGAATTTAAAAGAGGAGTTAAAAGAGTTTAGGTATTCTGAAAACTCTTTCAGCGGTCGATTGACTTCAAAAAGCTAAAAGACCCAATGGCCGGAATTCACAAAGGTGGTTTCAATTCAGACCATGGTTTATACAGATTTCGTGGTATAAATACGCTTGATTTAGCGCGTACACTTAAAAAGATCCGATAATGAACGCGCGCCGGTCGCGCATGGTTGGCAAAAGCGCTAAATTCACGCTTGTTGCCATGGTTCAGACCATGGTTTATTTAAATTAATTTGAATAAACCATGGTCTGAACCATGGCAACTAGCGTAAATTTAGCGCTTGTATTTTTCATGTAAAATGTTGCCCTTCAATTGCAAATATGATATGTTTGATTAAATGAGAATTTCCTTATCCATTTCCATACAAAGGAACAGTCTCGGAGTTGGTTTGCAACGTTTTGTGGATGTTTGAAATCAAGAAAGTCAAATTAGCGCAAGGCCGTCTGATTTTATTTTACAGCGGCTCGCGCAGGTAGCGATTCATTACACACTCCGCTATGTTGAATCTGGAGCGCGTATACACCATTTTTCTTTGTTACCGCGTAGCTCATTAGTCTAAAGGACTAAATAAAGAGGAGGAGCATATTCTGACTACGCGGGACTTCATATTGAGCGCCTGTAAAGGCCACCGCACACCTTACGATCGGTCTGCGATCCGATTTCAGAAGAAAATGTAATATCATTTGACAAATCATTTAAAAACGAAAAATATTTTTGATTGAGGTTCTGAATAGTCATACAGATAGTAAAATCGATAATACGGCCTTTGCCGAGTTTTCTAATCCGTGTAATGGCCAAATCGGCTCCGAGTCGTAGTGACGTCACAAAAATCGTACGACTGCCTACGATTTGAAACTAATTTTGCCCTTATTCCCTGTAGAAAGCTGACAGCTCACCCAAACCCTATGTGTTTAGTATTCATATTGCTTTTCAGAACCTGAATAGGCTAGATTTCATTCGTTAAAAGGCCAATATCTAATGCCATAGCGATTTACTTTACAAATCGGATCGCAGACCGATCGTAAGGTGTGCGGTGGCCTTAAGCTTTCAGAATACCGATTTTGAGGTATTTTAGCGCTCAATTAAATAGGGAACTTACAATGAAAGTTGTAAGGAAAGTTAGGAATACCGCCTTAGGTAGATTACGGAAATGCTCAATTATGTACTTATTCTGATTTCTAATTTCAATTTATAATATATATATATAAACCTAACTCAAATTTCAATGTACATATTTCCTACAGAACGTACGTAATCGGAAGTAATTTTTTAAATCAGAAATAGGACATTGTCGACCTCGTGTGCCTTTGGTCTCTCGAACCGTCGGAAAATTGTCAGATATGGGCCGTCGGTCTTGTGGATCGTCGGCCCCGTTGGCTGTAGTCTCTCTTTTATATCATTTTAAAAAATTCATACCTCTGCGTTACGGGCCATGCTAGATGATATTAATGTTTCCATCCCGAATTATAACCTGTCAGTTTTGACATGCCGCAATTCACTCTGGATATGAAAATAAATAGGTTCAAGGAAAATCGAGGAAACATTTTCTCTTATATACACTTTGTCGATTTCCAGCTTTTGTCTTCTTTCAATTGATGAATAATCCGCCATAAAACAGAAACTATATTTGAAAAAGAAATTTAAAGCATTCGTGTTTTTTGTATAAATGTTTGTAATGATTAAGACATTGAATGAGCAGTTTAAGTGATAATAGTTTGATTATAATCTATTTTTTGTACGTTCATGGTTTTCACTGCAGTTTGATTGAAGATTTGATTACATGCACGGTCTATTTTTGTCGTCGAATTCAACCCTTATTGCCAAGATCCAGACGCTGACGTCAGCCTCCTGATAGATAAAATGGAAGATAGCCTTACACCACATCCAAGAGAGACTGAGTGGGCTGGTGTGTTTTGAATGCTGTCATGGTTGTCAGGGGCGTCCAAGATTTTGTTTTAAAAAGGGGATGGAAAAAATCGTGTGCTGTGTACTTAATCTATGCCAGTTGGATTTCGAAAAGGGGACAAGGGACGGCTGTGCCCCTTGCTTATCTACGGTTAGTTATTACTCTGATTTGAAGTAGAATTATTTTTAAGTGAATTATGCCGGGTTTGTACATGGTATGTGCTTTTGTGTGTAAGGATAGAATCTACCGTAGGTAGAAAGCGTAAAATATAGAAGGTGAATATGAAAAATTGTTTCTACATATGAAAAAATAATCTCTTGAAGTGCTTTGCAGCCTAACGTTCACAATTTTCCAGCAATTTCTTGTTTTTCACTGAATAATGCAGTTTCGGCTTCTTCACGCTGTAAATATTCAAGGATGGAAAACTGATGATCAAATAAACACAAATAGTATGATAAATTGATTGTATTCTGTGGAGAATCCCTAAAAAGCAAGTTTTTGTAGAAAAACAGGGATACATAATACCTCGAGATAAAAATTGAAATCTCCCAGGTAAGTCTCCGTGGGCGATAATGTAGTTGGAAAGATAGACTGTGCTATTCCTTAATAATCACTCTCTAATGCATGGGAAATTAATTCATGCATATTGCAATCGGTGCTTTTTATTCATTTATCAATTTCCTATTCGCTTTCATTTTTATAGGATTGATGGGTAGGCGGATGGAAGGGTATTAGCAGAGAGAGAGAGAGAGAGGGGTAGAGTGAAGGGTGACAACAGATTATAAACCGACCGTGAAGGCGATAGTGTGTACTAGATAGTGAATAGTTCCCGACTTTGAGGTAATGCTAAAGGTTAACACAGATCAGATATTTATTTTGAAAATAATTATGTTAGTGTACAAGGAAAAAAGCATTCTACTCTATAACTATGACCGACAAAGATAGAGGAGCAATACATGAGAAAGAGAGAGCTGGGGAGAGTGAAGAAGGTGCAAACGCTGAAGTTCTAGAAACAAAACAAATTAAAGGGCAATCCAACCTTGGAAATAAGATGATTTGTATGAAAGCAGAAAAATCAGAAAAACAGGATCGTGAAAGTTTGAAAGAAATCGGACAAGGACTAAGAAAGTTATGGATGTTTGAAAGATGAAATCACTACATCTATGCAAATCTCAAATTGGCAATTTGGAGAGTCAATTGTGACATTTTTGTGGACAACTCTCCCATTTGTCGTACACAAAAATATTAATTTGCGGTTTTCTTCGAGGCGCTTTTACCCTCGGGGCAGTACTCAAAATATATTGGAGATAGCATATTGTTATAGGTCCTCATGAATGAAAAGATCCTACTGAGTAATGCATTTTGAAAAAAAGTGACATTTTGGTCATTTTGTGTGTTAGAGCGAATGGGGGAGTTGTCCACAGCTACATCACAGTGACATTACCTATTCGGCCAATTTGAAATTCCCATATGCATAGTGATTACAACTTTCAAAGATTCATAACTTTCTTATTGCTTGTCCGATTTCGTTCAAACTTTCACCAATCTGCTTCTCTGATTTTTCCTCTTTCTTTCAGAGCAACTTGCTGTTAAGGTTGGAGTTCCCTTTAAATCCATTCATTTCCTTTGCATGTTTGTCCAAAAAAAAACCCTCATAGAACCTACCAAACAGTACGTTGAAGGTACTCCATCCCTTTTGCAAGGGCGTCGATCCTGAAAATATTGATCCTGAAAAAATACAAGAAAATATTGGGGGGGGGGGGCAAACATATCATTTTGCCCCCCCCCCCAATAAATCCGGAGGTGTAAAATAAAATAAGGAAAAAATGATGCAAAACTCGGGAAATGAAACCTTCCAAACAATGAAATACAAAAGGTTTTTCACGGTCAGACTTCATTTTCGCTTCATTTTTCCCCCCCCCCCCTCTCTCTCTCTCTCTTTGGCTCTTTTTCTCTTCTCTTTTCCCTCTCTTTCTCTCCCTCTAATCTTTACTGCGTCATGTAACCGTGGAGAAGCTGTTTTTAAGAGGCGTTCCAAAAAATCATGACGCCATTACAAAATGTTCTGAACATACATAATTCAATTCAAAGTTGAAATTTTCATATTTATTTAGTTTTTTTGTCTATTTTTCCATATTTTATTAGTGTTTATTTTTTCTATTATTTTGTGTTATATCTTCTCTACTCAATTTGCTGTTATGTAAAATATATTTTCCCTTCATTTTGTCGTTTTCCATGTGATTTTTAATTCAATTTTCTGTTCATGATATCGATATGCATACTTTACTTAAGTTCAAATTACCATCATATCTTTATCAATGCTATGATGATCAGAGGCAGCGCTCCGGGGAAGGGGGGGGGGAGGGCAGGGGGCACAGTGCCCCCTCACTTTTTCAAGTACCCCAAAAGTGCCCCTTTTCATAGCTGATAAGTCCCTTTTTCTTCGTATAGTGCCCCTTTTTCTTTCTAATAAGTGTGTCCTTTTTACCTTCTGATGAGTGCCCCTTTTAACCTCAGAAATTAGTGCCCCTTTTGTTTTCTGATAAATGCGACATCGGTAGATACTGGTATATATGAAATATATATATGGGTATGTATGAAGTCTACAAAGGAGCCTTATACATATAGCTCCAAATAATCAGAGAGGCTTCATAATAATACATTCCCCTACTGATATCAGCACAATAGTAAGGCAGTAGAGCAGTGGGTAGGAGGGGCCCAATGCCCTAAATTATACAAGAATGAACAGTGCTCCTAAATTATGAAAGGAACGAGGACAATTTTTTTTCTAATTTTTTTCTAAAGCTCACTCGCTACTCTCGCTCGCATTTACTATTATCTTCTTATCATATTAGGAAAATCGCTGTATATAATTCAACACCCGTTGCCTTCAGCGTTAGAAATAAATCTTAAATTTTGAATAATCAGGCTATTACACTCAACTGCAAAGTAGTTTTTTTTTTTTTTTTTTTTTTTTTAAATCTAGAACCATGTTAAGATAGAAACAATAGCGTGTCGAAAATGATCCTCTGTTGTGTATTGATCAGAATGTACCGGTATACTAATGTCTCGAAGTGGTATTTTCCGCCTTGTTTCCACCCTTTGTAGGTGCCCTTTTTTGTTGGTGCCCCCCAACTTTGAAAGACGCACCGCCGCCCCTGATGATGATTGAATTGAGTGCGAAGTGATCATTGTTACGATAGGCTGTCTTGCCCCCCCCCCCAATCCGAAAAACGGATCGACGCCCCTGCCCTTTTGCAGCCCCAAATTTTGTAGTTGTGTGATTATACATATATATATATATTACAAAAGAATTATAATTGGAAAATTTTTGCGGATGTGAAAAGGATTACAATTTGCTTTTAAACAAGTAATAACAATTTGGTAACACTTTATGTAATTGTAAGTAATTTTTGAAAAATTATTTTTTTACCGTTACTAGTACATGTACTATTGATTTTTGAACAGCTCCTTCTGCGTCAAAAGCAAGATTTTCATTTCTTACAAAGGAGTTATAGAACTTGCGACCTTGAAATTTCTTAGGCTGTCTACTAACAGGATGTCTACTAAACCTGTGCAAAGTTTCTTGGAATTTTGTGTAAGTATGCAAAAGGGATGAAGTACCTTTAAATGTACAAGGTATACTTATTTCTGTCCCTCATTTACTCAGAGCTAAGTTTCTTTTCCTCATCTACTCATTTTTCTCATCTGTTGTGAAAATATATTGAGAAATGGATCATGGCGGCAATGCCCTTTTTTAATCAATTTCACAAAACAGAATTGTACGAGGCATTTAACTCTTTGATATATCTGCCGCGATGTAGCATGGATAAAAGAGATAGTGGATCTTATGTACCATAATCACATGGAAATACTTCAACTAATTAGATATATTTCCAGCATTACTTCCGATTGAGTCTCTGGGTATGAATGACTTTGTTGGCGCATCGTAGATGAATTATTTCAGTTTTGCATATACATGTATTCTATAGCGGTACCCTAAAAGTGACTAATGAGCCGTGAACAGGTGAATGTAGTCAAGGTGTAATGGAGAGAATGAATGAGGGGGCGAGGAAGAGAATGGAGGGAGGATGATTATTAGGAGATAGAGGATAGAGGCAGTGATAGAGACAGGAAAGAGAGACTAAAATGGATGAATAGGAGATGAAGGAATGGTGTCCTTAAGCGTTGAAAAGTAGAAAGATAAGTAAGAAAGAAATAATGGTAAATATGAGGATGAGAGAGAGGGAGAATTGGAAATCAAGAGAAAAATTTTTATTGGGAAGGAATGATGAAGAATAAAGGATAAACACTGAAAGATATTGAGAATATGAAAACAAGCATAAGAAGAGGCAGAGACATCAACTGGAGGGAGTCAGACAGAGATATAGAGGTAAGACACCGAAAATATCTCAATATTTACCGAAAGATTGATCACAATCTATTTTGAAGCTCTATATTACAGTAAAGGGAATTAATAGCAGATAGCCCAAGGATTAAGATCGTTCTTTTCATCATTGAAAAACAAACTATTTTTGCTTCCATTGTAAGGAAAAATTCTCCAGTGCAAGCTGATCTGATATGCAGTCATCAAATGAATGATAATAACTTCACATCTACTTCAGACGTATTGCGGATCCGAAAATTTTTTTAAGGTAGCCACGCTTGACATAGACACACCATCGCTATTGGAGTCTGGGGCATTTTTTTCTACTGTATTAACTGACTGCTACTAACAAAATGATTGTTGTTTTTTATCTTTTACTGGGCCTGCAAATAGAGGGGAATGTGCTTGATACACCATTGAAAATAGGTGGGTTGCTGAGTCCTTCTCAAGTGACAAAAATGTCCAAACGTGAGAAATTAGGCGAGTTCACACTTGATACTACAAGCTCTCATTTTTTGATGATAGTGTAAAATCATCAATATCCATCGCACCTTACTTGGCACCCGCGGGTGTTTGCAATGACCGGTGATACAGTTTGCGGTGTGCTCACAAATACCCGTCAATGGACCCATGTGTTGTAATACTTTAGTTAATCGTTCTCTTTGTCTAGTTTCTGTGTAAAATTATGGGACTTTTGTAATACCGTTTCTATTTTTTTTTTTTTGCTTCACCTGTATACTTACATGTATTTATACGTACACTCTAAAAGCTAAAGTGTTAAATCACCATTTTAAAGGGCCGAGGAGTGACAACTTTTTTCAAATTGGTAGATTAACTCTTTTAAACTGCTGGATTTAGCCTTTATGTTGTATCCAGCATGTTAAAAGTGTTAATCAACAATTTTGAAAAAGTTGTCACTCCTCGGCCCCTTTAAATGGTGATTTAACACTTTAGTTTTTAGAGTGTATATGTCTGTCTAGAAATTCCTTCAACTGAAGACTCCTTCCACACAATCTAAATATATTGGTTTCCTCAATAAGCAATGTAACCAGGGAGTGTAGTAAATTTCTTAAATATTGCTTTTCCATCTTCATTACTGTACCCGCTTGTTTATGACCGGATGTTTCTGGCCAGAGTTACCTCACAAGGTCTAAATACGTTCAAATGCGAGAGATAGGGATATGTGTCCCCGTTTAGAATATTTAAGATATAGACAGTAAATCAATAAAGATATATACGGGTTATGGTATCTACATAATTATGAAAGTGGTTTTGGTTACATGCTTAAATCTACTGGATCAGGGTTCAATTAAGAATAATCTTCGATGAGCATGACTTGGAACGGTTATGGATGGTTGTCTCGTTGTGGGGAGTTATATTAAGCGGACAGGGTTAACAGGAGGATTTCGATTTGTTCCAATTGAGCTACTCCCATCACACGAGTACCGCCTTTTTATTAGCGGGGTTTCTGGAGGGTTAATTTTATGTCTGAACAGGAAATATAGCTAGTGAATTAGGACATAGTGCACAGAGGGAAATGAACCGTTATAGCAAACACACTTAAGATAATTGGATCTGTGCTTTAGGCACAAACTTGATACACAATTAACCCTCGATAAATGGTACTTTAGTTCATATAATCCATAATTTGCATGTTTTAATAGATTGAACTAGAACGACTTCAGAGTGAGTTGTGTCATTTCGAAGCGGTGAATTTCAAGTCTGTACATGCATTAACCATGAAAGCCAAAAAGGAAGAGTAGCTATCTTACGAATGTTTAATAAAAATGAAGGAGAATATGTTGTGTATAAATTAGATTCGTTGAATGGAGCTCCCTAAAATTAGGTTTTTGCCACATTGCCACGGTAGCATGTTTATAGATATATTTAATACTGTATTGAGAAATAGAGTGTTTTTGCTGAATTTCATTAAACCCATTAACATTTATCTGTAGTCATTGTTTATGCTATTCTTATTTGGCTCGAGTGATGAATGTGTTTACAAAATGGCTCATGAAAAACGAACCTGATTTAGGCGTAAATTTTCAAGATGAACAGAAATCTTGCTAAATAATAATGCTATTAAGAATTGTCCCTTGTTGTGAGATATGATATCTCATGTTAATTCTGGAAATACAAATTCATTAAAATTACTTGTAATAGATAAGATGTTTCCATACACATCTTGTAAATCCATTACCTATATACCCTGGCTGCTTAGTAGGTCACCTTTTTGTAGTTCACTTGACATGGATTTCTCTTCAGGTATCCTGTTGGGTGAAACCTCTAAGCGATAGGGACAAATAACCTGAGGAATGTTTCACGTGGCATGAACAGGTATTCCACATGGCGTCCGTAGGTGATCCTGAATTTACAGAAATATTTTGGATCGGCAAGCTTGATTAAACTTCCCAGTGTTCCCTATACAACGCCTTTCTTCTTCTCTTACACGTAATTCCCCCCCCCCCCCCTCTCTCTTTCTCTCTCTTTGGCTCTTTTTCTCTTCTCTTTTCCCTCTCTTTCTCTCCCTCTATTAATTTCTCTTCCATGTCACCCCTAAATGAGCCCTACTCTTTCCCCTTTGTATATTTAATTTTACCCCACCCTCGCTCTTGTTTTCTTTTCCTCTCCTCTCCTGGACATGCTGGAAGGACGACCTAATTACTCCGATTTTCCGGGATTACACGTTTTCACAATTCTAGGTGGATGTTAGGTGTGGTCACCTGTCCAGTTAGACACTATGAAGGAACTTGAAAACTTGGAAAAAGACATCAGTTCCATTACGTCTTAGTATGTATGTGTAATACTCAGCGGCCCGCGACGTAATTTCAGGAATATTTCTGGCCCGCCTGGCAAAATAATTAAGAACCCAGGACCTATTGGCTTCATGACTTTTGAGGTGACTCTAACGTGAATTTGACGTTTAATAAGCTGTTCACTGGTTAGCGGTTGTCTTCTGAGAAATTTGAAAATGTTTCTTTTGATACATATCTGCTTAATGGGCAAATTTGTCAAAAGTAATGCAAATACTGATATCTTCTAAGATTATTGTGGTGAAGATTTGGGTTGTTTTTTACAATGATTAAAACATTCCCTTGGAGACTCTTGAGAGCTATCAATTGTGCGGTATCTAACAGGACTTGGTAACTCTATCCAGATTGTCTTGTCCGGCGGGTGCTGACAGTTTAATTGGGGTGACACTGTTAGATAGCTCTGCAGTAGGTGATAATGAATAATAGTGTTGGTTTTACGAACTAAGGTAAATGACGGCCGTGAAGATTCAATTTGTTTGGACATGGCGGAAAAAAATACGCTCTCAAATCTTTGGCTTCGACATCCCATCTTGATGTTGAATGTTCTGTTGTTGACCCTCGTCTCCCTCTCTTCTCTTTTTGTCTGTATCTTTTATTCTTTTCTCTTTGTCTGTCTTTCATCGTCCATGTTTTTATTGTCATCGTTTCAATAATATGACTTCTTTGCCCTCTTGCATATAAAGTTGCGTTTATGCGCAAATAAACAAATTAAACGTAACTTGATTTTCAACCAATCAGGATCGCGTATTTGGAACTTGCATTTAATTTTTAAAGTTGCGATTAAACGCAACTTTTTATGCAAGAGGGCCCTGGACAGTTTCTAGACTGCACTACTTGTACTCAACATAACGTTGAACATGTTGAATGCAAAGCACCTCCTCTGAATAATGCATACTTCCCGTAGTTCTGAAACACACGTGAATCGTGTCGACACTCGATGCTTATCGTGAGGAGATGATATATATAGGTACTTCAACAATGCCCCTAGCAGTAAGATTTACCAGATAATGTTTCATGATTATCAAAGCTTATTCATTCCGAGAGCGAGAGGAGATGGTTATGGTGGTCTGAGTATAAGCTCACTCATTATACTTTCAAATTTCCTTCTACCTTTTATTCCTATTTCCATCTCGTTATTGCATACTATTTTTCATTGCCTCCCTCATACCACCCCATTTTATTATTTGCAACTATTCATTTTTCAGGTAGGTATACATGGTATATGCAACAAGCTGGATGACTGATTAATGAATGTTTTAAATAGTCCAATGTGTATAATTACGTTAATGCATAGTAGATCCCAACTCACCCCTTTTCTCCTGTCGCCCGCTCTATCTCTCTCTCTCTCTCTCCCTCTGTCACTTTCACTTCTCTTTTCCTCTGCTAGTATTTTTCTGTTTGATTCAAACAATGACTCCTTTCCCAGGCTGCATATTATATTCATATAATATTTTTCACTTATTTTACTTTTTTTCTTGCGATTTAGCCAAGGCTTCCAACCTGTAAAGCCATATATTTGTGAACCCTATTTCTCTACCCACGCACGATTGGGTTAAACTAACAAATTTTTAACCAAGACTGAGTAACATACTGTCCTCTGTATTTAAAAAAAAGTAAACCAACTAATATTGGGTGATTGAAATTAGGTAAACCTCCCCCAAACCGTTTGGCAATTTTAGAACAACCAGCATGCCTGACTAATTTTACCCAATTAGAAAGAAGAATCGGACGAAATTGACAGCTAGTGGGTAAAAAGTTGCCAAAACTGTTTTTAATGTTGGTAAACATGTACCGGCCGGTTGTGTAAAGTTAATTGCCACATATTGGTCCAACCTTGTGTTGCTGAATTGGTTAAGAATAGCCAAGAATAGCAATTTTTTAACGAACCACGAGTTGCCAAACTAATTTGTCCAATATTTTAAAAGTGCACACCAACTTTGACTTCTCTTCCTTTTTGTGTAAACAACTTTTGGTCATTGCCTCTGATCCCTCTCCGCTCTCCTATCCCCCTGGCTGTTCATCTTTACCACTTTCCTGTCTCCAAACTATCAGTTTGATGATAATTATGTGCGTTGTCCCTTCCTCTCATTTACGGGTCCTGTGGAAAGAAGGTCCTATAACATTCATGAATGATAGCCATGTTTGCAAATTACTTGAGAGGTAATACCTTCGTTCTTCATCAACCATTCATTTTTGTTTGTCACTTCTTCTGGGCCTCCTGCCATTGAACGTCTTTCTGACAATGTCTTCAGAACTGCATTTGACTGTCATATGGTTCCGCCTCTTTAATTCTCTTTATCTCCCCTCTCTTTTCGGTCTTTCTCTCTCTTCCTCTTCATTTTTATCTGAAATTCTTCCATTCGATTCCCCCTATATTTGCTCATCGAGCCTGTAAGTGCATGCAGTAAAATTTGAACTTTCATCGGTATTTTTGCCTTACCCGTCCCCCTGTCAGTTTCTATCTTTAATGAATTGCTTTCTATCTCTCTAGGTTTGTTTTTCTGCCACCCCTTTACACTGTTAGAACGTTGATTAAAATTTTTAATCTTGTTGGTTAGAATTTTAATCAACCGAGGATTACCAGGTGAACCACACATTTGTAGGTTAAAACTTTAATCAACGGCCTGTTGATTAAAGTTTAACCTGTGGTTGATTAAAAGTTTTAATCATTTGTTCGTTAATCGTACTTCGCTTAACGTTGGTTAAATCGGTGTTGATTAAACTTAAACATAATTATTGTTGGTTATTTGTTTAACCATTTGTTGGTTAGTTTTATTTTGTTGGTTAAATGTTTAACCATTTGTTGGTTAGCCTCATTTGGTACGTGAGAAACTCTTTTCATATCTGTGATTGTTGTCTAGCTTAATCTTAATTTATAAAGAAATAGATCTACTGTGTGATCTTGCTTTCTAACTAAAGATAAGCGGTTTGGGAAATTCTACCTGGTCAGACCTGGACTAGACCTGACTAAGCCAGGCCCACCGGCCGTAGACTACGCCTACGCCTACAATGATGCTATATCTTATTTTTTTGAAGTTGTAGTTCTAGTTTCAGTTTTTGTCGTATTGACCTGTCCGCGAAATATGGACATCCGCGAAGGTGAACACACCGCCATACCGCCGGTGTCGCCTCCTAGCTACCGTAGGAGTAGTCAGTAGATCTGCCAGTGGGCCTGGCTTAGCCAGGTCTAGTCCAGATCGAGCAGGTCGAACTAGCTTCCAAGCCGTTTTAATTAGAAAGAAAGATCACACTATAGATCTATTTATTCCCAAGATTAAGCTAGACAGCAATCACAGATATGAAAAGAGTTTCTCACCTTCAAACACGCTGACAAGCTCTTTGAAATTCCCCAATCATTCAGCGACTTGAATGACAACGCCTTCCATTTTTATCGCAAACAATTTCTGCGATAGATATATGCGCGCAGCAAATTTGTTCCAAATATCCATGCGCTGTTCAGTCACGCGATCGGTATTTTAATCAACTTTGATCAAACTTTAACCAACAAAAAGATACTAGTAAAGTGTCTCGACAGTTAGCACTATCATTTTGGCGGGAAAGCAGAGAACACTGTTTTTAATCAATGTTGGTTACAAAGTAACCAACAAGATTAAAAACAATAATTTTAATCAACAATATTTTTAACCCACGCAAGATTAAAAGTCATTTTTAAGCAACACTCATTTTATAACCGATGTTGAGCGATTTTAATCAACAATTTTTTAATCCGTATTTTTTAAATACATGTTTTAACAGTGTACCGCATCCTTCTTCCTCTCCGCTGCTCAAAGCCCTCTCGATCCCGCTTTTGCAAATTCCAAAGAGGATAGATATCATGTTATCGGTGGATCGTTATACATAGTTACTAGCTCTAGAGTTCATCCAACCCATGTAACAAGTTCAATGGAATGAAAGCAGAGAATCAGAGTAGCAGGTTGGTAAAATTTTGAAAGAAATTGGACAGATAAGTAGGAAGTTCTAAAAGTTTGAAAAGTAAGATCAATACATCCATCTATAACTGTATAACGTAAATGGGAACACATCCCTTTTCTCTTGAAAGTAACTATTGCGTCGGGGCTGTACTCAAGATATTTTATGGATGGCATGTTGTTGTATGTCCTTTTTACCACTAAATAAGAACCATGTTTAGACATTGTGTTTGTAGGAGCGAATGGAGTTGTCCCACTTCACTTGAAATGACACTCCTAAGTTGTTACTATTAAATTTCCATATGTCTAGTGATCTCAAATAATGATAATAATCATAAATCGCGATTATGGAGATCCCTTTCAGATTGTTTTATAATATGTTTTTGGTGGATAAGATCAGCATTTTATCAATATTAGACATTCCAGGAACTTATAGTACCGTATTCCAAATACATGAAGCATTTCAATTCGTTGTTATTGTTCTCTTCAAAGAATATGTCTGTTATCAAAGATAAAGTTGAGTTCTGGTCATGAGATTGAATTATGAAAGAGACTGTCTCAAGGCAATTGAGACAGGTTGATTATATTGCAAAAGAGAATTGGTGTATATGATGTAAGGCTTTGGAATTACCAAAATGATAAGAAATTGACTCAATCCTGCCGGGAGTCACATGCACTGGACACAGAAATGTGTATATGGGACTAAACACAAATGTTCGGCCCAAATATTTCAGCTGTTTCTTGTCATGTTTTGAATGTGAGAGCATTTGAAGAGCAATCCTTTTCAGGGGACATTATTTACTATGATAATCTCCAAACTAACATAAAAAGAATGAGAAAGCTCACAAATTATTTTTACCTTACCCAGAACTCAAGCTTCCCTTTAAGGAAAGTTTAATTATTGATTGAAACAGAAAATATATTATCAAATTGTCTGTAGGAAATATCAGAAAGAACAATAATTGAAACATATATTCCTTCTTTTATGCCCTGTTTATGTAACACTGACACTCCATGTTCTAATGATGAAGGAACACAATATCTGGGCTATTGTAGTGTATGATTTCCGACGTTTACGATGACAACAATAGAAGAATAAATACATGGGAGGTGTAGCCGACTCCTGTAATCTAACTAATCAAAACCCCTAATTCCTGAGGTAAAATTCGACACGTTTTCGGAAATTTGTATTGTAGGATAAAATGCCCTGACCCGAATACGTCCATCACTACTGATTCCATGGCCTTAAGACAGAGATAAATGAAGACCGACATGGTGACGGGAATTGTAAAGGTTATTACAGTGATAGCGAGCATCAAGTTTCCAATTCCATTCATCTTTGACTGAATAAGACTGACACGAAGCTGACTCTCCTTCTCTCCGATGCTCACGTGATGAAGGAGAGTTTTAGTGGTGTCCTCATTTTGTCATTCATGGATTTAGCTTTCGCCAGTGATACTCTTGCCAAACTATCCAAACGTCACAGCTATTCTCTCCAAACTATGTACTTGAGTAAAACCACGTTATGGGTTGAATAAGGAGAAATTCAATCATGGATTTATCTTTTACCAATGACATTCTTCACAAACTTTGCAACCGTGACTGCTTTTCTTTTCAAAATCCGAACTTGAGTAAAACCACGTTGTGAGTTGAAAGTGATTTTAAAAGCTACCCGGAGAGCCGCCCTTCCATTCAAAGTCTGTCTTCCTTATATCCGTATGCAAGCTTCATGGTTTTGCTGTGAATCTTCCTGTGTTCCTTTTGATTTATTTCCTGAAGAAACTCACGTGAATATTTTTGAGAAATCATCGAGCTCACATTTCCCTTTCTTTATGCGTGATATCTGCATAACGTCTACTCTTAAACTAGGAGAGCTGCTGTATTCAGTTTCATAATTTCATACATATTTCCTTGTTTTACAGATTGCAGTTAATACCTTGAAAAGCTCTCAGAGACAGTTGTGGATCGGAAAGTGTTTGAACGTACATCCACAGAAGTTGAGGACAAGAAACTTCAAGGTAATCACACCGTTTCCATTAGAATTTCATTAAACATTCTGAAATCTCAAAAATTCAGATATCAAGTCTGTAAGTCTGTAAGAAGCTAAAGCCCATCCGGTGAGACGGAATTTATTATTGTGGAGAAGAGGAATAGAAAAACAACTGTTGATAACAAACAAATGGACAAAAACAAAATGATAAGCGACAAATGGTGTTGGGCAGTTTTCCAAGTCTCGCAAGGACGCCTTTACCTACTTGTTTCAAATAAGTAGAAGTTCGTTTTCACAAAATTGCTATAGAGCATTCGAATTAGAAACAGGGAGAGAGCTAGAGAGAGAGAGGGGGGGGGGTGGGTAGGGAGAGAGGGACTAATTGTAAGACAGATAAGGATTTTTGTACATCAACACAGGTTGAGGAAAGAGAGAGGAGTTATAGAGAAATAGAGAGAGGTAGTACTAGAAAAAATGGAAAAAATCAAAAAGAGTAAGAGAAGATGAAAGAGAGATAGATATTAGATAGATGCAGGGTTACAAATCCGGGGACAGTGACGTGACAGAGTCAATGAGGTAAAGGGAATTATAAAAAAAGCAGATTTAGTGTACGGAGGAGGTATAGATGGAACATTATGAGTGTATGCTGCCTAAACTTTAAAGAGAGAACCGGAATATGATTACAGAAAATGTTCATCTAGAGCACCAAGAATAGGTTAAGAAGAGACCGGAGATTAAGAAGTGACCCCATTTAGTAAAAACGTAAGATATTAATTATCAGCGTAATATATCAAGAATAATCTCATGCATAATGAGGTATAGATTGAACATATACATTGAACGTGTATACCTAATTTTTAATCTAGAGTACCAAGAATAAGGACATAAGAGACCCCAGGTTAAGAAGGGGCCCCATTTAGTCAAAACGTGAGATATCAGTATCGGCATAATATGTCAAGAAGAATCGCATGCCTTGTGAATTATTCTGAACCTCTGTTCTCAAGACAAAGGCATATTAAAGTCTTATATGAGAAAGGAACACAATTTAATTAAACGTGGATGTAATATATCGCGTCGTCTCAATTTCCATAGATGCTCGCCTTGGGTTATATTGGACATACTGACCCCGTGACCGGTCACTTTTGGCTACTCACCTTATTGTAAAATCCTTTCATTTTCATACCTCAATCACACCTCCAAACCGATAAATAAACTTACTGCAAACCGACAGAATCTTGGGGTAAATGCAATTTTTTAATCGGTTCGTTGTCGGTCTGATGTCGGTCTTGTCGGTATGAATGGGGTAATATTTTAAGCTCGATATTTCACAAATAAAATGAAGAGTATATCACTTATGAAGATCTCCAAAGATCACTCTTTATCACAAAGAATAATTTCGTTGAAAAGAGAAAGTGAGAGATATATGGTATTCAGAAGGGAAAATGGAGACCCCTCCCCCATTTCATCGAATGTGCGATCAATATAAAGGTTTGTTGGTTGTACCTTCGCAAAATTACTTTTTTCCCCACTGTATTGCGTACAATTCCAACAAAAGACTATAGAAGGAAATTTCGACTTCATTTATCAATTTGTATTTAAGGTTTAAAAAAATTCAATTTAGATAATTTAAAACGCTATTTCATATTCAGAGTCACTGATAGACTTGTAGAGAGTCATTCTTGATATCTACAGATGAATATTTCAGTAATATTCTTAATTATTATTTGTATGAAGGGTTTTCAGGCGACCAGAAAAATTAGCGTA
This sequence comes from Heliocidaris tuberculata, assembly GCA_025618425.1. Taxonomy (NCBI): domain Eukaryota; kingdom Metazoa; phylum Echinodermata; class Echinoidea; order Camarodonta; family Echinometridae; genus Heliocidaris; species Heliocidaris tuberculata. The sequence goes on from CM046835.1 coordinate 30,642,300, forward strand.
TCTCATGGTTTGCGCAAAAGTTCCAGGATGACCGTGCAATTTTAAAACAATATCTCATGGTTTGTGTAAAAGTACCCGGATGACCGTGCAATATATCTTCATATCTCATGGTTTGGGGTGCGCGTGACGCGTAAAAAAGTGAATACGCGCTTAAATACGCAAAGGTTAAGACAATGGATGTATGCGCGCAGCTCTTGCAAGATACTTGGGTAAGGACCAAAAAAAAGTTTCTACCTGTGTTTTATGTCGAAGTCAATACAAAAACATAAAGACATGTAATGTTGAAAATTGATGAACTAGGTATCATACAATTAATAATAATAATATTGAATGGCTTTTCTTTCGTGGGACACAAGGATATATCGTACTTGCTTTGAAAATATTTCACTCGTCGTGCCGACTCGTGAAATATGCTCATAGCTCGTGCGATATATCCTTGTATCCCACTCAAGGCCATTCAATATTATATAATTATTATTTGTATGAAGGGTTTTCAGGCGACCAGAAAAATTGGCGTATCTCATGGTTTGCGCAAAAGTTCCCGGATGACCGTGCAATTTTAAAACAATATCTCATGGTTTGTGTAAAAGTACCCGGATGACCGTGCAATATTATTAGTTACCCCCTGCTTGTTCACGGAATACGGGCAAATATCTACGGTCTGGTGCCATATTCCATGAGGCCGGAGGCCGAATGGAATATGGCACCAGACCGTAGATATTTCCCGTATTTCGTGAGAACAAGCAGGGGGTAACGATTTTATCTTTTTAAGTGTAGATCTACATGAATTCTGTAGTGTAATCTCATTGGTAAAGTTACGATGAAAACATAATTCATATATCAGAAACTTTGGTCTGTACTTTCTTGTCTTTCTACAACATCCATCAGGAATACACGTAGATCAATATCAATTTCATCAGTCTCTAAGTCATTTGTTGTTCATTTGTTGGTGCGCGTGACGCGTAAAAAAGTGAATACGCGCTTAAATACGCAAAGGTTAAGACAATGGATGTATGCGCGCAGCTCTTGCAAAATGCTTGGGTAAGGACAAAAATGTTTTTCTACCTGTTTTTTATGTCGAAGTCAATACAAAAACATAAGGACATGTAATGGTGAAAATTGAGGAACTAGGTATCATACAATTAATAATAATAATATTGAATGGCTTTTCTTTCATGGGACACAAGGATATATCGTACTCGCTTTGAAAATATTTCACTCGTCGTGCCGACTCGTGAAATATGCTCATAGCTCGTGCGATATATCCTTGTATCCCACTCAAGGCCATTCAATATTATATAACTATCTCTCTCTCTTTCTCTTTTGTGCTCTCTGTTCCCCTTCTGTCTTGTTCTATCTGTAGTGGTCATGGGCTGTGCGATTCTTCATCGTAAGGGCAAGAATATAAGTTATATCATATATGGTGAAACCTAAGGCTGGGGTGACATGCTTCTCATCACGTTTCTATAAGAACAATTCGTTCTTGGATTTGAAGGCAAGGCCGGTCAATCCATACATTGCTACTTCCACTCGGTAAAGATAAAAAATAAATTGAAGAGGAGGTCACAATAATAAAACAGAGAAAGAAATGAGAATGTGTTTATCGCGTGTGAAAAGATGGAGAAAATAAATCGAAGAAAAGAAAGAATGAATGACACACCCCAAGAAAAATAGATAAATTAGTTAATTGATAAATTAATGAATAAAAAGTTGACTTGAAAAATATAAACATATATATATATATATATAAATAAATAAAAAAATATATGGATGAAAGAAATTCGATGCAGGAGGTTTCAGATGAAGGACCTTTACTGCGGCAATGAAGTAGTCGGCGATGAAGCAAAATAGAATGAAGAGGCCAACAGAAAAAAAATCGTGTGAGATATCTCATCCAGAAAGGATATGGATAAATAAAAATATGACAGTCACCCACGGAAATATTCGGAGAAACTTCACTTTAACTTTTCTTAGGTAATATACCTATAAAGCTCCTTCATTATACTTTCATGCAGAAGAACAGGCAGGCTCATGAATGTCATAGAATATAGATGGGATCAAATAAAAGCAACTATAGCTCTGTCATGTGAATTCTCTTGATATTTCTTGTATGAAACGAACATCTTGGAAAATGCATTGCTAAGATATCGGAAAAAATAATGGAATAGTGTGAGACCGTGTTTGACATTTTCATTCCATTTACTTTTCCCACACAACTTAACCTTAATTTCTAAAGGTTGTCTTTGTAAGATATTACCATGAGAAAAATCTAGATGGGTATGGTTGGTAATCAAGCGACGTTTAGAAGAATGTTTTCAGTGTTATTGCATTTGGTTAGTTGCCAATCCCATTAGGAGTTAGTAATATGGTATTCATGTGAGATAAAAATTATATTATATAGCCATTAGGATACTATTACTACGGGAGGAATGCATGACCGAGAACAGGGACTGCGATATGAATAAACACAAACACACACACCCACACACACACACATACACCCAAACACATACATATATACAGTGCGTAAAAAAAAAGTATACCCAACTTTGTTAGCTCCTAATTAAAAATTCATAACCTCTGTGAGTTTGAAATTTATTTCATAGTAAAGAGCAACTAATATTCTGTCTAATGGTACATGTACCTTATTCATAACCATGCTGCCTAGGATGACTCAGCAGCAGGCTTTTCAAACAGTATTGTCGAAATCCTCTTGTACCAAATTTGGGTCAAGCCATATGCATGTGTTAATTTAGTCTGAAATCTTTTTAAATGTTAAATTCCCTTTCGTGCTTCAATGCTTTATTGTTTCAAGTGATCCAGTGTATCTAAGCTTTCATTCAACATTTTTTTCAATCAACAGGATAGTCTTAATTTGTTTTTAAACTGCCTTCCGACTTCTTGCCTCTTAACTAAATACTGTCTGCTCATTTGTCCCCTTGCACCATTTCACCTGCAGAAGGTGAAAAATTGTTTATCTCCAACAGTACACGACCTCAAAGGTTTCAGAGACTGAGAAAATTACTAACGTGATTAATATTAGACTTTCATGTAAAAAGTTGGGTATACTTTATTTTCATACGCACTGTATATATATATATACAGTGCGTATTAAAAAGAAAAAATTACACTTTTGAAAAATCCGTCAAAATTACATTTCAAAATATTTAGAAGATTTGTTCATGTCGATAGATGCCCAATAGTGCCATCTATCAAGTGCCACTAACAAAACAAATTTTCGTTCACACTTGGGCGAACACTGACTGTTTTTGTCCAGAGTGTGAAAAATGACTTGCGCCAAATTGCTTTACATGGTTAAATACTTGAATGATTGATTGATAGATTGATAGATTGATTTAAAAAGGATTGATTTGGCGTTCTTGATTGAATGGCTGGTTTGGATTGATTACCTTATTGACTACCTTATTGATTGACTGGTTGATTGACTGACTGGCTGAATGGTTGAATGGCTGACTGATGCATTGATTGATTGATTGGTTGACTGACTGACTGACTGACTGACTGAATTATCGGTTAATGTACAGTATTGATGGGTTGCTTGCTTGATTGATTAATTACTTGGTTTTTTGACTGATTGATTGAATGATCTGAATATGTATTAAATTGGTACTTTTGTTCTTGACTGAATGACGGACTTGTGGGTTTGATGTGTCTGTGAATTGTGTATACTTTACTAAAAAGATCTTGAAGTAATTACACATTATTAATTCTTACCCATGCATAAAGCAATTAAAATTATAACAAATTGCCACAAAATTCCTAGACTATCATAACATAATCATAAATTTATGGCAAAAAGAAATTTGTTTGAATGGGAGTACTTATTCGGACTGCTGGTTTAATTTTCCCTCTTCAATTTGGCGCAAGTCATTTTTTACACTCTGGACAAAAACAGCCAGTGTTCTCCCAAGCGTGAACTAAATTTGTTTTGTTAGTGGCACTTGATAGATGATACTATTGGGCATCTATCGACATGAAAAAATCTTCTAAATATTGAAATGTATTGAAATATTGAAAAGTGTAACTTTTTTATACGCACTATATAATCTTTTCATACAGATCAGTGGTGTCTGTTGAGGCTGGTGTTGCCGCAATGACTGATTGCAGGGTACAGTCATGACATTGACAGTCTTACACATGCTTGGGCCTATGGCTAAGTATGAGTGATTGACGCCTATAATAATACTCCCGGCCAGACAAAATGATAGTTCAGCAACAAAATGGCGATTTCATCATCGAACTTTTCCGTCTAAGATCACCCTTGACTGCAGGAGAGGCTGCAAAATCATGAAAATTGAAATACTGGCTTACTGCTAAGTAAGTCATGTAAGTGCTAGGCCAAACATCCAAACAACTGTTTTTGAACCGACAATGAAATTAAATGACCGTTTTTTAGACCACACGTCAATTGTATCTAAACTCCAATATTATCTCCTTTTAATTCCTTTTAACTTTCGCTCTTTCCATGAATTAAGGAAAACACTGGACCTCCCCAAGCATGCCAAGTTTCATATCGTCCACGCAGCCCGAACGCGACCTTTGGCCATTTGCCTGCAGTTGCACAGTGCAGTCACACAGCAAATTGTCGTCAATATTTATTTAATGAAAAAATATCAACTCAAATATTCATAGCTTACTATCATCGAAAGACAGCTATTCCACAAATAATTTTTAAACATTAAATGACGGGTCATAATATTTCATCGTCCAACTTGCCTCTTCAATCCGACGTCGAACTTCGGAGCTGTTTCGTCGACTGATGCACCTCGTTAGCTAGCTAGCCAGAGAAGCACTAGCGCTCAGCCCGGCCGGGCCCGGCCGGCCCGCTGGACAGCGTCGAATGCATAAAGCTGCAGGCTCCACTAGTGCAGTGGCGCGCGTAATTATGAAAGTGATGAAAATCACTAGACTCGATGTACCAGTCGTTTCACAAGAGTTAAATAGATCACAATAGCGATCGATCGCAATGAATCAAACGCTAATAGCGTTGAATTGGAGGGAGGCTTTATGTTACGGATTTTAGCGATTGATAGGAAAATAGCGATTAATCGCTAATCTCTCTTTATGTTACGGGGCCCTGCTCTGATTTTTCAAAAACGAAACCATGGAGGCAACATTAAAGCTATCACTGTCTGTAAATCCAGTTTAGAATGCATACTCTTTTCACTTTCTCGTCCACACTAATTCAATTCAAAATTGGTTCTTATACAGGAGTTACAGTCGTATACGGAATGATGCAAACGAATAGCTAGATGCAATATTGATACTCGTTATGAATACGGATGGATATTAGAAAACCGATTTCCTTTTGCCGTTTATAATCTTTTGTGACAAGGAATTTCTCTCGTCTCATTCAGATCTACTGATGTAAGTTTCATTGTTATTTACCAAATTATAATTTGTTAAACTTTACTTGGAAACTCTTTCATTGTAATGAATGTAGATTGGAAATACACATGTAGTAAAAGCAATATTGATTGAATAACCCAAATCGGTGATCTGAAATAAATAAATGCCTAGTATATGTTACTAAATATGCATTATCATGAATTGTGATTAAGATATCTTGCATAAGCAAGGCTTTCTGTAAAATGTGTGTGTAATGAGTTGCTTAGATTGGTGTAGTATATCAGTGTTTTAAAGGGAAAGTTCACCATGATATCAAGTTGCCTTTAAAAGAAGGAGAAAAAATAAAGATACAGATCAATGAAAGTTTGAGCAAATTCCGATAATATGTAAGGAAGTTATGAATTTTTGAAGTTGCAATCCATTTAACACAAACTGACAACTCCGTGATGTATCTTGCGATCTCCTCTACCCTTTTCCCTGTACTAAAACAATTAATTTCCGCTGTTCTAAATAAAATATTCAATCATATATGGACCCTAGATATAATCATTACGAAATTATGTTTTTACACAAAACCTGTATGAAACGTCACAAGTTGCCAATTTGTGTTTGATTGATCACAACTTCCAAAATTCATAACTTTATTATTTGATATCACACGGAACGTGGGTATATTACACCCTTGCATGTACCAATCATTTGAAATAAGGATGTGAAATGTTTTGACGAACGGATCTTTTTTTTAATTTGATGTGCTTCTCAGGTGTAGCGCTGATGGCTACTTCTGGATCAAATTATGTGACGCTACTTCAAAGATGGGGTCGATGTTACTTTGATTTACAATTGAAGAAACGGAGGCCTGTCAATGTGATCCATGGGACTTTGTAATTATAGATTAATGTCTTTCTCGAGATCACCGGGTCAATGTCTCGTGATTCCATCTCAGAATCTGTGACGTCCAGTTAAGATAATGTTGTAGGAAGCATAGGTGTAGTGAGGCTCTGCAGAGAATCCATACTTCATTTAACAATGGTATACTAACAAGCATGTTATTCTGTACTCGTTATTGCTCATTATTGGACATTGTGTTGCATGTAACATGGGGATACAGTAGGGTATCTACACATGGTGCTAATTGAATTATATATCCTTTTATTTATACTTTCACCTGGCATGGATAACATTAATTTTGCGTACCCCCTAATTTAACCCGTTCTTCTAGGGTCAGACAATACACTTCCTATCATATGAAAAAAAAAATAATAAAAGGTGTAAATCTTTCTAAACTGAATGCTCCATCATCAAAATTTGGCATATTTTGTAATTTAGCTTGAAAAAAAAAAAATCTTTTGGGAAAATTTAATCCATTTAATTTGTTGGAAGTTTGTGGTCTGCTATTTTTGATGTGGGCATTTGCTGTTCAAACGTTTACGACATTTTACTACTGTATACTTTAGAATAACTTTAAGGTACTTTGCGTGGATTTTCCAGTTGAAAATTGCCCAGAAACCATTTATTGTGCACGATATTCTACAGCCCTAGACCTAGATCTCTATTGTTCAACAGTGTTTTTGTGATAGTGATAATTTGTGATCACGTGCCATTGTAGACAGGGTGGATTAAAAGTGTGTGAAAAGCTTGGCAGGATGGAAATAAGTATAAGCACAATATCGTATCCCTGCCCATGTGAGTACCCTTAACGGAATGTTAATATTCCAGAATACAATATTTACCCCTTAATAGAAATCGATGGAAATTGTCCCGACCCTTCTAACCGTGTGATACAAATCAGAAAAACTATTAACATAAAAATATACGCAAAAAACCCAAGAACAAAAATTCTAAAATACAATAACAACAAAAAACAATATGATAAACCAGTTATTCAGTCTTCTAATATTACTTTAAAGACAATATTTTTTTATTTGACTTTATGCTTATGAATAGGAATATAGGTATAGGCAGATATAGGCGGATCCACATCGGGGGAAAATCCAACAAAACACTATCCCTTCAAAATGGAAAGTCATAACGGTGGTTATAGAAATTCGTTATCTATGCTACGCTACATGCTTTTGTGATTTTCCCACATTTTTCTTTCTGTCCGGTTCCAGTTAACTGCTAACATTGCTAATTTATGCTATTTTCATGAATCATGCTGTACATCAGTCTGTGGTATATCTTTTTCTCCTATACCAAAATACAATTTCCCACCTTAGTCATTATCTCTCTCATATTATTTTGTTTTAATGTTGCTCACCCTGTCATTCCGCCATTTGGGGCTTACGGCGACTGCTCACACAAAATCATAATCATCTCTCGCAATATCTAGATTATGGTACAGAGGCATTACAAAATAAATGTCTAGGAACATCGTAAAACGCATTGAAGCATGCCATGTATCTGGGACGTAAGATCGTGGTCTCATTTGTAAGCCAGTTGGAAATTAGGAAATACAAGCACCCCGTCTCCATACCGGCTATTCAATTATAGAAGGATGTCCCCAAAATAAGATATGGAACTGAGAATATTACATGTCTTGTTTATCTAAATAAAATTGTCGATGTGACGTTACCTCAACAAAAACAATCAGTCGGAGTTCCTCCTCTATAAGGGCTGCATGCCCTTGGCAAATGACATTTAAATCTAACTACTGGGTGCATACGAGAGCAATAAGAAGTCATGGAGCCATAATTAAGCCACTGCTACAATAAGAAAATATCTGCATATCATATTTCACATGACTTAACCTTGAAAAGATTGAATATAGAAGGACATAATGAAAAGGAATGAAAGATCATTCTTTACACAAACATCGATCTTGATGAACCGTTTTGGAAGTAGATACCCTTTATTCAGTCCTGTATAACACGTTGTCCATCATTTTAGACTTATTTTCTCACGAGTCTGCCGGGAAGTCGTTGCCTCTCTGTCATTCAACAGTTCAACCATGTGTCTTTTTGCTTTCCGTCTCTGCTAGATAGCTCACAGAACCTTGCTGCCACAACGTTGACTCTGGCTAACTTGTAGATGATAAATGTGTCCTATGGCGTAACATCAATATCAGCCCTTTATCCTGTCATGTAGGCCTCCTGCAACAGTAGTGCAACAGTTATCAAAGATTACGTAGATGTTAGTGTTAATCAGGTTTGAATAACGGAGTTGCTCAGGCCCAGAATATTTAAATTACATAGCATTCCTCTTTTATTGAAACTACATGCAATACTATTAATCTAGTGAATTACCTATTTTGGGTTAGTATTTCCTCGGAATAGTTTACTAGCTTGGTGGTGCACTGTAAATGCTGTATTTATTACTTCATGACAATTTTGTCTACAAGGCCTGAATTAAGAACTCGCGTTGTCTTCGAATCCTATAATACATATAATGTATTTCAACAAAAAGAATATGATGTTATCCTTTAATAACACGTTGAGTTCACTAGCTCGTGTTATGTATGTTCATCGGGGAGAGTGTCGAAGTTAAACGACCTCAGTAACGATGCAAGCTCTGATGATAATGGTTCCTGCCTTAAGGCGACCTTGAAGAAGACGACACTCTGATCCCCACTTATATTTAGCCTCCGGAGCCCATCTTAACATTGGTCGTCGATGTTCACATTCAAGATATATTGTTGAGATGGAAGACACATTTCCCTCTCGATCTGTGTTCAGATGAGATATAATGTACATATCTGTTGGATTACAGTCATGTTCAGGTGGAAGACATATTTTCCATCGCAATGTGTGTTCATATGAGATATATATTTGTGTGTGTGTGTGTGTGTGTGTGTGTATATATATATATATATCTATATGTGTGTGTGTGTGTGTGTGTGTGTGTGTGTGAACAGATAATGATGGAACGGAATGAAGCAGGTCCCTCGGTGTATTTACAAGCTTTCGGCTCCTGGCCTTCAAGTTTATTTGCTAAATCAAACAGAATGAAACAAACAATAATAACAAGCAACTTAACAAAACTAAAGACAACAGAACAGAATTATCATGAGGCTGGCAACATAAAGCAACAGGAGTAAGTGAAATTGGAAAGATGTTACTCGGTAGGAGTAAGTGAAATAACGAAAAAGGAACTGAATAGAAACAAAAGTAAGCAAAGTGAAAAAATTACCTGACTTTTAAGGTCGAAGCAAATGTATATGTTGTCTCGGGTGCAATGTGTAGGTGTAACACCAGTTCTGGGTCCTGTAAAACGAAGGTTTACGACCAATTGCAAATTTGAAACTACGATTTTGATTGCTTAATGGTCAGCCTTTTGAACAATATGTTTACGCAACGATGATCTTGATTGGCCATTCCCATTTTGCAGTTGATTGCAAACTTTTGTGTTACGGGGCCCAGGGTTGGGGAAAATTGGCAGCAGATATTCATTATTCAATGATTCGTCGTCGTTTTTGCGAACTGACTAAACCGCGCACGTGCGCAAATACGCGCTTTGGAGAAAATGGTTTTAGGAACCGTCGAATCCTGTTTGAATGGCCAGTGCTTCTTTATTCCGTATTAATATACATAATAATATAGACCATTTCAACATTAAAGTCATAAGCTTTCTTTTGATGTATATATCGATATATTATATATAAATTATGCAACGAAAGCAAATTCCGTTATCTAAGAACACCTAAATCTATAAATTCGTTTCCCGCCAGTTCACGTTTCTGCGCACCGCGCACAGTTTCGTCAGTTCGTAAAAATATTTCAAAACGAACATTAATTATACCACATTGAAAATGAAACATTTCCGGTAGATTCAACATAATTTGCATTATTGATTTACATTGAATATCTTTTAAAGAATTAATGAAAGAATGCAAATTGCTTTACTCCAAGGTAATTGGAGTAACACGTATAACGAACAAGTGCCTTTTGGTTACGTTTCATTCAAGCTCGGGATTTTTCAGTGGTAATGAAATTTAAGTAAAGATTGCGTGATATCTAATATGAAAGCTGTCTTTCCCCCCAAATCTCTCCTATTTAATTCTGAGATCTGTTTTTATATAATGGAGACACGAAACGCACAGTGATACCATAGTGATACACCAGACTATTCATGAAATCGTACAGTGTTACTTGGCTTATGATTGTATGCTCCGCCGTGTGTACGCATAGACACTTGTGATCAATATTCCTGACGCCACTGATAATGGTGTGGGATGTAACCAAGTAGAAAATGCTTACATTCTCATGCACATGATGACTTAGAACATAGATTTCTTCCACGTCGGCGCCGTTTTTCGAAGGTTGTCGTTGTTCTTCCTTTAAGTTGCCACTTTTAAGCACACGTTACTCACCCATCAATTACTAATGAAGAGTACATTGCAAACAGATTACAGTAAAACAAATATTGTTGAAAGTTTTTCTTCCTAGCGCAACAATGGCATAACCAGAAGAAGCCAGTGATTAGGTGGAGGAGTCTGTAGGCTAGATAAAGTTTAGCCAGTGAGGATTACTTTGTAGTGATACCAAAAATAAAAATTTTCTCCGTGTACTTCTACGTGATTGTCACTGTTACCTATCATTTACTCCTTCTTCGTCATTCCCGTCCCTTCCATCTCTTCTTTTCTCTCACAACAACACGCCCTTAACCTGTTTGCATTTAGCCTCCCTAATCTTGAGTATTCCCTCCCTTGTCTCACTCTCTCACTCTCCATCCATCTCCATTTGTCTTCTATTCATCGTTCTATCATGCTTAAACAATTCTCTGTACATGCTACACAACAGGCCATTTATCTTAATTCAATTACCCAAAGGACACAAACTAAGCGCCCATTTTTCTCCAGTCCGCATCATAAGACATCGCTTCCAGGAAAGCGTGCAGATATAGTAATGACAGCCACCCCTTCCCCTTAATACAAGTGATCAACACGTATTTACATTCAAACTACAACCTTAGGCGAAGGGCCTTCTAAAAGATGTGCAAAAGAAAACCCTCACAACAGTGTAGCGATAACCTTTCCCTACCGTACTTGAAGTTAGTTACCTTATGTTAAGTATTCTTTGAGGAGGCATTGATTGAACGTTCAGTGGCATCAACAATGAGTGTGTGCTGGCATCACGAATCATCACGGTTGATCTCCTGTGAGCCACTGGGGCCTCCGGGATGGACATACACTTTACCGTATAAACATGTTTTTAACTTGGTAGGTATTGCCACCGATTTTTGCGGGCGAGGAAAGGAGTCGGTAGTAATTTGTGAATCGATTGAAGTTGGGGCAGTGTGATTTGTGTTGAAACATATTTGAAGATTGAGATAAGGTCGGAGAGAGAAAATATGTGAAAAAGACTAGACAAACATTAACCGAGATGAGCGCCACAGGAAAGCTAAATGTAAGATTGGCTTGTGAAAAGAAGACGGAGAAAGAAAAAGATTATTACCACCCCCCCCCCCGGAATTGACGAAAAGTAGATGCAGATGTGTACTTGATGATAAAGAATGAGGAAATGTGATAGAAGATGAGTATGGATATTCCGTGTAAAATAAATAAGAATAACATTAAGGGATCAACGTTAAATATTCCCTCCACCTAAAGGAGTCTATTATCCGGCCAAGAATAGGTCTAATAATTCGGCAATGCTGATTCCAGCATTTTAGTGTTCGGTTGGGTTTCGTCTTAAGATGATAACTGAACATCCCCTCTGGATATCGGTTTATTTTTCACTCCATCGTTGATCATTTTGAAGAGGAAATAAAATTTTGTAACCTATGAAGAAAAAAAAAACACAAACATGTTAGAAGGGTGATAAAGGTGTGCTGTAAGATGTGTTTCCATCGGCATTAGATGTCAAAGTCTTACACTCACATTCTAAAACCATTCTTAATATTTTCAACACACTTAATATTCTCAACACACTCAATATCTCATTTTATATCACTTTTGTATGAGACACCTTAAAGCAGTACAGTGCCTCCGGAGCTATGACAAAATATTAGTCCCGAATGTTTGGAACATCAAGAGAACCAATAACAAACACATGGCGAAGTATTTCTCTCAATTATGTTATTTTTAGAAAGAAAAAAAAATTAAGTAATATAAATTTTATATTGTTCGATAAAAACTTTAATTGCGTGCAGGTCAGTTTCCATCGTAGGTTAAGCTGCGGCTTCAAACTTATGATCTTTTATAAAAAGGTCCACTTAAGCGACTTGGAAAAAAATATTTTTAAATTGTAAGATTATACCTTCAGTATCATGTGGGTTAACTTGGCATCGTGGGCTAACCAGTGGCTTATTGATATAACCAAGCAATTGCGTCCCATTATATAACCTATGGGTTTTGTTAGATGATGGGTTGCTACGGAGGGATCCCTTAATGCATGGGAAATGTACTTGGTTTCGTGAATGGGGTCATTAATGATACCCACTTCGACCATTTACCCGAAGGCAATAGTTCAATCATGCTTGTCTTCAAACAGATCAAACCGCACGATAGCTTTTAAATGCGATGGGAAATTTAATGTAAAAGCAGTGAGTGTTTTCAGGAACTTTCATTTATGAATTCTCCCCTTTTAGGTTATCAACCTCTTGAACTTTTCAGGTTTTCTCTGTGAACTCGAACTCTATTGTAGTTAACCTCGTTCTAAATTACGCTGTTATAAAAGGCTGCCATTAAAGGGATTCGGTAACTTTGTGGAGGCTTGATTTAATCAGTTGTTGAATTTTGATATCTGTCTTGTATAATGATGTTCAGAAAGATAAATAAATAGCCAGGCATAGAAAGGTTTTCAAATATATAATGCTATTATTAAGATATCTGTGACTGAATACTCCCATTTACGAAAGCGTATGGCCACACGCTTTAGTCTAACACTGAGTCTATGGGGGAAAATGAGTCTAGCATTTCCGGTCACTTGCATATGTTTATTTTTGTGAAGCACATGATGATTTTTGAAGTGTTTTTTCCCCCTGGGCTTCATTTTTTCACTATATTACATACACTGATAGCATGTAAGGCCAGGCAGCTCAGATTTTATCAAGCCTCTACAAAGTTACCAAATCACAAATGAGGTCATTTTGTCAGTCCCAGCTGTGTGTATTCGATCGGTATCATGACATAAGAAAAGGCAAGTTCTTTGATCTCATGGTATTTATTACTCTGAGATTACACTTTAACTATAACACGATAAAAACTACTTTCGAAAAATAAACTCAAGACAATTTCAATAGCCCTGTCTGTCATCTTTAGAAATGTGCGAACATTACAATGGTGTATTACGTAATCCGAACCTGATTTCTATGGACAGTACAAAAGGCCTTTGAAGTTGCCCTTGAGTTTATTTTTCGAAAGAAGTTTTTATCGTGTTCTATGATTTTATTCTGGGGAATATAATTATAAATATTAAAATTACTATTTTCAGTATTTAGTGGCTTAGGGCTATGACGGAAGTTTAGATAAATACTATATGGTCGGCAAAATAGCAGTACAATCATCGACTGCAATTTCTGCAAAAAAAAAGTTTATATTTGCATCTTAGGACGGAAAAAACCCGAAAATTACGCTAAAACAAAACAGGCAAATATGGATTTCTTCTCACTGAACAATAACCGTTTGCTGGATCAGGGAACTTTCTGGTCTTCCTTTTTTCTGAAATTTATACTCAATTTGTCAACTTTCATTTTCACACAAAAAAGATCGAATAGTTCCGTTGATATTGCATACATTTCATTCCCCGATTAAAATTATGTGAATAATTTCCCTGTGTGCTGGTAGTCTTGAATTACATGTTGACTCTGAATTTAATAAATTCGTATTGGTCTCGCGTCGGTATTCATTTTCAACTAGATAAACAACCAGGGACCAACACTCGCGAGTCATATCACAGAGACTAAGAGTAATCACAATTATTAACCCTTTCAAGACAATTGACCACATTTTGTGGTTTGGTTCAATAACTTTTGATTCAGAGCTCTAAAAAATATACCAGATACATGAGTAGAAAGAGCAAAAATTTCTCTACAAACTATGTCCTTTTTGTTGCATGACCATTATTGCGTTTGATGCTAGAATTTTAGAAACGAGAATAACGTTGAAAATCTTTAAATTGGCAACACTTTGAGAGGTTCAAAATCATTGTTTTTTTTAATCAAAATTGGAAATTTTTTCAACTCTTCGATAAATTCCTAACCATATATTGTTTTCAAGACGTATTACACCTTATTAGAACCATGTAGCACTGAAAGAAAAATATTATTGCCAATTTGAAGAAGAAAATGTGATCAATTAAGCCCTTAAATAATTCCTTTCCTGAAAGGGTTAAATATGTGGGCGAATCGTAGTGCATATTTATAATGTATTCTATTGGGTAAAACTTGAACGAGAAGGAAATCGTATAAACAAACATTCTAAACTGAATAAACTCTTCCATTATTGTCCATAGAATCAAGCTGATCATCTGTCATTAATGTTCATCCGTGAGTCTTCGTCACAAACATGACAAATACACCGAAAATAGAAATGCTGAATTCAATTACTCTCTTGGATGTTCTTATAAGCCAATGTTACGAAACGACGGGGAATAAATTACCTGAGAGACGAGCGAAACCTCACATAATTGAATATTTTGCGAAAGGTCATTGTGAAAACCAGCTACTCGTATTAGGGCAAACAGGCATAAGCATAAAGTGTACTTAGAAATTGTTTACTTCTAAACTATCATGTGTGTAGAGAGGATATGTCAAATCAAAATCAAACTTTATTTAACATAATTGAAGGGCCGGTACATGGGAACATATCTTGTGAAATCATCAAACATTGCTCTTTAGACAAATCCTATAGCAGTTAGATGCAGTCATCTTTCCCATGACTTTGTCAAGCTCTTAAAATAAAATCAGTTTTATTAATCTATTGGTGTCAAAGATATTCCCTACTTAACATTATATCATGTGGAATGGTTAATTAAAAGACTTGCGAACATAACGATTTCATCTCAAGAACACGAAAATCGATACCATAACATATGCCTATACTTAAATAACACTGATTAATTTATTTCCATCAGTATTAGGCCTTAATGGAGTGATGCACGTCATCCAGGATCTGTTCATTGAACTTACAGTTTTTTTTATATTTCTTGTTCATGAATCAGCAAATAGGTAAATGGCCTTCTCACTGAAAATGAACGGTAGTAGGAGGTTGGAGAAACGATAATTCAGTGCACATTTCCCTTTAATTTTTTCTGCTTTTTCGTTTAGCCGTAGTTTCATTTGTTGAAATAATATTTTGTAACCCTTTAAAAGAAAGTTTCTTAAATTATTGTCTGCACATGTGACACACTCATATATATATATATATATATATATATATATATATATATATCAGAGAAAGAGTCACATGTTTCCAAAGACAGTTTTTTTTTTTTTTTACTGTTTCCCCAGTAAATGAATTCATAGATTTTCGAGTGTTCTTTCCTTGTTTCACATCTTATGGAGATAATGGTATTTGCATTTGGTTATCACCTCTTATAATTTAATTATGGTAAATTGAAATCATATTCAATTTTTGTATTCAGAATGTGTTAATTAATGTTTTTATAAGAACGTTTTCATTTGAAGAACTTTATGTGTTTGTCATAGAATTGGAATCCTACGATGGATTATGTAACGTCTTGAAGTCATTCTTCAGTACTTGATGAACCGGAAAAACTACGTTTTCTTCCATGTGCTTGTTTTCGCACGTTCAAAATGTGTAACCATGTCATACTTCTTTGTAATGTCACATGACATCTTTGAAAATATAGTCGCCCAAGATGATTTGATATGACTTCTAGTGGCAAACATGATCAGGCTGCTTCCGTTGTTCTTGTGGACACTAGACATTTGTAGCAGACAGTCCTGGGGCCTGTAACATAAAGAGATACAATCAAACGATTGATATCAATCGTAAGTCTATGGCAAATCATGTACTGAAGAGTTACAATTGATTGTAATATTGATTGTAAGATTGATTATATCTCTTTATGTTACAGGCTCCTATTGCCTTTAGTTGCACAGCTACATAATTATAAAAAACAATGGTTTCATGATTTTTGAAAAACAATTAAAAATATTCGTATACGAAAAGTTTAGATATGATATCAAATATAATATTCGTTGATTTTATGATAACCCCTGCAGAAATGTGTAATTTTAGATGGAGAAATCGATTCTTTCATGGGATGTTTGAGACACATAAGATTACCACGGTTTTAATTTTTCTCTCGACTATGCACTATTTGATGCATAACTCTGATAGTGACTAGTTTATGTTCTTTGGAGTGGGTGTATATTGTATTCTTCAAAGGAAAATCCAACCCTGACTGCATATTGCTCAGAATAAAGAATACAATATACACCCACTCCAAAGAACATAAACTAGTCACTGTCAGTGAGTTATACATCAAATAGTGCAGAGTCGAGAGAAAAAGGAAAACCGTGGTAATCTTATGTGTCTCAAACATCCCATGGAAACAGAGAAATAGATAAATGATAAGAAAATAGTGAGTTTTTACCCTTAAGATCTATATATATATATAGGATTTTGCAATTTCCGATTATAACACTTGAATTATCAATTTGCCGATTTTAAACTTATGCAATTTAGTGATAAACAGTTATCAATTTCTTGAATATAGTGAGTCCAATTTCTTTAAAAAATTTACTAGCCTGTTTTTTTTTTTTAATTGTTTTCTGCCTTTACACAATACAAATTGCCGTCATGTTTGGATTGTCTTTTGAATGTTACAACTATTCACCTATAAAAGTGTAGTGATGTTCATCCTTATTTTATAGAGTTATTTAGAATACCGTGTAATTTCGAATTCATTTCAAACGCTTTTGAGCTGGTCACCTGACAAATCCAGCCTCCGCTGAAGCGGGAACTCCTTGCTTCCTGCCGTTAAAATATTCCTAATTAGATATTGCTTTCACCGTATTATTTGAAGACAAGATAAGAATAACTGAATTGTAGGATACATTCTATGGTGTCATAATATATCAATAAGAAACGACTTTATTGAGTGAGATGGAAAATTTCCCGTGTGACTCCTTTAAAAAGGGTAATTTGTCTCATGTTAACATTCTCCGGGGAGCTTTATCGAATTAATTCTCATTTCGAAAAGCGGAATGGTGTTTTGAGATGCGGAGTGGGATTGGGTTGTTGAAGTTCAAAATATACACCCGTTTGTATCCACCAATATGATTCTCGTTCCGCTCTGTTTGATATCGACCCTTTTAGCGAATCGTTGACATGAGGTCTGGATTTCAACCAACACGAAACTTTGGTTTCTTTCATCTTAAGATCAACCGCATAATATACCACCCATGTGAGCTCATTTTGGATGTGTACTTCACCTTTAGTGAACCATGTTGTATTAATGTTTTTGTCTTCAAGATTTCCTTGAATACTGCAAATAACAAGAGTAATGAATTTGGGGAAAGTGAGATTGGATTCATACCAATTCACTCTATTTTTCCCCCAGTTTACCCCGTCGGATATAGACGTTTGATTGTCACTACATGGAAATGGAATCCCCAGTCCATCAAAAATCGATGCGCAGTCCATTGATGCAGGATTCGCGATCATATTGCGATAAATCTAGATCAAACGCAACTTTTTGTAGGAGGGGTTAAGATCGTCATTGCATTATCTGTGTTCTTCAATTGCTTTAACGAAATACCTTATGCATTAACCAAGTCCATGTTAATGAGTCATTTAAGGCCACCGCACACCTTACGATCGGTCTGCGATCCGATTTCAGAAGAAAATGTAATATCATTCGACAAATCATTTAAAAACGAAAAATATTTTTTGATTGGCGGTCTGCACAGTCATACAGATAGTAAAATCGATAATACGGCCTTTACCGAATTTTCTAGTCGGTGGAATGGTCAAATCGGCTCCGAGTCGTAGTGACGTCACAAAAATCGTGTGACTGCCTACGATTTGAAACTAATTTTGCCCTTATTCCCTGTAGAAAGCTGAAATCCTCTGTTTAGTATTCATATTACTTTTCAGAACCTGAATAGGGTAGATTTCATTCGATAAAATGCCAATATTAAATGCCATAGCGATTTATTTTACAAATCGGATGGCCTTAATATAGATCGAATGAGACTATTAAAATGTTGATATGCCATTTGAATATGAGTTAATCTTTCGTGAAAAATCAAGTTGAACCAAGCACTCTGGCAATGCCTGTTTTCAAAGTTATATCGGTTCGTGACATGGCTCCTTTTCTGTCTTCCTTTCCTAGTTTTTCATTTCGAATCATATTCTTCTCCTCTTATAATATTGCCCTATTATCTTTGATAGTAGCCATTGCCATTCCAATAAAACCATTTTTATTAGTCGCAGTGGGGGAGTTGCTTGACCCAGCTGGCAGAGAAATGCTAGGAATTATCATCAAATTATCAACCAATAATTTAATGAGCTCAGGACGGTTTACAAAAACAGCGAACACGGGAATAAAAGTGACATTTATGATTGTACCCCCTCCTTGAGTGGTGGTCAGTTGGCATGTGTATGTCATGTAGAGTAGTAAATTAAGATTCAGAGCTATTTTTTCATAGCAATTTATCTTTCCTATTTTGTAAGGTGTACACTAGAGGAGGGTAAAAACGGTCATGACATGTGATGGTTTGCCTCAACTGAAACTCTTCATCACTGTTGACAGCAGGATGTTGCCAGATTCCATAAGATACCCCTAAATCCCTTTTGTTTGCCCGAGAGTGGTATGGGACTAGCATTGGTCTACATCTTGTTTTGATATTTTGCAACTCCCTGTAAAGTGTGATTTATCGAAAAGATGCATCCTCATTATCCCTTTGAAGTATGATATTGAAGAAAAATTGCAGTTTAGGTAAAATTTGAAAGAAATAAAATCTTCCCACTTTGTTCATATTTTTATAGCTGGTAATTCTTATGGAAAATGCAAATATTTCGTGTAAGTCATTAACTAATTTACTGAGAAAGGTATACTGGTATATTTCACTGAACTCTTCACTTCTATCTTATGTATGTGAAGTGGGTGACAATAAGTTGTCTGAGGTATGGTATTGGGAAGAATATATCAAATATATCAAACATAAAATAAATAAAATACACTACCAAGTATCTATCCAACCTAATGGAGTTTTTGTATTTCTTGTATTCGTATATTTGAGGGCCTTGGAACTTAATCACGAATGAAAACCTCTTCTAAACATTGTAAAAGCAAACTTTTTTTTTGTTGAAGTTCTTGGTAGATATTCCAAGAAGCCAGAGCTTAAGCTTAAAGGTTGGGGAAGAATTAAGAGGTGCATTGTCATACGCTGCTGCATCTCGCTTTTCCTTAATTTAAGGTAGCAGCGCATTTCGTCATCCTCCCTCTCTTCCAGCTATATGTCCATATGTCTATATGTCTAAATAAGGGTGATTGGAGATTCTATATTTTCTATTTGATATGCGGTTTCGTGGGTTTGACTTCCGTATATTGCAACCAATTCTTCTGCATCTCCAAGTTTATGACCATGCATTCTCGGCACTGGTTGTGTGTCGTTCCACTGAAGAGAAATTGTCTTTTAGTGATAGGAAGCATGTGATTTCCTCCAATTATTGCCAAAGCGCATGCAAGGATTCAATGTTATGTATGTCATTCATCCCATCTCCTGATGTTTGGGAACTTGTCGGGTATCGTGCAAGATTATTTATTTCTTGATTCAACTTGCGTCCTCTTGTTACTTGGGATGTTGATATTGCACTTTTCGAGGTTTGCCAGTAACGAGATATATGAAATAACTATGAGAACAGTGTTTGGCACGCCTTTAAGAACTTTAATGATGGGGAAGTAATAAAGTATCAGGCAAGGTTTACTACATGTACTAGATGGAATCTTTCTTGTGGGATATTTAATTCAACATCAAAGTGAGGTATTGATCTGCTTACCTGTTTGGTGAGACGTCTTTGTAATTCAGACGTACACATGAGTTAACAATGCAGAAGGGTGCTAGACAAACTCGACCTTTTTCTTGACAAGACTCTTCACATGGACTGGATAGATTTTCCTGTAACTTCTGCCAAGTTTTTCCTTGGGTTAATAGGATGATATATTCATTGGGTTTTAATGCCATGATGTCAAAAAGTGCAATTTATGTATTTTTAATTAACAGTTAACTAACAGGTCTTAGCTTTTGTTTAATTAAGCCTCTGAGGCTGCAAGTCCAATGGTTTTGACTGAAAACTAGAAGGATACCTCACCTGCAAGCCTTGTATAAACCTATTCCCATCTGTTTATCATGTAACTGCTTGCAGCTTGAACAGCAGCATTAGTTGGAAAAATAATGGATATGAAGTCACGTTCAGTAGTGTGCTAGAGGGAACATTATACGTGGTAATTGCTGACATAATGCTCTTGTATAATGTGCCCCATGACATATGCGAACTGCAACTTATGTCAAGCTCTAGAAGTAAATTGGCTGCTTTTTAGTACACCTGCGCGTGGTTGCGAGGCCATTTTGTTATCCTATTCATAGCACCATGTGTATCATCTTTCGAGACTATGTTGGATTACATTTAACTGGAAAAAAGTTGTTATGGCGCAAGACATGAGCGGTATGAAACGCATTTGTAATTTGACAAATTTATCTGTTGAAATTGGCTACAAGATGTGTAAAAGTTTTAAGGAATTACTTATGCTTCACAAAAGTTAGGATTCGCTCTTTATTGCATCAGGCCCCACGAATGTTTTGTTCTTTGGAATAGTGTAATTTTCATGATTGACATGAAATATGTATTTTTTATTTAGAGACTTTCCATTGACAATCTTCCAAGAATATTCTGGAAGGATTTATAAAGCAGGCATATATTTACTCCCAGATAAGCACTAACTGCCCAGTATCATTAGTCTAGATTAGTGGTCTGTAAACTGAAAGAGCAAAGGGTTCGAAATAAAAGATGCCTTGGGTTATTAAAGGCATGGTGCTCATATTTTGCAGTGCCTTCGAAAAGGCCCAGAGCCGTTTGTTATTTTCTTGTTGAGATGTATGCAAAAAAGTCATAAAACGTTTGCTCCGAAAGTTAGAAAGATGGTCTAATCTAGCCTCTTCCGTTGTCTCCGCAGTTCTTTTTAATCCCCAACCTCATTCTCATCCAGACATCCGCCATCCCTCTTTTCCAAGCATCCCGAATGACGACAGACGTTACCTCGCTCTACCAATAGATATGACGCTGTAATCATCTATCGTTAAGCACCGGAATGACGATTGCTTTTGTTTTGTTTTGTTTTGTTTTATTGGGTTTTTTACGAAGAAGCATGCAGTTGTTCTGTTTGATCCCATCAGAGTCTTCAATCTTGTCATCGATTTGAACCATATGGATTTCCCCAAACATATTTTTTTTTTGTGAGTCTTACCTGTTATCATCATACCAGAGAACTTTGAACATGTTGACTGTTAACAGAAATACGGCGCCATACAAATGCTGTGAATCATCATCATCGTCATCAACAGCTTTGCTGACATGGCAGACCTTTTGATGGAAATAGCTATCGAAGGTAAATACTCATGATATGTAAATAAGTTTGTTGTTCTGTGAGACAACTGAACGTGATTGACGAAAATTCTTTAAATTCCCTCTTCATTCGAGAACATCTTATATTGTATATGTAGCTCTACCTTTTTTTCGCATTTCCTCGAAGCTTCTAAATTTATTATGACGGTATAGGGAAGCGTTTCCGAAGTACAAGAGAGTTTTTCCCTATGCAGGTCATTAACTTCTTTTGCAATTTCATGCACTTTTGGGAAACTGCAACGCTGTCTATAGCCGATTTGTTTTATAGGATGTTGCACTCATGTTGAGAAAGGTAAAGCCACGTTCACTCTAGTCGCACTAAACCGCCTGAAAGACGGTTGCAGCAAAGGCTATCATTTTGCGTGTAAATAAATGAATGGCAAGTGGGGTTAAAAACAAAATAACTGTCAGCAGCAGAATTATATGTGATGTACTTGTATGTACTATAACATCCAGATGAAGCGCCTTACGCTTGTGTGATTATATTTTACCGTGGCACTTCTTTTTCTTCTTCTTCTTCTTCTTCTTCTTCTTCTTCTTCTTCTTCTTCTTCTTCTTCTTCTCTTCTTCTTTGAGGCGGTTTACCATGGGCATAATGTGAACGAGGCCTAAGATATGTATCATAATGTTTTAGTATTCTTTCATTTCGATGGGACTCTTTTAAAGCTCATCATAGCCAGGAGTGATCCAAATATGACTTAAATTGGCAACATATCGCAGTGGAGCATTTGAAAAGCGGTTCAGTATATTGCTTATAAGTATAATTCTGTCGATTTTCTTGACGGTCATAGTGTTTTACGTTTACATGAAAACGCACAGCATCTGCTTTGTAGCATCTCCTACAAGGAGACCAGTGTAAAACGAGGCCTTTATTTTCGTTTTTGTCGAAGGACATTGGCACATCCTTGTGCGATTATAATCATGATAATAAAAAGTTCTTCCTCAATCCAAAGACAAAATCTTGAACTCCTCAAAAACCTTGAATAATGATCGATGGATAACTATCGGTAATCCAGAAGTTCATCATAGTGATTGCACTTTTTCTACATGTTCACATGAAATAACTAAAGTCAATACTTGTATCTAAAGTGCTTTGGGACCTGACAACAGATATGAGTTCTTAAAAAAGATATTCATCATCATTTGTGAACACTCTTTAGGAAAGTCAAACTTGCATACGAGATGGCTATACACGTCTCACCTTTCGAAGACACGTAAGATACCCGATGATCAGTCTCTAGTATTTCCACATTATGAACAGGAATAAACTCCATCCGCAAGATGTGATTCGTTTAATATTTAATAATAACAGACTTAACAGGGATTTACACTAAATGTTTTGACGCTGTTTAAAATGAGCGCTTGGTTTAATAAGCAAAGAGATGGATGTTGAAGTAACCAATTATTTCACAGATTAAAGTCTAGATGAAAGCACAGGGTAGTGAACGATTGTCTCATAACGTATATACTGACGAGTTTGATTTGTTCAAACACTACTCCTCTGACTGTTTTCCTAAAATTAATGTTCCTTCCAGTGAAAACTTTCGAGATTTGATGTATGCTGAAAGATGTGTGTTTTTATTATTTTAATTTCATTTGTTTATTTTTTGCCCAAGTCGATCTTTAATGGCACTTTCACGGGAACTGCATCACTCCAAATATAATTACTTAAATCTTCATGCTACGACACTTGGAAAATCGAGGAGGGGTTATTCACGTTGCATTTTTCTGTGACGAAATGGAAGACAGGATCACATCCATGATTTCCTTATTAGCAGACGGGAATTGTGGCCTGGGAGGTATATTTTTGTTAGACCCTTATATTTAAAGGGATTGATTAACTTTGTGAAAAATTCAAAAATCAGCTCAAATGCCAGTGAATTGTGTACAGTCCCCTAACTACATATATAATTAAGGATATGTGAAAATATGAGAGAAAATGGAACCCGTTTACTATCCTAAAAAAGAGAAAAAAGCGATCGATCTCTATAGCACAAGTCGCTCGGCTTCTTCACTGCGCTGCAGCGCGCTGCAGTCACAAAAACCAAGCACCAGCGCTTGGCGATTTCAGAGCGTGTTTCAAGCCCGTGAAGAAATGGGGATTCGTTCTCATGTACGGTATTCTGCGATAGAACCGTAAGAGTTCTTAAGGGTTCGGTGGTACTAGTATCGCGACATCAATGTTCAATCGTAAATATCATGATAAAAAGCTTAAAAAACTCAGGCGATTCCTGTCTGACCTAAAGGTTTGCAATTATGATTATAGCATTAGCTGGAACAGTGATTTTCTTTTTCAGTCCTGGGCAAAGTTAACCAATCCCTTTAATATTAAGTACAATTTGTCACGTAGAGTCGGTAACTACGATAGTGTGCGATGAGAAGGAAAGGAAAAGCAAAATCGTTGAAACGTGAATGTTGAATCATGTGAACGTACAGTTAAATACTCTTGGTTCTTGAAAAAATCCAAGTTGTTACCGACAGCTAAATAAAAGAAAGAAAATATCAAGGAAAATATTTCTATGAATAAAGGAAATTCTACAACTTAGGAAATAAAAAATCCAACAAATTGCGGATCGATACACAAATAGAATATTATAATAAAAAAGAGCTGCGTTTGTTTAGGTGGGGTGTTTCGCCAATAACCATGAGAACAAGGACGTATCTTTTGTGCAACAGCCCTTCTCAGATGTCTCCATAAACATTTGATGTGTTCTGTAGGTGCACTGCTATATAAATTCCAGTGGCATGAGAGCTAGGTTTTGAAGAAGTAGCCGAGAAGAGTATTGTTCATGTACCCGAATGTTAAAGATCGATACTCTACAAATAGAAACCATCTGTCAGGTGGAAATGTTAAGGGTCGGCTCAATCATTAAGGGTAGAGTTTAACTTTTCTACAATCTTTATGTTGTGAATAGTGCATAAATTTGCATGTTGTGAAGTTGAGAAGAGCATTGACATATTTCACACAAAAGTGCTATAGTTGAGAGTGTGTGGTAGTGTTTGAATTTCATTTTTCTTTCTTTTTTTCGAGATAATATGGCTATTTTATTTTCTTAGTTTTCAAAATGTGATAGATGAATACACTTGAAAAGCAAGTCAATAATTGCATACAGATTTTATACTTTATGTCATTGTCTAATAAGCTTGCCACAATTTGAAATTCGGTCAAAGTGCAATCTTTTTGTCTGCCTCAACTCGAGATAGCTAAGTCAGAATTTATGGGGAGTAGACAAAGAAAGGTCAAACCAGGAAATTGACAAAAATATGGCCTTGAGAACATTCGTAATTGATTGCTTACTTCGACGTACCACAAGGGGTCGTTGTTGGACCGTTCTTAGCTGTCACATCTATGACCTGTCTTACTTGGGTTTGAGAGGCTTTGATCAATACACTTGATTCCTACATGTTTGAGATGCCGTACATCGAGTGGGCCGAACTTTATGTGCATTGTTTTCTCATCTTAATTTGATGTGAACTTAGAAATTAGCGTGACCAGCAGAAGTGATGAAATGGATGACATGTAAAGATAAAAAGAGGAACCCCCTTTTCACTCAAAATTGGATTGAACAAACTTTCGAGTCTGTATTTTTTCCGCTTGTCTTATCCAATCAACATCGCGTATTAATTTTCATTTGCCTCATTAAAAAAAAAAATCTTTATAATTGGAGTTGCCGTAAGACTTAGTTTGTTGTCTCTAAATGAATTTATTGGTGCATATTTAAAGAAAATAAACTCTACCGAATCTGAATTGTTAAAGTTTAGTGGAATACATATTGAGACTGAGAGATCCAATTCCATTCTTTGTAGTACATTTTATAGTTCGGGCTACAAAGAGAAATTAAGAGACCGTAGAAACACCTTGAGATATAAAGTAATTAATTACAATCGTCCACATAAGCCTCTATGGAAAAAATACACTTTGTGCTTAAAATCAATCATTGATATCTGCTCTTTGGGAATAACTGAGTTCTGAAGTATCTTAAATCACACTTTGGGATTATACTCGTTATGTTATTTCAGATGAGACTCACGCACAATACGTTTACCGGTACTGTGATTGATGCAATGCTACCCACAAGAGATAAATTCTCTCTTTCCCTTGAATGGAAAGTACCTGTAAGTGTAACGGACGAGACGAGGTGAAAATGTCGGCAAACCCTGATGGATCAAATGGTGCAAATGACAAGGCTAAGTTGATATTTGATAATATAAGATAGAAAGAATGAATTTAAATACTGATATGGAAGCGATAGATGACTATTTAGACAGAATCTTTTTTAATAGATGCAAAATGCTGTGATTGGCCTTTCTTTAGTTGATTCAAGCTTACACCTTGGAAATTGGATTTGAAACGTGGTGCTAGGTCGATTAGCACTCGCAGTATAATTAGGATTTAGATTTGAGTTCGTAGAACTGACTTCCAAAAAGAATATACTGAGCAATCCCTCCTCAAAGAAAAATTCACAAATTTACAAGAAAGTAGAAATAAACCTTTGCATTCAGGGTGAATTTCATGTAAAAACTGCATGACTCTACTATATTTTGAAAGTGTATTTTCATAGTTTCCTTATACTTTGTTCACACACAAAAAAATGAATTCACTTGTAGGTAACTTCAATTATTTTCTATTTTCTTATTGTTAAAGCTAAATCAATTAAACTTCTTAGTGAAAAAAAACAATCAGTTTACATAGTGCAAAGACATATTAGCTAAAATGAAGTGCATGCATGAACCAAACTAGTCATGTAAACATTGCAGTTGAAATGAAAATAATGGGTTATGTTTTGAGAAAAAGGATTTTACATGCATGCTTTTTAAGGATTTCTGGAAATGACGTTGTTGATCGATTAGACAGGAATTTGATTGTGTAGTCTGAGGAAAATCAGGGAGAGGAGAGTATAGATTACAGTAAGTGCAAGTGGAAATTTAGCGGAATCTACGTCTAAGTGCTCTAAAAAAAAGCCCAAAACATTTGGCCCTGATGGTCTGGAGTTAATTGAGGTTGGAATTTTTTGATCGGTCTGTTGTCGATATCGTTGTCGATATCGTTGATGTGACTGGGGTGTTACGGAGGACAGCTTATAGCTTTATCTCTTGGTACCGTCGTGTACAGGTGGGTGTTTCATAAAGCGCTCGTAAAGTTACGTATGACTTTACGAATGACTGAAATATGACAATCCAAATGGGATGCTCAATCATATTTAACTGCATCAACTAAAGTTGAACTGTGCAGATGTAGATTAACATTCATATTATAACAAACATTTTTAGTGCAAAGTATATTTTTTGCCATAATTTAATTGAGGTTATTGAAAATACAGTCACACTTTGTTAAAACATCAGGAAAAACTTTGGGCATCTTATCTGGCACTTCATATTCAAGTCGTTCGTAAAGTCATGCGTAACTTTACGAACAGCTTTATGAAACACCCCCAGGGTGCCATTGTATAAAGACTTACTATTATAGTAACTTTGCCATCAATTGTAACTACCATGGTAACGTTGCTCAAGAGCCAATCAAAATCCAGTATTTCATGAAAAGTTACTATAATAGCAAGTTTTATGCAACGGCACCCAGGTGTGACATCTTAAAGACAGGATTGTAATTCAAATGTCTTCTCTTGCAGAGTTTCTGTTCTTCTCGGCTTTGGTGACATAAAGGGCGGCGATTAGTTGGTGAGCTGTTATGGAGGTGTGTTTTGGTTGATGGAAGAGGTGCTGTAGCTCAATGATTACTAGATGAGAGATTACGTCAGCGATATTGGACACTAAAGATTTCTTTAGTGTCCAAATCATCCCGATTGTTTTTCAGCGTTGACGTGGTTGATGAGCAACGTAGTTCCAAATGCCCTTCAATTTTCTCACCTTTCTCAATTCTGTGTTTATCTAGTAATAAAGAAAATGTTAGCCATTGTGGAATTTGGAGTGTTAACCAAGAAAAGTAAATTTTCACAACTGTTAGCTCAAAGAACTAAAACTATAAAATCATAATCTTTCATTCTATGGACGTCTATTGAATTGCTGCATAGTCTCATTAATATTGGGGGAGGGGTTGTTTTAGTCATTTTGTTGAATAATGTTGAAGTTTTTACCTCGGTTTGCAATATTAAAAAGTCATTATGATATTCATTGAAGAGGATATATTCACGGTAGAATGCCTTCGTCACATTGATCCCTATAGTAATCTCCTTATATATTTTCCGCTTTCCTTTCCCTTCTTTCTTCTGCAAAACCAACTTGGTATAAAAAAAACAGCGATTCTATTTGCGTCCCGCTTAGTTGACATATTACACAATTTCCACTCAGGATAGTTTTATACTCTAGTACACTGGATTTTGATGTTTTCAGAAGCTCTGGGCTCATACTAGTCTCCGTTCACACTGTCTCTTTCCTAAGTAACCTCCCTTTTTCCTCCACATGTGTCTCCTATACAGTTCCTCATTTTTCTCTCATCCTCCCCCATTCCTCCTGGTCTCATTCCCCCTCTTCTACCCCCTTCCCCAGACTATGAGAGGCCCCATCCACCCCACCCTTTCCAGCAACCCATTCAGCACCCCATCATCACCCAGCTGGAGTGCACTTTATGAGGAACTCGTGGGGAATGCTTAGAGGTCCTTTCGCGTACTCCAGTGATAAAAGACTTCCAGAGAAGATGAGGAGTGATGAAGGATGGGAAGTCAATTAGAGCTTGGAGATCAATCAGACAGTTTTAAAGGCGAAATATTGTGCAACTTAAGTGTTGACACAAGGGTGAAAACCTTGTTTGAATCTGCTGCTTTACCCTCGCAATAATCTTGACGCGCGATGGTGATGAAATTTAGTTTCTTACGTAGAGTTTTATGATATCAGAATCCATTACCATTCCAAAGTTTTGTTTTGATTTCTTATCAGCTAAGCCTAAGGAATGGATCAATATTGAATATAAATCTCGGGTAACTAAGAGATTCCTCTATTTTTTGGCTTTCCGCCTGTCAACTGTGCTCTGTAATATGTTTCATTTTACAATTACAACATTACCACCTAAAATTTGTTTTACGTTGTAGAAAAAAAAATACTCGTAATTCACGGACGAAATGTTAAAATATTTCGTGCGCATATGTTCGTACATATTTGTTTTATATTTCATACCTAGATACATTTTTATTATTTTGCTAATAGCTACTAAAACTTTATATTATTTCTAGTAATAACTTAGTGAATACGTGCTTTAGACCGGGTGACTAAGATCAATGTGCAAGGACAATGCATATCCACCAGATAGTTATGACGCTCTCGATAAATTTGGAGCCTTGGATGACTGCGCCAAATCACAACGTTAATTAATTTTATACGGTATGTACCCTGAAATTACGTTTAGGAAAACATGTGCATTAGACTATCGAGTGAAAATTTCCACCTATTTTATGACCTTGACCTGTGCGGGCTGCCGGTCGATCATTACGCATCCAAAGAGATCGGATAACGGATGAGTCTACAGTATTAGCAGAACATGTCGAAGTTCACATCTAATGAAGATTCATTCACAAAACAATTTCGAATGATACACAGGGGTCGATCCAGGATTTTCTTGAGCGGGGATGTGAGGCTTTTTCCAGACAGTATAATGTTTCGGAAGAACGGGAATTCGGAATCCTGTCGGACTTCTCTAGGATCTGTCAGTTATTTGGGGGGGGGGGGCGAACAGGGTAGAGGGGAAAATCTCGATTCCTCCTTTTTTGATAGGAATTCCGGCGGTCCTGTCATTGTCCCACTTCTATTCCCTCTAAAAGCTTGTTTTCATGTTTTGTTTATTTTGTATCCGTAGACATTGTATTTCTTGCACAGTTCTTTCTCGGGCAAGATGTACATGTAGCGAATGGGTACCTGATTAAGGAATTTGTTGATTGAAAAATTCCGGTCGTGATGGTAAACAATAAAGATTTAAGTATCGCATGCACTACAGTGTTGCGGAAATGAGCGTAATACTATAATTCAGTGTTACTACTCTTACAAATTCTTCATAATTAATTATTAACCTAATGATCTACAGTCTCGAACATTTCTTTACTTGTACAACATCAAAATATATTCATTTTTCCTGGATAATTATGTAAAATGAACAAATATATGTGTTATTCATTATTCATAAAGTGCGACCATTACCCTTTTGAAAGATGGGGTATTATTATTTAGTTCTGCTTTCTGCATTTTTCATTAGAATAATATGTTCGACACTGTTGTTTTCCTACCATTGAATTATATGTATATATTCTATTGCCTTGTAATCTGAAATCACTCTTAACGAACTATATTTGTTCAATATTTTATCAACATCTACCCTCACATTGAATGGGTTTGTAACAGTGGGTGATTTCACGCTCGGTGTTGGTGTTTGGGGTTAGTGTTTATTTTGCCGCGAAATCATAATCTAACGCCGACTATGAAATGAGAAAAAAAAAATCAGTCGCTGTTAGGTGTTGACCTCTGATTTTCTGACGTAGTTCCGGTTGCCGGTGTTTATTATTTTTTTTGTCAAATGTTTTCTGCTGAACCAAGCTCGGCAGTCGATGTTTAATTTCATGTACAAAATTCCGTTCACTAACACTATATACCCCTAGGGATTAAGAAATTTTCATTTCACGTTCGGTGTTGGTGTTAGTGTTGCTACTTGAATGGTAGATATGGGAAATTTTGGTGATTAGCCGTGAGAAATAAATTCAATAGGCATTATTCGAAGTATAATTTTACAGGTGATATGAGGTAGTATATTCATATAGATCGGAAATTAAATCTAGGCCAACATTTAGTCTAGCGTTCGATCTAGCGCACACGGAAAGGAACTGCCTTTGCTTTTTAAATGGGCGGAAGGAGTGAATAAAAAATCGTACCTAATTTTTTTCCAGATAGATTTGATAAATATGGTGTTAGATATTCCGTAGTAAAAGACCAAGAGAATCCACATTATTAACTAGGATGAGCTCTAAATCAACAATCACAATACAAAAGTAATGAATCTGAGCCGATGTCCGAAATTTGGCCGTTTGCCATGTACGCTGTGCGCCGTCCGATCCAGCGTCTAGCTTCATTAGCTACCGCAGCATTTTCTGCTGCAAGTGAGAAACTCGAGAGAAATTGAATCTAAACTTACTGTTCCTGTCAATTACTATCCATTTCTGTGCAGTTTCTACCGGTCTCTAGATCAAATAAGTATTTCTTTTAGAATTACCGGACTACTCGTGCAATTTTACGATACTGTAGACTAATATTTCAGTATTTAAAAATAAATTTGTCTTCTTCGTTGAGAATGGTGCTGACGCCAATACCATGTGTTAAGCTATAGATGTGCTTTGTTAGGATATCGGTATCGGCTCCTTAATCTGAACAGCGGTGTTGGAGCTCGATTTTAGGAGAATTGTTGCTCTGAACACCAACACCAAACACCAACACCGAGTGTGAAATCATCCAGTCTCCCCGTATTAAATTTGTCCCCTATTTAAGTTTACCCTTGTATCCAAATGCTCCTTGGTGTGTTTAGATATAATTCCCCCACAATTAGCCACCTGATATTCTATTAAACGTACATCGTTCCACATAATTATTTCCCATGATTTGTCTATTTCAAATTCCTAACTCTTCGCTATACTGTTGTAGTGTCCACATGATATCTCCCTTTGGGTTCAACTTCACTAGTAGCATTTTACAGCAACACGTATGGCTCTTCTGACTCCAAACATATTGGACATAACATGCCAGTTAAAAGATATAGTTCATCATGACAATATATTTTGAACATTCATGATGAATTTTCACATTATTGGAAATGTGAACTTAATTTCCTCTAGTAGAAGGAATAGATGACTTCTAGAGATACCAATGAAATATTTAATGAAACAAACTTAAAATTTCTGCTTGCCTTTAAATGAAGTTTCTAACCAGGATTCTTGATGACTGGGACCCACAACATCTTGAAGTTCTCTTCCAAAAATGCGGTGACTTGAATAGATACATGAGAATATGCAACTGGTTGAAATTTCCATCCAAAAGTGTTTCTTTGCAAATGTTCCTGAGAAATGTACTCGTGAATGTTTTTTTTTTAGTCCTTCCTCTGCATTACTTTCATTGCATGTTCGACGCTTTTTTAATTGATTCCAAACAGGACCACAAGTCCAGTAGTCACAGATTCCATTGTGCGTGCGTCTCTTCAAAGAAGAGCATCTGCAGTGCTTTAGAGGCTGGTGAGTGAATTCATTATCATATTTAATTTTGTTCTTGTATGTTCATCTCACTATCTTACCCATCCATTTCCATCTGCTTTCAAAACAGCTGTTATAGTGGTATATTTATTATAAATCATGTAAATAGAGGTTATGCGTTGTCAAGTTAATTCTTCATTTCTCAAGATCTTATCATTTACTATGTATGACGCGGTTCTATACCCTATCTATTCTTCACGTTACACAAGGCGTGATTTCAGCTGGGTTTTTATTTTAGGAGAATTCACTGTGGAAAAAATGTTTGGAAAGAAACATGTATCTAGGACAGGAGGATATTAAGATTAAAGATTGATGTGTAGCTTTAAAATAGCCGATTTGATTAACTTTGTGATTGTCTTTTGAATTTGAGAATCAGTGAAAATAATATGCTGTTGTGTGAACGTGGATGTGTCATGAATGTGAGCTAAGGCACAGTAACCAGTTCGTAATTAGTACGGTAAATTGCCATTTGGTCCAACTGTCAGCTGGTCTAACATCATGTGGTCTAATATCATTACGACCATTAACATTTAACATATAAGATATCTATACTGATGTCTGTCTGGAGCTTTAACCTCGCTACTTTTTAGAGCACTAGTAATAAAGTGAAATCCCAATATTGATTTGAAGCTGTGTTCCCAGTGGCAATTATTCATAACGACTTTCTAGGGATAAGAGATATAAAGCCCTCCGTATCAATTAATGTGCAAATTTACCGGCACTAGTCGTAGTGATGACGTGTCAAGAATATGCGATTTTAAATTACTCATTTGTTAAGTGCACTTACGTTTAGATGTAGGTGTGTGTAGGTAATAACAAATGCTTGCATATGTCAACCGGTATTCTATCATGGAAAAGAAAGAGACGTGCATAATATACCGAGGTAGATAATTTGGTGAGAAGACGTAAATACATATTCTAACATTGTATAATGCAAACAATACCCAGGAAATATTACAAGGGATCGAAACTACGAAATCACGATGTAATTTTCAAAGGCACCATCGGCTGTTGCACATGGCGATTTTCTAAACATTTTTTCCAATTACTTGATATGGATTATTCCTCGTCCCGCGTTTAGAATCCCTCCTTATGTGCACATTCGCCAGCAGTTGCCCTGAGCAATAAAAATCATGTTATTGAATTTAGTACTTTTATGAGAGAGATAATGAAAAATGCGTTGCTGACAGGTTCTGGCGAATGCTTCGGGAATATTAAGCCTTTTTTTAGCTCGTAGAATCATGTTTTCCCGCGGGAGTTGTTACAATGTTGTCTATTAAAATCTTGTTCCATGTGCTGAATACTTTGAGGATTATTGTAAGTGGGGCCCCTATTCAGTTTTATAGAAAATATGAAGTTGGAAAACAATGTTGCAGTTTTTAGATAAAGACAAATTGATGACCATAAAACAAAATTCATTTCATATTGTCTTCTGTTTTCATATCCGATGCCTCGATAAATATCAATTTTATTCGGCCCAGATTTTAGGATTATGGTTAAATTTTGTTCCAACGAAGCAATTCCAATTCGTTTTGCTCATATTGTGCCTTTTATTCGTTGCTTTTAGCCACTAATTTGCAAGTGCTTAACCCCATTTCCTAAATCGTATAGTCATTCTCTTTATTTATGTCAGGCAGTACAGTATATGACCATAAAATTGTGCTTGTCACAGTAGGTGCTATCTAGTTGGTGGCTTTGTTTCATTTTGGGGGGACTCTTTTTTTCTCGCAAAGTCACTCAAAACTTTTCAGATTTTAGCTTTTTACTGGCATGGGTGTAACACCGTAAAAGCATGATACTTAAAACTGTCTGCAGGGTTAGATTAAATTATTTAACCTATCAGAAACGGTAGAGAAACAATAATTTGTTGAATGAGTACTATAGGGTTTGTCTCGCCCCGATACACATACACACCTATAAAAACACACACACACACCCTTATTTCGAAACGTCTCTGAGCATGGAAATATCTGACTTGAATTCCATGTACTTTTATGCAACATGACAAGAACACTGTCTTATCTCTTATGCATCTCTACATCAGTTTCAATAGGAAATATGTCAGTCTACATTTAGCGTTTTTGTTTTCGAGAAAAGCCGACGATTTCCGGAGAAAATAGTTCTTGATTTGGTATTTGGAACCGTTGATCAATTGATTAGCTAATGCATGTTTTTGCTGTGGATGTGGATATGCCAAACTAAATATACTACCTTTGATAGCTCAAAACATCCGACAATTCCCTGACCTGTTATTACGATTGATTGGTGGATATATTGATAGGTGGGCGGATGGTTTAAGTAGGTTAATGCAAATTCGGGTACATAAGCTTCCATATATCTGAATATGGCATAAGGAAAGTTCGTCTTTAAATATTATACGAGTCATTCGGCAACCAAGGGTGTTCTTCCCTTCCCTCAAATATCTTGGAGTTTTTATTGATGAAGAGCTTATTTGGAAAAACCAAGTTGAAAAAAATGTGCTCAAACATAGGCAAAATAATATTAAATGGTATTGTGTTAATGAATCTATTTTAAACATCGTATATTATTCTGTTATTTTTCTCCATTTTGACTACGTAGATATGATTTTGCAGTCTACCCCTAAGAGATATTTAGATTTGTTACTTAAACTTCAGAACAGAGCAGGAAGAATCATATTGAAAATAAATCCATACTCGAATACCTCTACTTCTCATATCCATGACGTTTTAAAATGGAAGAGATGTGTTCGTCAAGAAGAACATACACATTTTATGATGTTCAAAATTGTAAATGATCTTGTGATATATATATATATATCAAATCCCCTATTCCTATTAAACCATGCATGTATTTTCTTCGCTCTACAGTGCGTATCAAAAATAAATACACACTTTGAAAATTTCCTCCAATGGAAATCATAATTTATCAATATCGATATGATTTTTTCTTATAAAATTATAGGTGAGGATCTGTTTTATCGCATGACACTATGAGTACTGACAATATTTCACGCTTGAGCGAGT
This sequence comes from Heliocidaris tuberculata, assembly GCA_025618425.1. NCBI lineage: Eukaryota > Metazoa > Echinodermata > Echinoidea > Camarodonta > Echinometridae > Heliocidaris > Heliocidaris tuberculata. Next base: position 30,677,444 of record CM046835.1, read on the forward strand.
ACTGGCTTCTTTTGTAAAACTCGCAAAAATTGGTTTGCGCAAAAATGCCTCTGTCTTGAATTTGATCAGAATGCCTATCATGCAATTACTGTTCTCTGTTAAGTATCAATAATCGATATGAACATTGATCCTATACCTAGCCGCACACTCCCACCCTCCCCCAGCACACACACACACACACACACACACACACGCACACACACTCACTCAAATGCCCCACAAAAAACATTGTATATTATGTCTTTCAGCACACGATTCCATTTTTTGACTGGAGCATGTCGAAAGGAGGTAAATTGCAAGGAAAATGGACCATGTTCCATTTCAAGAAGGGAGAGACAAAACTCTGGTTTTAATCATTTAAATTGGTTCCTTCTTTCCCCCATTTCTTCCAACCAGTTGAGGATGTGTTACTGTCTGGAGCATGTCGAAATGATGCACTGTACTGCATGATTATATCTTTCAAATGTACATGTTTAATTGAAGAAATGTAAAGACATTATTTTAATAAATTTGCTTCTCTTTTAAATTCTTATTTGTCATACACGACGTTGTTTATTGGGTCTTGTAACTTTTGAAAGGAATAAGAAATTTGAAGATATGTAAAATATGTAAATATCAAGATTCCCCTCCCGTTATTACATTCAATCTTTCCAAAAATGGGTATTGTTGCTGATGATTAATTTTTTGCTGGAAAGACACCATCTACAATGGCGATGGTGGATGTGGGGAGGGGCAGTTGTGTATCTAGCCAATGGGTGAAGCTGGTGTTGCTTCTTCACTTTCTAGATACACCACTATGGGTGTGCAATACAGTGCATAAGGTTAAGGACTGAATGATGGTTCAAATCAATTACTGATATTTAACAGAGAACATGCAGTTACTGCTTGATACTCACTTTGATCAAATTCAGGATTAAGGCATTTTTGCGCAAAACCAATTTCAGCGAGTTTTTACAAAAGTAGCCAGTAATCACTCAAGCGTAAAGTATTTTCAGTACTAATATTGTCATCCAATGAAACAGACCCTCACTCATAATTGTATATGAAAAATCATATTGATATTGTGAAATGAAGTTTTTTGGGGAAGTAAATCCGGCACAACTGAGTTTTTACATGTCATTTTAAAAAATACTGCTGCTCGGTGAAGCGTGTACCGATGGATGCCATCAAGGTATCATTTAAAAGCATAATACTTCTAGTTTATGGAAAATAGATAATTATTGTCATAGAGCACATAGTGTGGTCACAATAACCCTTTGTTTTAGGGTTTCATTTTTTCTGGGACGCACTATATATCATTGTGTACCCTATGGACACAATGGATGAACAGCCGTTTTTGATAATAAGGCTGAAATGGGCTATCCGCCGTATTATGAAGATTCACTTTCTTGTATTTTGTTCGGGAATCTCGGATGTAGTATTTCAATGATGAAACGTAGCTGTTTATTGACTACTAGTAGTTATTTCGTAATACCTGATTATCTTGTATTTTCATTATGTTACTGTGGGTATGTATTGGGAATTTAAATAACTTCTGAGTAATCTTTTTGGAGCTATGAGCAGTGGCGTAGGCACGGTTGTACATTCCTCTTGTCGAATGGCAAGAACAAAAATGTGTGACAGAAAAGAGGGAGGGATGGGGCAATGGAAAGAAGGTCATACGACCCCTTTCCACACATCTCCAACCAGAGGCCTCGGTATCTCGCCCCCAAACCAATCCACGATACTGGAATTTGAATAAACATAGACCTATTGAAAATGGCATATTCACCTGCAGTGATTCCTGCAACGCTGTAATTATTATTAACTAATTATGGCCCTCTATTTAAAAGGGGTATCCAATAGTCATATTATAATTTATTTCCATGTATGGAATTAATTTCTGAATTTGAACTCTAAATTATTTCTTCTGATTTTTAAAGTAAAATTTCATCGACATTTGGTAAGGGAATAATGATTTTAAGGTTATGTAGCTGAGATTATTTTGCTGATTGTCTTCTTGTGAAGTTTGTTTTAAACTTTGTTTTAAACTTACGGTTACATTCCTGCCACGCTCTCCTTCTAACCTTGCCCTATCTCCGTGATCGTACTATTATACAGAGGTACTGTGGACAAAATGGTCTCGAATAAGGGTTCATGCACCCCTGAAGGGCTATAATCATAACCGGTTATCACTCCCTTATGCCAACTTGCCATAGTATCGCCCATACAACAATTTATCTGCATTTGTAGGACTTCTGCTATGAATTAAACATGCCGTTTTGAGTCGTGCACAATCGTAAATTGCAAAGGGGTACATCCAGGCCAGGCTATGAAGAAACTTGTGGCTTCGATCTGCCTGGTGCTTATAGAGATTTGAAATTGTAAGGGCTTCTTTCAGTCTTCTTTCACTTCTTCTTTACTGTTTTTTTTTTAATGTTTTTTTATTCGTTAGCATTTCAGTACCACGTGGGATTATTGCTTGTTGAGCAATTGAACCTTTTGCGCAATCTATTCTCACTTTCAGCTAGCTCAGTACCAATCAAATTTTGTGTGTTTAGTTGAAAAGATCTCACTTTCTTGAGGGTGTCGGAATTCACTTTCAAGATCCGATTTCAAAGAAGCACGAGAGACTGGAAGTAGGAGTTGATTTGTATTAATAATTTGAACAGGCTGGTTGTGCAAATTGTGATGACAAGAATTGTATGCCGTACGTGCTTAGTGGGGCTTTGCGATAGACTTAAGCAAAGGGGAGATCATGTTTGGATATCTATTTAAAGTACAAATTTAGACTTCAATTTTAGAAACACAAAGGAGTAATATATGATAGCCAATCGTTGATTGTTGGAATTCAGTAATCGTATTTAGACGTCAGCCCATCACAAGAATAATCTAAGGATGGTAGGACCATAATAATTTTGATTTGCATACACCATAAAGGATAAAGCAGTTCATGACATGAAAAAGAATTCGATGAATTAAGTACATTATCCAGTTTTCATCTGAATACGATTATTAGAAGAAATAAACATTCTGAAAACTCTCCTGATAATCGTCTGTTTATACAGTGGAATGAAATGCCCAAACAATCCACTCTGGGATAACCTCCTGTAATGCTAGGATGGCATTCACATTTTTCTCTTCTGATCACTGAAGCTCCACGGACCCCATTATATATTTTCTAGGTCAGACCGTATCACATCTGTCGGAGGCAAATTGCGATCAAGACCCCAGGATAAGTACTTTACTGCAAATTGAAACTGGGGAGGAAATTAAGAGCCCTGCGTCTTTTGAATATCAAAGAGGAATCCAGGGTTTTGTTTAAAAATATTTCACTCTAGGAAGATCGTTATGAGGAGATTTGGAATGGTTAAGGGAGAGGTATGATCATGGGAATGATGCTGTCTTGATTGGTTGTTGTTCTTCCATTTGAAATTCATTGAGATGGGATAGACGTAAACCCTAAGGGTGTTTGTCTAGGAATGCTGCGAAACGTTGGTTACAAATTGGATAAGAGTCAAGGGCTCTTCCCCTTCCCTTTTCACTTCATTGTGACGTCGGTGTGAAGGGTTCATTATCTCAGGCTCTGAGTGCATGAAATTATCCTTTAAATGATGCGGTGTGAAGGGGCTTTGGTATGTGATTTTGAAAAATGTGGGGATGAAATGATGAATGACAGAAGTTTGATGTACTTATTTGTTGTGTTCTTATACTCGTTAAGTATTACATTCATTACAAGTCTTCACTGGTAAAGCTGAGTGCTACATCCATGACAACTGGTCGCGCGTCTTTAAAGATAATGTTGAGTTCTTCTAATATGATTACATTTTCAAAGAAACTGTCTAGAAGTTATTTGGTAACGTTGGTTATGTAGTACATGCATACTGTGAGGTTTTGGATTCGCCAAAATGATAAGAAATGAGCTAAATCTTGTTGAAAATAACATACAGTGAAAGGCACTGCACCCAGAAATGGAAATGCGGGACTACACACATTTGATTTATTTGATTATTTCTAGTGATACATGTATTTCGAATATGAGGGTATGAACAATTCTGTCCAGGGGGACATTTTTTCTATGATTAGAAAGCTCACAAGATTTTTTTCACCTTGACCAGAACTCGGCCATCTTTAAAGCTAATATTAATGGTCATGTACCTCTAGGCGTTGAAAATCAACATTACCAACATAAAGACCTTTAGAACATGACGATGAATGTTGTCTCACCGAGAAATGTATAGTTCAAATTTCACTCAAGAATTTTTCAATTCATCTGGAAGAGATTGATTAAACTGCTTTTTATAAACTATTAACCTTTAGGTAAGCATCAATAAATCAGCACATAGTGAGCCTAGCCCCTAGGGGACCGAACCGATCTTCTGAATTTCTTCGGGCACTATGATTAATACTTCTTTTATCGTCGAATAAACATTGGTGAATATTGATCATGCCTTTTCAGGTTGTTGAACCCTAGTTATTTAGCTTCATTATCAACAAGTTGTCCAGTCGGATGGGATGGACTATTATGTTCCATTTTATACTGTAGATGCCGAACATTAAAAATATTTCAGCTTCGCCAAAGAAAGAAATATATATTAAAGATGATAACACGCGAGAGACATGTTTTAAGATATGAACTATAGAACAGTGTAGTCGATAATATTCTCGAGCTATTCGGAATAACCGTCGAGGTCAAGTGTTTCGTCCATTTTATTACCACAGAGCCAATCAAAGTTGTTTTTTTTTTTGTTGTTGTCTGAACCCTTACTCATTATTCATGATTCGTTGTTCGTCCCGTTATTTGCAATTTCAAGGAAAAAATATCTTACCAAGTCTTGCTTCATACTGGATTCCTCTATGCTAAACACCGGAATGTAGTTCTCTTACAAAGTCAAAGAGATTGCCAAATATTTCTCATTTGGGTTTTTAAAAAAAAATTCGCGTGGACATCAATGAGGGCACTTATATGCATTCACGTTTTACTTAGAGTGTGAATGGGAGTGAATTTAAATAATATATCAAATAGAAAATTTCTCATAATATCCAAAATTTATACTATAAAGATATGCGTTGCAAGGAAGAGAGTGCATTAAAATATTTTCATTTCACTTCATCCTGTAGAGAGCAAAAAAATAATTTGACATTTTACATTTCAGTAGCACTTTTCGCTTCCTTTTAAAACCTGGCGTCCACTAGGGCGCGGACAAGACGCGAATACAAAATTAGTAAATCCGCATTCATTCGGCAACCTATCCCAATATTCTTGAAAGATTCCGTTCACTGTCTTTATCATTCCGGAATGCTTCCCGGCGTTTCCGCACTTTCGGGAGAGGGCAAAATTTCCGCGTCCAAATTTAGGTCGAGACCAAAATTTGGACGCGGAAATGAACTTCCTGACACCTTCGGCAACTTGTCTGCATTGTCGTGCGGACATCGTCGGGACATCCCGCCTTTCTTTTACACTTCCGCCTGCTCCGCAAACGCTCCTGAAAGCATCCACGGTGCCGGGCATCTTCGCGAATTCAAGCGGAAGCCACGCAGAATGTTTCAGGAAAGCGCGGAGCCGACGCGGATCTATGTAAGCGAGTGCGCAAAGCCGCTGTGGTCATAATGTGGTCAAGACACGGCAGAGGCAAAAGGGCTAGCTGAGTATCTATCTCAGCTTGGATTTGAAGCAACACAGCAAGATGAATTGCTGCTGGTGTGATCTCCAAGACGGCTAGAATGCATATGAGAAGAAAAAAACACACAGTCGGCGCCGAATTTATAACCTTGCATTATTTCGTGATATTGTCCACATATCTAAATGGTTGTCGGAAAATCATCCTGATTGTCCTCGTCCGTGATTTTACCACTCCTGATGTGATCCTTGGATGTGTCCGCGTTGTCCTGCTAGGATCAGCATTTTCTGCGGCAATTCGCGACCTTCCCGATTGACTCTCCCAGGCATAACAGTACTGTAGTCAATACGCAGAGATTCGTAGTAATGTTCCAAGAAACGATGATTCACACACTTTTTCCGCGTCTGGCGCGGAAAGAATGCAGAAATGACATAATTTGCTTCCGCAACCCTTCCTAATCTTGTCGGCGCTCTAGTGGACGCCAGGCTTAACCGAGTGTTAAAATGTAAAATATTTTATACCACAAAATTAATTTGAATTTGTTAAAAATATAATAGACATCCTTCTCATTAACACATTATCGTTTATCATGTTTTTAGATGTAATTTCTGAGTTCTTTCATTCTGTTTGTTCCTGAATATAAATATTATTACGGCAATTTACTATTAAATTGATTGCTCTTAAAGAGCTCTCAGACTTCAAATAAGACCAGAAATAGCTTACAAAAGTAGACTTTGGTTGGACCAAAGTCTACTGTCACATGTTTCTGTAACCCTATGTACACATATGAGGGCACTGTCTGAGTAGCAAGTCCAGAGCCTTACATATGAAGGGCTCTGAGCAAGTCCCAATTTTTACCTGTCTGAAGTGAATATGCCTCGTTGTAGAACTGAAAGATATCGTTTTCAACAATCCCTTCTATAATTCGTCTTCTTAATGATAACCGTTTAGAGTGCAGTAATGTTCCTATATTGTTATAGTCTTGTTGTTTTATTCATTGTAATGTCACTATTCTATTTCCTTCCTCTCTTCCTTTTCTTCTTCTTTCTATCTTCTGTTTTCATCTTCTATACTTTCTCTTCCTAATGAATAATTCATGGCTATGATCACTGTTAGTCCGGTTTCTCTCTTTATACATGCAAGCGGTTCACTGGTCATTTTTATTCAATCTTTTTGCTATATATTTTTAGAACTTTTTATTGAATGTTTTTATCTGAATTGTTGTATGTTGCAAACACTTGGTCACACATTACACTTTTTTATTGACTCTCTTTTATTATAATGCATAATTTTAATAATCTCTGCACTAGCATTTATACTTACCTTCCCATGGCTACGCTAAGTACTCATTCATTTTAATGAGCTTTTTGTGATGACTTTAGCTTTCAGAATCTTTTGTCATACCAATGCTGCTTATCTGTTGAAATATAATTTCCATTTCATCTTTCATGACCCAAGGTTTAAGGTAGTTTGAATTGTGTTCCTTTATATTTCAATTCTTCATTCTTCCGTACAGTTCTTATCCTTGCTGTTTATATGATTCTCACAAACCACTCGCTACTCTGGTCTCGGATTTATTCTTTTAAATATATGCTCTTGATTCGCTTTGTGCAGGTCATCTTATTCCTGCTTTTACAATCTTTTTATACGAAAGAATTTAAAATTCATTTTTGGACTGGATTATTCTAAATAAATATCCTTTTATACAACTTCATGCAACTTTTACTGTGTATTGTATTTTATGATAATTCCCTTGTTTGGTTTTAAGTACAATGACATAGGTTGCATATTGTTAAACAAACGCTCATAACTCACTTTATGTTCCTGAAACCTAAATTCTTTTCTACGATTTTACTCATCTGCATGTTACAAGAAGCTTCGTTATTTAAATTTCATCTTTCAAATGTGTTTCCTTGCTATACAATGATAATATTATTTATTGTTTCTTTTGTTTCTTGATGTTTTCATTATGATGTGATCAATTTTTTTAAAAACTTTGTGAAAACAAACATCAGCTCTTTAGCTGCAAGTCTTGTTTTTTTGATAAACCATTACAATTCAATTCAATTCACTATCCGTGTCCAGTGCTTTTCATTGTAATTTTCAACAAGGTTTGTTCCGTTTATTTCAATTTTGATGATTCTAAAATACTAATAATATACATTTCTTCCTTTAATAACTTCTCTGCAGTTTCTTTTTACCAAGAATTTGCATCACCAGTACTCTACATCATCTAAAAATATAGATTGTCACTTTGTTTCATGGGGAAGGGAATCAGGGGCCTTTTCTATCCTTGTTTTAATCATAAACAACCCCCATTCATCAGCATTGGATTTCAACCTATCAACATGTTGCTCTGTCAGGAACTTTTTGTCCGTGCTAGCGATTTAAGTTGATGCAATAACGAAACCTTCTGATTATTGATTTCATGACGAACACCTCGTGTTTGTTACATGAGACGTGCGACCAGCGGACAAATTACAGGAATTTGCTCCTTCGTTTTGATCATCTTGATCGTTTCTTTTCATACAGAATGTCAAATGTCTCCAGTTTCTGTTTTTTGAATTTTCTACTGAAAAATATGGTTCAGGTATCATTTTGTTTGAAAGCGATCTAGCTGCAAAACTGAGAAAAATTGTAATACGTTGGCTTTTTTAGTTTAGTTTTGTTTAGTTTTGTTTTTTTACATTGATCCCAGTCGTATTTGGAGAATTATAAAAAAAAAAAAAAAAGTCTATCTTGTCGTGACATCAGGGATAGGCACAGAGAGATTACCAATATATCGTTGACAGATGATTTCGAAGTTATTCATGTTTAAACCCGGCTCACATTATAGGCGGTCAGGCGGCGGTTTGAATGGAGAAAAATCTGTGTTTGCTGATGCTGAAAAATAGTTCGTGCGCATACGAAACTAGATTTAGTCGAAAAGTATATTGAGGATATTCAGCGAAATGTCCTTCTCCTCGGCAAAATCCGCATTGATCGCTGTGATGTGTACGTAAGTTGATGTGTATAAATACGGAAATCTCCGAACTCGCACTCGCCTGGACTGCATAGAAACACACGGGCATCGCCGACTGACCGCCTTTAAGGCGTCATTTCGACTGCGCCATTATCTGCGTTAATCGAGCCTGAAAAGTCAGTTAGCCCGCGCGCCAGTTATTAACCCTTTCAAGGCAATTGCCCACATTTTGTGGTTTGGCTCAATAACTTTTGATTCAGAGATCTGAAAAATTTAAAAGATGAATGAGTAGAAAGAGCAAAAATTTCTGCACACACTATGTCCATTTTTGATGCATAACCATATTGCATTTGATGTCAGGAATTTTAGAAACGAGAAAAAGCTTTAAAATCCTTAAATTGGCAACACATTGAGAGGTTCAAAATCATTATTTTCCATAAAAATTGGCATTTTTTTTCAATTTTTCGACAAAATTTATAACCATGTATGTTATTTTCAGACATTACACCTTATTCGAACTATGTAGCACTAAAAGAAAAAATATTACTGTTGCAAATTTGAAGCATAAAAATGTGATCAATTTAGCCCTTTGATAATTTCTGTCCTGAAAGGGTTAAAAGTATTGTTTGCACTGTTCATTTGGATAAATCATACATATAAACCGTTGAGGTAAAGCTCAATGTGATGAAGTGATCTGCTTGAAGCAGTGATTGTTTAATGATTAGAGAAAGACACTCAGTGATCATAGTGACCAACCTGGAAGTACAGTGATTGATAAAGAGAGTTTAAAGTAAAGAGGAAAAAGGGTTATGCATAAAATGGAGACGAGAAGGGGGAAGACGGAGATGAGAGAGAGAGAGAGAGAGCGACACCCAAATCCATTCTGTTCATCTGTCCGGTGTGACACCTTAAAAATCGATCACGGATATTGCTGCCAGACAAGGATTGTCAAGTATTCCAGTTTCTAAGCAACATTTGTAAGTTTTGCTTGTTAATTTCAAAAGTGTCGAGTTGAATGAATAGTAATATGCCTTTTACGATGCCATACAGAGTTTGGTAACTGTTCGGTAATACTTTCCAGCAACCAATAACATTTCCAAAATACAATCAAAGGTGATGATGTTTTGACCGAAGTGCCACACCTTAATAACTGTATAGAATTGAACTGATTTGAAATTCAAGGAAAATGAATATTTTAAATGAAAATTTTTCGACGTTGTTAAAGCATGTATTATCAGCAATCGGTATAAAGTTTTACGGGTAATGGGAATTCGATGTGATGTGATTGTGAGAGCACAAAAATGAAATAAAATAAAATAAAGAAAAAAGAGGAAAAAAGAAAAAAAATAGAGATATTGCGCGAAATGAAGTAATATTTTGGACTGTCCATATCGAAGTATCATCTGCATGTTAAAAAGTTACTGACATAAGGACATGGCAAAATTGACAGCTTGTTTTGAGGGAAATTGCAGATCCTTTTGCATGCTTGAGTGTTCTGTAGAGTGTAGAGATATTACTTTCTGAGGAAGCTAGTGCTCTAAACACAAAATGTAGAGACGGGAGAGAGAGAGAGAGAGGGTGAGAGAGAAAGAGAGAAGGTGCAATGGTGTGCAGGCGTGTGTGTGTGTGTGTGTCTAGTTTGGGAGTCTCGGCATGTATGGGTTGTGTGAGAGAGGGAGAGAAGAGAGAATAATAAATGGGCATATAAGGATTTCGGGCTAAAAATAAAATCGGACAAAATCGATGGAAGTAAGAACATTCTAGTTACATTGAATGATGGAAAGCAAGAGCGATGAGGAGAACAGACAATTTAAAGGGAAGCTTGAGTTCTGGGAAAGGTAAAATTTAATTTCATTCTTTTTATGTTAGTTTGGAAGATTATCATAGTAGATATGTCTCCTGAAAAAGATTGCTCTTTAATTGCTCTCATAACAGCTGAAATGTTCGGGCCGTAGATTTGTGTGTGGTCCCATATGTACATTTGTGTGCAGTGCATGTGACTCTCAGGATTGAGTCAATTTCTTATCATTTCAAAACCTTACAACATACACCAGTTCTTACAGTGGCGGATCCAGGATTTCTTGAGGGAGGGGGCTCAATCTTTACAAAATTTTCCGACAAGCAAAAAAAAAAGAAAAAAAAAATGGCCTCATCATTTTTGGGCCCCTTTTTTACTCAAAAAATCTCTGACAAGCAAAAAAAATAATTTAAAAAAAGGTCCTCAGCATTTTTGGGGCCCCTTTTTGGTCCCAGGGGAGGGGTCCCGGGCACCCCCCCCCCCCCCATGTGGATCCGCCACTGAGTTCTTATGTGCTATATAATCAGCCTTTCCCAATTGCTTTTAGACAGTCTCTTTCACAATTCATTCTCATGACCAGAACCCAACTTTATCTTTAAAGCCCGATGCATACGAGGCGTTATTTCATTTGCGGAAATCAAGGACATTCAGGCACATATAGGCACAAAACAGGATCAGTCGCATTTTCTAGCCGCAGACGCACCCTCTTAAAGCAGGGTGCGATGACCTAGCTCAGGGTTTTGAAATTGTCCGAAAATCGATTTCCCTGGAAAACTGGCATAACAATCTACTCAAAATGAGTGCATACAGAACATTCGTTTGACAATCGGTGCAGCGGTCACTACCTTTAGGGGTCTATGGTTCACTGCTTGCAGTGATATTGAATTGAAAAAATATAGTTGGCGTAATAAACGGTAGTGAAATAACTCCTCGTGTGCTTCGGGCTAAATATACGCCCAAAATGTAGCATGACACAAATATCACGTGGGATGTGTGGGAAAATTTGATTTCTATCACTTAAGAAGCTAGCATATTAAAGCATCGTTTTTCAGGCGGTCCCGTGTTCATAACTGAATGTGGCTTGAATTCTCACTTACTCAATTACAATCACTCCAATGAATAAGCCAGTTCGCAATTACAGTTTGCGCATGTGCAGATAAAGGTCATTTCTACCAAGTACAATTGACCTTTAGACGCTGTCATTTTCTACGCACCACGACGCACGCACAAGTATAATTTTACATTTTAAACAAGTAGCGCGTCCACCAAAACAAATGCGCGACCTGGGGTCGTTTCAGAGTCAATTGTACCATGCACTAATGACGAACTGGCTTATTATAGACAGATAAAAAATAAAAAATAGCTGTCGCAACAGAATTTGGAAGCCATATCAAGGCATGTAATAATATAAAGAGAGGAAATGAAGGATAAATATGAGTTAAAGGAAGGGAATGAGATGTAAGATGGTTACAGAAGACTTCTTAAAAAAAAAGGTAGTAGTATCCTTAATATTCGGAAGAAGATGAATAAGGAATAAGGATAATAAGAGTAATAACAGTCGCATTTATAAAGTGCTTTGTCCTGATGTATGATGGGGGGACCTAAAGCTACGCACTTTGTTTCCAGCAGCTAAAAAGTCACCTTTTCAATGATTTATGCGAATTTCTTTTATATATCTTGGTTCTACATACTCTTAAATTCCTGAGAAAATTACGACAGACAAATATCAATAACATTAATTTCAAGTCGATGTTGATACCCATGTCGAATTTGGTCGAAACAAATGAAAGGGTCCTAAAGCTACGCACACGTAATAAATGAATGCAAATCTTGCTTTTTAAGCTGACTGACGTGAATTTCATCCCGATTTGCAAATAGTGATAATATCACCAAAAATAAAGGAAAATTACTCATTCTTTTTGGCGAACATAATCTCATTGCTCAGTCACACCATTGCGCGTATTTGCGGGGTGCGTAGCTTTAGGACCTCTGACCATGTATATGTACATGTACATGTACATGTACATGTATATAATCTACATTTATGTGAGAATAAACGAAAACAAAATCACCAAGAGAGGAGAGTTCATTAGATATACATGTATGTCAGAAGTATGTCTCTTTCACAAAAATCCTGAAAATGCAACGCCAAAGAAACGGAATAGATTTCTTCAAATGTTCCTATGCAGTGCGTCCCAGAAAAAAGTACACAGTTGGAAAAATTCTCCCCAAATAAATGTTTCAAAATATTTTAAGGAAGTTTTTATACCAGTGGATAGCTTAGGGTCTCTTCTATCAAATGACACCAAAATATCTCACAATATTGTACGCTTGAGTGAGCAAAGGCCAATAATGAGAAAGGGTGCAAAATCCAGTCTTGACAAGAATTAATATGGATTGATATGGGCTCTGGCTGTATCAGCCGAGCTGAGAGTCATGTAAAGGCTTAGAAATTTCCATATTCTGATCAATTAAAGACAATTAATGAAATAACAGGCTATGTTCTCTGTATATCCTTACACATCTCATCAATATTTTATGCTTGAGTTAGTAATTAACTACTTTGCTGGGTGTTTCAATGCGTTACTTTCGGTGAGTCTTTTAATTTCATCTGGCTTGCTTAACCATAAAGTTTTGATGGGATATATCAGGAAATACATTGAACAAAGTCTGTTCTTTTATAAATAAGTCTTTCAATGATCAGAATATTAAATTTCGAAGTCTTTTCATGACTATCAACTTGGCCCATTCCAGCCAGAACAACAACAAACATTTCTCAAGAATGGATTTTGCGCCATTTCACAAATTGAAAGTGGCTCTTACTCAAGCATAAAATATTGTGAGATATTTTAGTGTCATTTGATAGAAGAGATCATAATCTAACCACAGGTATGAAATTTTCCTGAAAATATTTTGAAATATTTAATTGGGGGGACTTTTTCCAACTATCAATTTCAAACGGTTCTTAACTTTGTTGATACCATCCAGAACAAATACCAATTCTTGTCAAGTCTGAATTTTGCACCCTTTCAAAAAAGTGGTTTTAGATCACTCAGGCGTAATAACTAGTCAGATTTTTTTTGCGTTATTGTATAGGAGGGACCCTCAGATATCTACAAGAATGAAAATATAATGAAAATATTCAGAAATATTTATTTGGGGAGACTTTTTCCAACTGTTTATTTTTGGGGGGATGCACTGTATGTGCCTGTGTAAGTTGACCCTGAAGTTTAAAGGTATACATACCAAGTGCCTTTCCTTGTACTTGATAACATGTGCTTATCTCATCAAAAGTTTGAAATGAAATAGACCCTAAGTATGGAAATACCTCACCTCACCTACACTGATCTCGTCGGCATCTGTCAAGGGGGTTCATGATTGGATTACGTTACATCTAGAATACAAGACTGGTCTTAAAACTTCAAGGATTGCTTTGTAGGAATTGGATTAGAAGATTTCGGGATCACCTCCATAATGACAGTCTGGCCCAATTTGAAGTAATTCACTCGGAATAATAATAGATTTGTGTTAAGTAGGTCTACAGATGTAGCGAGGAGGGGTCCTTCACATTTGCGTACAAATTTGAAACTGTTTACGGTTACACCTGAATTGTTTGGGCATAATATATACATGTTTATATTTCTGATGAAGTCCTAATCCTATGGTTATCAATAGTACACTCGCTATACTGTGTAGACGCAAGTGGTACAGACCTCCTGAAGATTCAATCTCAGTCTTTTCACATGGCGTTTTTAATTCTTTTCAAAATACATTTTTCGTCAGTCTTGCATATAAAATTCATTTTATGGGAGGCAGCGAAAATTATGTCCTAGACAAAAATAGGAATGTAATATCGAGTGCGAAAAGCTGGGGCGGTGCAACGTAACACGAGATTGGAAAACCTAGGTGGCTTGAACGACGTCGACCTAAAGGGAAGGAGTTGCCGATTCAGTAGGGGATGAGAGAAGTTGTGAAAGGAACAAACATGAGCTAATTTTTTGTATTATTTGAGAGTGTACATGGTGTAGAATGTAGGAAGAGGATGGATGTTGAGCAAATAAAATAGCATTAACATGATTAAGATAAGGAGACAGTGAACGTGAGGAGGAATGCTGAAGTGGGGTAGATAAACGAAGAAATATTCCTGTGGGCGGTTGAGAACAAGAGCAGGAAATGAAAGGATAACTCACGAAAAGGTAGGGAAAAGTAAAACTTGAAATCGAAAGGAGCCTTGCGTATGAAGAGCTTACAAATTGAAGCCAGTTCTGTGTACATTTATGCTCGTTTTACCTGAGCAGAGCAAACACTTCATAGAGAAACGTTACATCCGCTGGATAAGAGGCTTTAGATATTTTCTTCTGAGCGAAAAGTGATTACCAGATGAAGGCGAAGAACGCCTTGAGCTTATTCATGAATTATTGTTTTCTATAAAGGCAATTTTTTGTCTCATCGTAATATGAAAATAAAATTCTAATTGAACATACACAAAGATAATTTGGCGAAGATGAAACAATCATCCAGCCACTTATGCCTTCCTGATTAGAATAACCCAATGCAAGGTCCTCTTAGTGAAGGTAATACAGTTATCATGAAATTGAATTATGTGACTATGTGATCGCAATATACCTGACCTGTAGGAGGTAGGTTGTCATAGAAACATGACGCCTACCCCATGACCTAGCAATTTCGGCCATCTGTGTCATAGGGTTGTCATGACAATGCCAAACCTCCCCAGGCCAGGTTTTGCGGGATAAACAGCTTGATTGATCACCTGGGTGTTTCTCTCCGTGCGTGATCTACCCAGCGTTCACCACTATTGGCCAATCGGGATATGTGTTAGATTGATGGTTGTTAGGAATAACCAATCGCGAGGGATGTTACATGAGAAGGATAGGGAAGGGAGGGAGATGGGGTGCTGAAGAGGCGAATATGTGTGTCAGAATTTAAGGTGGTCTAGAAGATGTATCATATTTTCTCCTTATTGTTACAACATCAAGATATATCCCCCTTTTTCCTTTTGGATTTATCCAGTCAGCATCCATCGATTTCTGTTGAGGTCGTCAAGATCAGAAATGTTACTTTGTGAACATTCATTTTACATCACGCACCAAATCACTTCGAGACACGGATGGTTGTTTTGGAACATTGATGATCAAATAATGGACAAGGTCTTCACAATATCTTCTCCTTTTACATTTGTAAGAATAAGGGGATAACTCCAGTGTAAAGTTTAACTGTCAGATGAAAGGACATGCATATCATTTCTTTTTCATTAAGTGACCTGCCCAGTCTACCACGTTTTGATGTAAGTAGTACAAATCCTTGTATATTCTGACTGTCATGGTGATGAAAAAGAATAAATTAACGATGACTGTTGTAACTGAGCATGCAGTATTGGATAACGAAGTGTAATTGTTGCTGTTTATTTGGAATATATTTTTACTTTAGTGAGGAGAATGATACCAAGGGATTTGTTAATAATGTCAATACGTGATGTCGTATCAGAAAAAGGAAGGTGTTTTCTTTCATGAAACGTATTGCTCAGATTTTTTTTGTTTTTTGTTTTTGTTTTTGATGAGGGTTATGTTGCCTTTGTATATCATTTACATATCATTTAAATATGTAAAATGTTGATTATTTTCATGATATTTATTCATACGTCACCGATAGATATTGCTATTACAAGCAAATAAAGTAGGGTATATATATATATATATATATATATATATATATATATATATATATAAATATAGTTTATATATATATATATATATAAATATATATAGTTATATATAACTATATATATATAACTATATAGTTATATATATATAGTTATATATATATAGTTATATATATATATAAAACTATATTTATATATATATATAAATATATATAGTTATATATAACTATAAATATATATAGTTATATATAACTATATATATATAGTTATATATATAACTATATATATATATATATATATATATATAGTTTTATATATATATATAAATATATATAGTTTTTTATATATATATATATATATATATATATATATATATATATAAAACTCAGTTTCAGACTGGTAGATTACCCGGTTGATTTTTTCGTCATGTCTCTTACGACCTTGACTATACCACTAATGTGTATCACCAGTTAGGTTGACTGATCTCATTAATTCCTGATACCTTTTTTGTAACCACCCCACACATTTTTAATTAGCTATTTGTGACACAAAATTTTTGCAGTGCGGACGCGAAGTATGAATATTTGCAAACATTTAAATGCTTTTATACCTCTTGAGAGCATCCAGAAATATAAGCAAGGAGAGACATAATGGGAATTTGATGAGAAGCAAATAAAGTAGGGTATATATATATATATATATATATATATAACTCAGTCTCAGACTGGTAGATTACCCGGTTGATTTTTTCGTCATGTCTCTTACGACCTTGACTATTACCACTGTGTATCACCAGTTAGGTTGACTGATCTCATTATTTCCTGATACCTTTTTTTGTAACCACCCACACATTTTTAATTAGCTATTTGTGACACAAAATTGTTGCAGTGCGGACGCGAAATATGAATATTTGCAAACATTTAAATGCTTTTATACCTCTTGAGAGCATCCAGAAATATAAGCAAGGAGAGACATTATGGGAATTTGATGAGAAGTAAATGATAATATGAAGGAGGTACAGAATATGAATAACGTGTCAACATTTCAGTTAATAGAAATTTTGTATTTCCGATAAACAGAAATATGAATTGATTTTCACGCAGAATTTTTACCATAATTCTGTTAGTCAATAGGTTTTTTTTTAGATATTTACAACACTTCAGTGATAATTCTATTAGTTTACAGCAGAAAAGATTCGGATCGATATATTTATGAATGCTGTGTAACATTCTTAATTTGAGTGTACATTTGTTTTGAAAAACACACATTTCTAAGAAACGCCTTACTCTTGTGTTATTTCAATCTACTTAATGAAAAAATCTGAAGAATTGTTGTCACTTTTACCTGAAATCCAGTAGCCTAATTTTAAATAAAGTGTTTTTTCAATACTACTCTATCTTGAATATTTTGTGAGATATAATCCAATTTAATTATGGACGCTTTCTCTGTCACCCCAGGATATCATCTTCATTAACCTCCCACCACGTAAATGAACTTATAACGTTCTAACGTATAAGATAATGCGATTTACAATTGGTCATCTGCGGGAATCGGTCCGTCAATTAGGTGATTGCTGACCAACATATGGTCCGTGAGTTATCTGACCAACAGACATCTAGGTAGTGTGATTTTTAAAGTGATTTGGTAACTTTGTCGAGGCTTGATAAAATCTGAGCTGCCTGGCCTTACATGCTATCAGTGTATGTAATGTGTCAAAATGAAGCCCAGGTGGAAAAAAAACACTTCAAAATCATCATGTGCTTCACAAAAGTAAACATATGCAAGTGACCGGAAATGCCAGACTCATTTCCCCCCATATACTCAGTGTTAGACGAAAGCGTATGGCCATACACTT
Source organism: Heliocidaris tuberculata (assembly GCA_025618425.1). Taxonomy (NCBI): domain Eukaryota; kingdom Metazoa; phylum Echinodermata; class Echinoidea; order Camarodonta; family Echinometridae; genus Heliocidaris; species Heliocidaris tuberculata. The sequence continues at coordinate 30,695,339 of CM046835.1, forward strand.
TCGTAAATGGGAGTATTTAGTCATAGATATCTTTCTATGCCTGACTATTTATTTATCCTTCTAAACATCATTATACAAGACAGATATCAAAATTCAACAATTTATTAAATCAAGCCTCCACAAAGTTACCGAAGCCCTTTAATTTACATGTAAGTGTAGTGGATGCTTGATACATCTTCGTGTTCAGATTTTTTATATCTACCTACAGGCGTGTGAAAACTAATGGAGATTATAATTTCCAGTTCTTGAGGTGTCATAAAATTGCAGACACCTGGAATAGGTGACCGCAAATGATATCTACAAATTCGCAGTAATGAACTAAAGTGCCAAGCACAAAATGCTATATGCATATTTCTACTATCCCTTATCATGGTACATACTAATTTCATTTCGATCGAGGACTTGCATGATACGTTATTGAACGCGTTATTTTCACTTGAAAATTTGGATTTCGCCGAAATTCGTTCTGCGATATTTCTTAAAAATATCGTTTCATTGTTGATTATTAGTCTGAATGATTATGTGCAGTTGGAACGAGATACTGAATAAATAAACATGATAAGAATGCCCCAAATTCTTAATATGCATTATTCTGCTTAGAGAAACAAAGGATAAGCTCTCAAGTCTTATGCGTAAGATCTCTAATCATCACTTCTATATTAAAAGGACCCCCTTTTCTTTTCTTGGAAGTCGAATGCCATGACGTGCGAGAGGACATTTTGAGGACACAACGAGATTATATTTAGATGGAGATTAAAGTAAGGTACTCCTTATACCTTAAACGGAAAAGTTTTGCTGTACATCAAGATTAACTTTTGATGGAAATCTGAATCATTTTCAGTTAGGCACGGTATGGCATACGCAGTAGAATTCGTGCCGTTAACCTGAGGCTCACTTCATGTAAAATCAATGGCACTGTTATACCATGGACCCTACTACAGATGGACACTGATCGGTACCATAATGAATTCATGCACCTGACTGTCAAAAGAATCACAGTGACATTCCAAACATGTTTCCCCGCTTTGATCTCATCACGACCGCCGCCAGTCAGCCATAAACATGATAAAAGAACCAGAACTGTGCCTTGAGAAATCTACAAAATGATTGCGCAGAAGAAAATGAATCGCTTAAAATCATGGAAATGCATGTGCAGTTGTGGCGTACAAATGAAAATTGTCGTATATGCATTTTTCAATAGGAAATTAGAAGTAGTTTACAAGAGAGACCTGTAAATTTGGCTGTAACATAATGATTTTAAACTTCATTTTGAAACTTATCCGATCCATATTCCAGGAATATAAGGTAATAGGACAGTAGAGGATATGTATTTTTCAAAGTTAGTCAAGGTCAGATGCATGTCCACAAGTGTCCACTTCTGTAATAAGCAATCTCATATCACACAAATTGTCATTATTTGGGGTTCGCTGCTCCTGTAACTGGTCTTAAATCACGATACGTTTCCTGAAATTACACTTCAGCGAAATGAATTCGAAGAAAGGTAAAAGGTTCTTTTGTCTGTGACGATTCGTGATTACGTAATCAACATTGTCGCAACAAATGAATGTGCTCATTAACATACACATTATCAGGTGGCGGCGGTCATGATGTGATCAAAGAAAGACTCCCGTTATTAATCCATCTGTAATAAGGTCCATGGTTATACGCATTGGTCCCCTTCCTTTTTACTTGATAAAAACAATGTTTAAGGTATTTCGTTTTCCAAAGCTCCTTTGCGGCTGCTTTAAATTATGGTTAAATGCATGAAAGTGATATTTTGATTACATACGGCGTGGAGAATATCGGTGGGGGAAATTGCAACCGATCAAAGTAATTCAGAACGTGGATCGCTTTCGTGAAGAAGTATTGTCGAGGAAAGTGGCTAAATATGTCCCCTGCAAGGGCTCCGATTCCAGCTATTATAGCTTAAATTTAAATTGTCTGAGGATTTTTACTGTAGCTTGATAGTAATTGAGGAGTTTGGTGACAGGGGCGCATGGAAGTTTCTATTTTCACTAGGTCAATGAAGGAGGATTTTAGTAGCAGGGTGTCTGCATGATGTTTGTTTTACCCTACAGATCATGCTATTTTTCAGTGTTATCAAATGTAAATATAAGGATAAATTGAAGAGCGGGACAAACATATTATTTTGTAGTTTGGTGTTAATGGATATTTTTATAAACATGGTTAAAAGAGAGGATGTAATGTACACGTTGGTGGAGAGGAGACATGCGCAACGAGGTTGTTGGCGTGGGTATTTTTGCCAAGTTCAATATTGACAAATTTCGTAAATTCAAAATTGAAAGGGAACTTCGGTATCCGAATACGATGTCGCTTGATGAAAAAGAGTAGGCTTAATTTGTTTAGAAAGCCTACGTACGTAAATACTTCTTATAGATTGGTGAAATTGGATAATCATTTTCTTTACCATTAACGGGTAGAATGAAATTAGGTAGGCCTATAGGCCTACTTTATTTGTGGCTTCAGAAGAAATTGTCTAACCAGGCAATTGAAATCACTATAAATACCTTCTTTTTTCTAAATGACAACGAGAATTCAAGGGGCATACGATTGATTTCTTAATAATGAGGTAACAACCTTCTTCTCCTGCAGATTATTTTAACTGATGCACAAAGGGCTCGTGATGAAGATGATATACATTATACATCTACATTATTGGGGTTATGTATTCGTTGCGAGGACCTCTCTGATGACTGGTCGTAAATACAGAGTCTCATGGGAGAAGGATATCATGTCATCGGGCGATATGATCATGTGGTCTCGTGAGGCTTGTAGAGGAGTGCTATACCATGTATAGTGGGATATGGTCAGTGGCGTAGCCAGGATTTTGTAAAGGGGGGGGGGCACACAAATACAGGGCTGTCAACTTTGGGGAACTGCTTGGAGGGGGGGGGGGGGTTATCAGATCTAAAAAGTCGTTCAGTGGGGTGAAGGGGGGGGGGAGTGGCGATTTTTTTTTCACCATCCCTTCAAAATTCACTGTGGGGGGGGGGGGGTATCAGATTTCATGGGGTCCAGTTTTCCTCCATAATTCTCTGACAAGCAAGCAACAAAAATAGGGGGATGGCAAAATTTCTTTTTGTCAAAAGTTGTCAGGGGGCAGTATTTGCCCCCCCCCCCTGGCTACGCTAGTGGATATGGTTCAACCCCCTTCCCATGCACCTCCTAGTTAACGAATTTGCCTATTATATCTATGATGTGGCAGAATTGCAAAGCGGGCTCCTTTATTTCATTATTTTTTTAGAACAAAAGTGGAAAGGTAAATTTTATACTTCATATCTGGTTGTTGATGGGGGTTTTTTTTGGGGGGGGGCAGAGGGAGAGGCAACATAATTCAAACTCTTTCTTATCGTGTTTTGTCAAATAAAATATTGACTTGCTGTTTGTGTTTCTAACTGTTTGTATGTTTTCCCTATAATGGCTTCGATATTTTAATGATATGGCGTGCAATCCCTGTGAGGTGCTTTTATTTTATTTATCGATTGGTCTCGTTTGATTGTGTTTTTCAATCATATTGTTTCTGGATGAATATAAGAGTAAAAGCACGTTCCAATGCATTCTTCCAATTCCCTCCCCCCCCCCCCCCCCCCAACTCTCTTTCTCTCTTACCATTGCCTCTTTGATTTGTTTTTTTTTACAAGTGTCTTTACCATCTCCCACTTTCCCTTTCTACAATTTTGTCGTATTGTCAGTTGTATCTTCTCTCTCTCTCTCTCTCTCTGTATCTTTCTATGTTCTTCTTTCAGTCACACATGCACGCGCGATTCTTCCCTGTCTCTATATTTCTACAAGATACCGCTAGCTATTATTCATTTTTTTTAAATCCTTGAGACACATACTGGGAAACATTCAAGTTTGATGAGCGGCGTGAAAGAGAGCATGACGAGAAAAATAAGTGCAAACGGGGAACTGGATTCAAGTAAATTAATCTCCTGCTGAGAGGAAAGGAATGGTTTCGCTTAACCCTCAGCATGCAGCGCCCCCCGCCAAACTCGTGAGATGTGATGAACAATGATATCGATTTGCATAGCATGTGCAAATGTACATCTTTAGCACTTAGAGAGTTAAAGCGACAGAGTAGTTTTATGGAGGAATGATTGTAAAGCATCTGAAAATTGAAGAAAATCGGTATAAGAAACCAGGGCCCATACTGCTACGCGAGTTGCTAATAAGGCCCTAGAAGGCAACTATATAAAACCCCTAGTTGCCAACTATGTAGAACTAGCCATTGTGTGCCTTCTGGTGGAGTCAGCGTGGGCGGAATAAATGAATAGGGAGTACATGGGTTTGAAAGGTTACTTTATATAATTCTTTGTGCAGCACTGACAGTATTTTATGTCTAGCTGCCAACTACTAAGTTGCCAACTAAATTGTTATTTATAATGTATACTCTGTTAAATGTTTATGAACAAAATATTGATATTAATCAATGTTTAATAAGATTCAATTCAATTCATTTCAATTCATAAAACCTTACTATACCCTGCCAGTTAGTATCCAACTAGGGAAAGAAGGAAGTTGCCAACTAGAGAATTGACCTCTGCCCTCTTGGGTAAAATAGACTTGGTGGAAAGGGAAGAATGTGTAGACTGTAGAAAATACTCTGCCGGTCTAATTTCAATAGAGCACGGGTTTTACTGGTCAAACTATTAACAGCCACTGTTCAATGCCTTTTACTAGCTATAGTCACGCTTTCTTCCAATTTTTCCTTATTTTCTATCATCCTGTCTTTTTCTCTCCCCCCCCCCCCTTTTTCTCCTTAGTGACCCTTTCTTTTAGTTTTTCTCATTCTTTTTCTATTTTTTTCTTTCCCTATTTAGATATCAGTTTACCTTTCTTTCACATTATATCCCTCTCCTTTTTATGTTAAAAAAGTTCCACTTTAAAAAACCACTGGGTCTCTTCTTGAGAAAATATGTGTCCCCGACAAATGTGTATACGGACTTAAATGCATCGTGCTAAAATTCATATGATACAGTATTTTATTCTTTATTAGGGAGGGGGCAAGTTTGAAATCAAGTTTTGCAGAATGACAGAAACAAGTTTGATTTATTTTCTCTTTTGTGATAACGTTATTTATTACATAAATCATAATTTATATAATATTAGATAAAGTCATTTTCCTGGGAGAATCTACAGCACTTTAGCAATTCTGCATAATACACTGCAAAAACCAGGGTGTTATTTCAACACCATCTCGGTATCAATATTGGGCTACACCAAATAAGTGTTCAAACAACATCAGTTTGATATTGGGCTACACCAGATAAGTGTTAAAACAACACCAGTTAGTGTTAAAACAACACCAGTTTGATTAGAAACTGGTGTTATTTAACACTTATCTGGTGTAGCCCAATATAGATACCGAGATGGTGTTGAATTAACACCTTGGTTTTTGCAGTGTATGTAAACTATGTGGGATCCCTATCTCTCCGGAAATTTGATATACCCTCTCTTCATTTCTGCCTCCAGTCTCTCCACTTCTATGAAATATCTCACCATCTCATTCTTCTGACAATTGGCGATGTATAATGATGATTTGCCAACTAGTGATTTAGAGGTACTCTACATCGGTGACACGACATTTGCTCCTGCGACAATTGCTCCTCCGTCCATATCTCGAAAGGTCAAAGGTTAAGCTCAAGGTCATGATTTGATTTTTGTTCAGGACAATGTGAAGATTAGGATTAGGGTTAGGGTTAGGGTTAGGTTTACGTTTAGGATTAACATGGCAAAGTTAATTGTCGCAATTGTCGCAGGAGCAAATGTCATGGAACCCTCTACATCAACTCTAAATTTAGAATGAAATTTAGTTGCCAACTAAGCTTAGTCAGGTTTTATCAATACCATTTCGATCTAAACACGACACAAAAAATAAGTTCCCCCTAATACAAATCTCTGTAATTTTTTTTAAATCAGGTACCTTTGAGGAAATCTGAGTACAGAGACATGTCTAACAGCTGTATTTCTCAGCTACCTTTCATGTGAAATTCAGGGGAAATCATTTGGTCACACTTTAGTGAGCACGCCCTAAAGAAAAAAATGGTCACTTTTTAAAGTTCCCTAGCCCAATGTCATAACTTTGATTCAATGATATTTCATTTTCAAATTTCAAATTTTCAGTATCAGAAGGCATGCAACATACTTGTGCCCAAAATTTCACGCTTGAGTGAGCACGGGGTGAAAATTGCCAAAACTGCAGTTCTGACATCTTTCCAGTGGTAAATTTTATGTTGTGCGATTGAATTCGTGTTTTGGAAAGGTGTTTTTGAATTGTGCAAGCAATTTCCATTAGTTCAAGGTTGAATGAGCATATAATTCAAAAAAATAAAATACCATATTAAAATTATGCAGTAAGTATTGCTTTCATTTTGTGCACTAAAAATCATCTGAATAACATCTTTTCGTTATGTTTATGACCGGTGTACATGTATCAATGATCCTATGGCATTTCATTCAAAACTTCACGCTTCAATGAGCACATGGGGCTGAAAAAGCCCCTTTACGTTAATGGACTAAAACTCAACTACTTACTTTGGTTAACTATCACAAGTCTTCTTGAGGAATTCGTCTGATTTTATTTTGATAAAATCCCGATGTGTTACGCTTCAGTGAGCACAAGAGATGGGCAAATAATGCAAAAAAGAAGATATTTTAGGCTGTGATCTTGCTATTGGATATTGATTTGGCGTTAACCCTTTCAGGACAGGAATTATTTAAGGGCTAAATTGATCACATTTTGTTCTTCAAATTGGCAACAATGATATATTTCTTTTAGTGCTACATGGTTCTAATAAGGTGTAATATGTCTTGAAAACAATATATGGTTAGGAATTTATCGAAAAGTTGAAAAAATTGCCAATTTTGATAAAAAAAACAATGATTTTAAACCTCTCAAAGTGTTGCCAATTTAAGGATTTTCAACCTTATTCTCGTTTCTAAAATTCTAGCTTCAAACGCAATAATGATCATGCAACAAAAAGGACATAGTTTGTACAGAAATTTTTGCTCTTTCCACTCATGTATCTGGTATATTTTTTAGAGCTCTGAATCAAAAGTTATTGAGCCAAACCACAAAATGTGGCCAATTGTCTTGAAAGGGTTCCTGCTGGTTGGTGACCTCTTACAGATATGTCAACAGTTTCATGTAATAACTCACGGTAGAATAAACACAAATCATCAATGAAAGAAATGCCAAATTTCACTTCTGTTAAATATTGATTTTCTCCATTATTGAAAATAATTATGCTCTAACAGTCAGGAGACATCCGTTTTGCAAAAGTCGACGGGATACCTGTTTGTCATTAAGTACATATTTCATTTTGGGAGATAAATGTATCACTTGGTGTTTGTTTCTGTGTTATCCTGCAGCTTAGAGCACTCAAGACTGTTTATTTTCTTTTGCTTTATGTGATATCAAACGTCAAATAGTATGTACCTTCGAGCCTCTTCGCCTTATGCTTTTCCGTATATCTCCCAATCACTTTGCTAGCTGAGGGTAAACGACATGAACAAGGAAGTTATAAATTTTTTGTAACGTCAAAATATATGAAATACTTGATTTTTTTTTAGGTTTGCTTCCTTAGACGACACGTAAAATAAAATGTTTTTATTTTCAGTGGGATCGGCATTCCACTTTCGGCCAGTGGTACTACTAAACTGTTAGGAATCATCGTGTAGTTGAGCCGTCTATATAAAATGAACCAATTTTTGGTCCATTTGCAGCACTCCAATCCTCGTACTAAAATTCACATACTGCTAAAGATACTTCCCAATGCCTATTAGGCTTTTGTCAAATTGCTTTGATAAGTGATAGTCCTATAGCATACAGAGATACGAGCATAAAATCTCACTTGTTGGTTGCTTTAGAAATTGCTTTAGAAGCGGGTGTTTGTCTACTGATGAATACAATTTAAATACCTTTACAAAAGAGTATATCTGGAATATTTTGCTCCCTCTCGAAAAATCTACCTTCCACGAGTACGACTGCGCCCACAATAAGCAGATAAGTCATGTTCATACTCGAACCTGAACTGAACTTTCGTGAGCCTACTCCCCAGAAGCTGGATACCTAACTTAGCGAAAACATCCTTACGAAATAATGTTTTGCATTCATGTGAAAAAAACTATCAATATCAAGCTTTAGACAGATTTTATTGTCCTTTTCTTAATAACTCTGACGCATAAATCTATTAAGCATTATTGTGAAATGCAGGCATACTTCCTTTTTATAGGAATTGTCGTGTAAATCTTTTTTTTTTTTTTTTGGGGGGGGGGTGTATACAGACTTTGAGTTTGAACTGAAGTGGTCCATATTTCATCAGTAATGAATTAGATGGAAGCGCATGTCTTTCTCATAGTTGGAAACCATTCAATACGTCCACCTGTCACATTCTTGGGTTTGGAAGATTTTGTCGTATTATTAATGTTAGATTTCGATAATATATTCCTCCGCAGTATGTTTACAGCTGCTTATTTTCACATGGACCATGTGGAAAGCATGGGGTCGTAAGATCATGTTGGCTGCAGTATTTGAAATAAGAAAGATTAGCACATGATTTATGATGGCTTATCACTTAAGGCTGAAGTAAGAATAACATTTTTTAGAACTATTGCCATTTGTTTAAAACAACGCTCACATAGTAAATCACAACTTTAAAGTGACGTGGGAACATTTCCTAGTTTATGTGACTATTCTCAAAAACACAATTAGATTTGTAGAAAAGGTTCAAATCGATAAAATGTGTTCGGAAGTCATGATTTCCATGTTCAGAAAGAAGGCCTGCTTGAAATGAGTCTTGGTTGTAAAGGTAATGGAAATGAGGGTTATGAACATCTCCCACAGATCTGAGAAATTGAAGGGGCGTTTTGACATCCTTCTTCATATGAGATTGTGGGCAGTACGTCAAGAGAAGTCCAGTCTCCTTTAATTAAAACCCCTGTCTCTTCCTCTCAATATCCGTGTAAGATGTGCATGTACTATACCCTCAAACATCCTACTCCATGAGGTCTATTCTTACTCATGTTTTCTCCTTTTCTCTCAGAGAACATCTCATTATTGGTCTCTCAGCATTTCACTGCATCTCACACTGATCATGTTGACTGTATATCACCTTTGACTATGCCGCCCCAAAACGTTTGAAACTTCTTGAAGATTCTCCATGTGATAATCTGGTCTGTCTTCTCTCTCTCTCTCTCTCTCTCTCCCTCTCCAATGCCTTTGTCCCTCTTTCTCCGTACCTCTCCTTAAATCTCACTGACATTTTGCTTTCTGTCTGGCCTCCTTCTTTATAATTTTGATTCTTTTCTCTATACTCTCCTTTCCTTTATCTTATAAGTCTGATAATACCTGCTCCGTCGCTGGGAGAGTGTAATCTGACTGTTGTTCATCCTGTGAAGGGCACCAGGGAGGTTTATTGAGGCGACGATGCCAGTCAACATGAACTAGGGAATGTTATAACCCTTGAAATACTCCTCCTTTTGCACATGTACGTCACCACTACGGATCTCTCGCAGTCACAGTGAACATGTAATTTATTCAAGTTCGTTTTTGGTTCTATATTTAATAGAGTGTGGACACGCTCTTTACGGGGCTTCGGCTCGTAAAGAATGTTTTTGTTATCCAATCGAATTAAGGAAAATGAGAGTAAGGCTAAATGTTAAAGTTTTCCTTCAACTAGATTCTAAGCGTAGACCTGTCTTTGTAATGTGGTTGGAGCTTTAAACAAGTATTTAATGTAGCCCTTGTCAATTGTAGCGTGCCCTGGGCCCTCTTGCATAAAAAGTTGCGATTAAACGCAACTCAAAAAATTAAACGCAACTTGATTTTCAACCAATCAGGATCGGGTATTAGGGACTTGCGTTTAATTTTTGAGTTGCGACTTTTTATGCAACAGGGCTCTGCTTAAGTTAGGTACACACGACAAGGAGAAGGGGCCAAGGGGGGGGGGGCAAATTTTCAAAAGCTTTGAAGTGAAACCTTTTTAAAAAGCCCACTGTTTGTTGATAACCAGTGATTTATGTGGTTGCAGAACTTTACGAACAGCACGAACATGAATTTGAAATATTTTTTCTGGGGGGGGGGGGGGATTAACCCTCAACTTCCAATATTAAAATATTTAGTGAATATGTTGAAATGACAAACCATACACGAAAAATGCCTTCACTGTTGGAAGACATTAAGAAATAGAAATATAAGCTCAACAATGTAGGTACCCCACCTCGCAACAATTGCCACTCTGCAACATACGGGCGCCAAAAGTTATCATCTTTCGGCAGGTAAAACAGTTGGTCTGTATGGAATTCCCCCATACCACTGCCGGAGATATACCTTTCGCAAATAGGGGGTATCTAAATTGTTATTGATAAATATAGTATTGAAACCATTGGAGGACTAGTAATTGCACTGACATTTTCAGCGGAGCCAGGTGGGGAATGTAGGGAAAAGTTTTCGGGAAAATTTCCAAACGTAAGTGACTTTGAAAACATCTTTGTACTTGACAAATTATTGCATTGGGAATTTCAAATTACATGAATTAACTGCACTGAATCGATCTTAGGTTCGAATTAGAAAATACAGTAATACAGATACAAGACGTTGCTTAGTAGCTCATTTTCAACAAATGTGTCAAGTTAAGCTCTTAAAATGAAAATGATTACCCTGTATTCAAACTGTTCATATTGTTATGTAAAGAAAAACAAAAACGCAAGCCATAAAGTTTGCACAAAAATATGTTTCTTTTGTACCATGTTCGTGAATTCGACAAAAGATCCTAAATTCATGATAATGACCCACATCTACATGCATAGAATAGTGCAACATCTTGAAACAAATTTCGGTCCTTGCATCTCTTCGAGCTATTGGCAGATTCCATTTTTCCCCCTTCATGGGTTTTTTTCCCCCCACTTGATCGCATCATCGAGCGTTTCGACCGTCATCCATTCGTGCTAGAACTTGATCATCCATTCATGATGTCATCCCTAATTGCAACCTAAGGAGAAGGTATCGAGGAATGTTCGGCGTCCTGACAGAAGATCTGTGGTTCAATGAATAACTCGGGGATGATGGTAATCGGGTCTGACCCAAGGCGTGCTAGAGTATGTTCCGAAATAAACTTTCCTTCAGCGCCCGACCTTTAACAAGAAAGGTAGATTATGCAGGCCAAGATACTTATTCTGTGACATGTACTTAAAAGGGGGAATGGGACAAGCAACCTCTTCTTCCTTAGACCAGAAGGGATGAAAAAGGTTCGTTGACTTCTTATCGTTGGGGGAAAATACACTGAAATTAATGCTGAGATCGATATTTTTACTTTTTGCGAGAAAATATGCACAGAAATTACTAGTGAAATTAAAATCTGTTTTCCTACTGTCAGGTACCCAATATGGAAACATACTTGTCATTATGTATTTACATTTCGGTTTTCATGTTGCATGTTGTTAAACAACCTAACAAAAAGAAGACACATATGTTTTTTCAGAGATATTCTAATGGGTAATTTTGCAGAAGTATTGTTTAATTTTGCCATGTTTATGTCTTAAATTGGGCATTTATATGACCACCATCACAAACGCACTTTTAATTTTGCTATGTTTATGTCTTAAATTGGGCATTTATATGACCACCATCACAAACTCACTTTTGGTTATTAGCCCTTGTCGTCATTGGTTTTGCGCAACCCATGAACATTTACGTATTTCAAAAGCGGTGCAATATACAATTGCTTGAGTATTCCAGTACTGTGTTAGATTATAAGACAAGCATTGTCGTTATAGTGTTTAAGTGGTCTTCATGTGTTGGTACTTTATCGTGATATGCAATGTTGGTTTCTATTAGCATATTTTTGTCTGCTGTGTATATGGTGAGTAAAAAAAAAAGCAACTTGGAAATCACATAATATGGACAAAATGCACAGTCGTCAAAACGGAAGATATGGAAATAGTCGAACAAAAGGTAGAACAACAACAAAAAAGACCATATGAAATTAAATCATGAAGCAAAAAAAAAAAAAAAAAAAAAATGGCGGATAATTACCTACGGCTACTGGTATCTGCTACAGTCGACAAGACCGACAGCCCACTTGACGGACTATGTCTCTTTGGATGCCGGTCAACTGGGATGCCCCGACTAGTATAAAAGGCAGATGTATATATCCATGGAGCAACACGAGTGTACAGGAAAAAAGAGTGGGAACTGGAAGCCGGCGAAGGGACAAGGAACCTTTAGGATAACATAATTATAGGACAAGACGATTAAAGAAAATGAGACTCAAATTCTACTTCCAAAGAGATATTTGCATGCCGTCTCTTCATGCGCAAGGTGAGAAATTTTACACTTTTAATGTCATTTTCAACAGCGTCCGTTTAATGTAAAATCGATTTTCCAGCTGGCGGTTAATTCCAGCTATTTTAAGTGAGGCGTAATCGTTATGTCTGGGGCAAGCTTTTTCACATATATTCCAAGTTCATTAAGTCATTATGTGACGCATGTGCATGGAAAGGGGTAAATCAGTGTCATCTGCGAATGTTATTCCTTGTGTGACCATACGTTAAAAAAAACCCAACTAAGTTCTGACATCGGTGTTGAAACTAGTGTCTGAATTTTAAAAAATGTTTGCTTCGGAAAGAGAGTATCTACAGCTGTCTCCTTTTTTGAACCAGGTGATATTATGCCATGTGGGTAAAACGTGTCTCTGATTATTGATTGCATTCAAAGACAACATTTTGACTTAATAGCTGGGAAGACCTGGTTTCGAAACCAAGTATGCGCTATAGTGCCCTATATGGTAAGGCATTAATCCGCATTACCAAGTCCCCTCGGAGATGCTTCCTTAGCAGTCGAGTTAAATAAACCATCAAACCATTAAATATCATTAACCAAATTGGGTCGCTTTTATCTGCCAAGGTACACATTTCAAACCATTTTCCTTTCCTTTGGGTGCTTTTTCTCATGTCGTTTTCTCGTATGTTAAACAAGCAGTGACATTAATTTTGTACTTTGAAGCTAATGTTGAATGCTGGTCATGTAGTTTTATCTTGAAAAAAAAAAAAAATCTTCCACATATGAATACAAAGAAAGAGAAAGCTCACAAATTCTTTTGCCTTTACCAGAACGGGATCTTCTCTTTAACATTCACATAAATGGTAATAATTATGCAATACATGTATCTATGGGGTGTAGCAGTGACTTTTTTTTTTATATCATCACAGAAGGATAGAGTAGTCGCCATTGCCATTTCAAATATATTCATCATCATCATCAGACATTTTGTCTGCATTTTATCACCAATTTACGAGACAATTCGTCAAGGTTGGTATGACTGATGAGAACTTCTTATGTTATGATTTTATGCCTGGGCCTTTCCAGTGAGCCCATTCAAAGGTGTATGTTGTAGAATTCATTGGTCTTGGCTGTGTTTACATTAGCGAAATTAGAGAGTTTTTAAAGCTTCGCAAGGGGAAGCACTTTCAGTACAAAAGTTGTTTCTTATCAATAAATCATTCATTTTAATATATAATTGTTTATATATATATATATATATATGGCTGTCCGTGTATTGTTTGGGGTCGGAATTTCCCTTGAATTCATCTGAAAGAACGAAGGGAACATACGATGTCATAAAATGATTGGAAAATGCGCTTTTATATTGTGACCACGCAGATACCTTTCTCTCTTTACCTTTCTTTGTGTATATATTACTCTGGATTTCTTACCTTTACCGTGTTTGTCTGCGGTTTTGACTTTAGGTGTATCTTCACTCTTCTCTTCATTTTAATATTTATTGTCTGCTTTCACCCTTCACGAAGTCATATCCTTATTTGTCGTCTTTTTTTTCTTTCGATGCCTTCCGAAATATATAAATCAATAATTCCCCCGGCTCTCCCTCCAACTTTTACTTTCTTTCCCCCTATGTTTTGTTTTTTTAAAACCATGTTAACCAAACCTTTCGGAACATATTAAACATCTACTAATGATGATAATGATGATAATAATGATAATGGCAAATCGTTATTTTTGCATAGCCCATATTATTATTATCATTAAGTATTTGGCGTCACCTGTGCCTGGGAGGGGAAAAGGGAACTGAATCACTGTAACCCTTGGGTCTCTCCTCCCGATATAACTGATCGGGATGTGCAGGTCTACAACTACACCGGGCTTTCTCCCTACTCTTTATCGAATAGTGCAGTGGGTTCTTGACATGCGAAGGTGGTGACTCTCCTTTACACGGGGCCTCCATTTAACGTCCTATCCGAGGGACAGAGTGTTTTCCACTGTAGCATATAGCCTGCGTCCATGAAACAGGGGAGGGGCATGTTGACACACAGCCCAGGCTTCAGTCATCCGCCGCGGGTGGATTCGAACCCACGATCTTTGGTGCGACAGGCAGACGCTTTTACCGACTGAGCCAATGCGCCTCCTCAATCACATTACGATATTATGAAAACGCTTCTATGAGAAAGGAAGGAATTGCAGTTTAAAGAACATGAAGAATAGCAAGTAAATCTATTGTCCTCCCATCTACGGATCAAATATAAACGATTTGAATACGAAAAGTGACCGTTCATGTGAAATGCTTGTGCTTTCGAATTTAAAGATTCATTAATATTGACACACGGGTAGTGCGGGAGATGAGCAATTGTGATGCACTATGACAGATTTAATATTATTTTGAGAACAATCAAAAGGTCATTTTCATGACGTATTGCACATATCAGAAATATTTCTCAGGAAGAGTGTGTATATGAGTAGGAAAAAAATCGAAAATATTCGGACAAAATTAAAAGCAAAAGTCAGAAAATTAAATGTAAAAGGGAGAATCGGTGAATTGTCGGATACGGAGAAAGAGACTGAGATAGAGAGAGGGAGATGGGAGAGGAGCAGGTTAGTTGAAGAGAAAGAGATAGGAGAAATAATTAATGCAACATCTGATGAGGTAGAAATAATATATGCAGAGCTGGAAATGAAAGAGTAGGGCACAGTAAAGATACGATAGACTTGTAAATAGAGATATCAAATTTTTCCTCAGTAGTCATGGTATTATGTTGTTTTGTTTATTATTATTATTATTATTATTATTATTATTATTATTATTATTATTATTATTATTATTATTATTATTATTATTATTATTATTAATTTATTTATTTGACCATAAAAACGAATACGAGATATACATACAAAGTAAAGGTAAAAGATATATAGAACAAGATAAGACAGAATGGCATTTGGGTCAGTTTTCACAAAAGAGAAATTGTAATTTGTAATTGTGGTAAATCCACTGTCTCTCAAAATGATGTCTTGGTGTGTTTCTAATAAAACTATTAACAAAAATAACCAGCATTTATACATAACTTAGAATCTTTTTTTTAACATAAGCACAAAGTTCGAGCGAATGAAAAGGGGTTCAGCTATTCCGGGAAGAGATACGTTTTCAAGAATTTCCTATATTGGTCTGTAGAATTTGCTGATTTGATGAAAGAGGAGATATTTCTACAATTCTCAGTCCTGTTATGAAATAAATAGAGGTGGAACCAAAGTCGTCTGCTTATTAAAAGGAAAATGGCATTCCTTCACGTTTCCGCACCTAAAGCCCTGTTGTGTTTGAAAAGGAATAAGGCTTTGAAATCATTTTATTAACTGACGCTAATTGTGCTAATGTAATTCATCGTATAAAGGCGCACTGTGCACTTTTTTAAAAGACGTTGAATGCTTGAAAACTAACATGGATTATGGGATCAAAAGAGAAAGCGTGTTCCTCGTTAAACATAGTGTACTTATGATTGCACGAAGTTACATGAGTGTGAAGACAAGAAGTGTGTATGACTATTGATTGTTAGAGCCGATGTGACGTTTTGGCACCCCCCCCCCCCCCTCGAAAAGGAAGCTTCAGATTTCTTTGATTTTAGTCGATGAGTGGTAAGATGGGAAGATACACACATTTCTAAGCTCCTGTAAAGTTTATTTCCTGTAAAATGGACCATAAAGGAAATGTCAGATGAAAAAGAGATCCACTGTTCGTATTTGATTTAAACTTTGCTGTCTTTTGTTTTTGTAAGTGACCTTTTGGAATATGTCATACTGAAGAGAGTAGTATCGCACTTTATTTCGTAATAGATGTATTGTGACTCTTGTCATTAATTTACCTTGCTTTCACGTTCGTTGACAACTCAGTCTTGCTTTTCCAAAGTTTTGTACCTTTTGAGCTCAGTATATCGAAATAGGGGATGGGGTATAAATTACCCTTCAAACTTTCACTAATAACAATTACCTTTGATATAAACTTTGCTGTCTTTTGTTTTTGTAAGTGACCTTTTGGAATATGTCATACTGAAGAGAGTAGTATCGCACTTTATTTCGTAATAGATGTATTGTGACTCTTGTCATTAATTTACCTTGCTTTCACGTTCGTTGACAACTCAGTCTTGCTTTTCCAAAGTTTTGTACCTTTTGAGCTCAGTATATCGAAATAGGGGATGGGGTATAAATTACCCTTCAAACTTTCACTAATAACAATTACCTTTGATATAAACTTTGCTGTCTTTTGTTTTTGTAAGTGACCTTTTGGAATATGTCATACTGAAGAGAGTAGTATCGCACTTTATTTCGTAATAGATGTATTGTGACTCTTGTCATTAATTTACCTTGCTTTCACGTTCGTTGACAACTCAGTCTTGCTTTTCCAAAGTTTTGTACCTTTTGAGCTCAGTATATCGAAATAGGGGATGGGGTATAAATTACCCTTCAAACTTTCACTAATAACAATTACCTTTGATATAAACTTTGCTGTCTTTTGTTTTTGTAAGTGACCTTTTGGAATATGTCATACTGAAGAGAGTAGTATCGCACTTTATTTCGTAATAGATGTATTGTGACTCTTGTCATTAATTTACCTTGCTTTCACGTTCGTTGACAACTCAGTCTTGCTTTTCCAAAGTTTTGTACCTTTTGAGCTCAGTATATCGAAATAGGGGATGGGGTATAAATTACCCTTCAAACTTTCACTAATAACAATTAACGATACCCAATGATGACAGACTCTTGTATTTAAAGATAGATGGGAATAGGATAGGATACGATAAATGAGACATTGCCCTGGTAGTCAAGACCAATACTGCCTGCCCTTATTTGACAAAAGGAAGCAACTGTCATCTGAAATTTGTCAAAAATTAATGCAAAAACATATTAAAACAGCAAAAGTGATTTACTTAAGAATACCTTTCTATGCTTTCCATATTTTACATTTTAAGGAGAACGTAAGTGTTTGGAAAGTTTTCTGTGTATTTTTAACTATGAAAATATGAAAATTGTGCAATATGACAGTTACTTCCTTTTGTCAAAGTAGTGCAGAATACCACTGGATGAATAAGTAGATAACAACAAAGGAAATTTTAAGGTCATAGAAAGAAGCAGTGCCGATGGCACGTTTAGCGATTGAAATGCAGAAAAGGGGTTATTGCTGTCGATTAATTGAATCTGCGTGTTACATGTGATCGTACCATGGAATAAAGTTGCTATACTTTTCTATTCGTTTGGTTGTAAGCTCTTTCATTAGTCATAGAGTTGTTTATATGGAGGGGAAACCTATGTAATAGGTATGTATTAGGTATGTCATGTACGTGGTATCAAGCGAACATTGGCTTCCAAGGTGGGGAGAGACATTCTGGATGTGGTTTCTCCTGGAATCTGGTTACATATATTTGGTAACAATCGTTGGGAAACGAGGCACTTGACTACTAACAGCTGGTAAACTACTCAAGGAAGTTGAGTATGAGAAGTTTTCCATGTCACTGTAGTAAGCATGGCAATGTTGTAGTGTGCCATTTAGGTAGATAACGTCAAAAAATAAATAAAAACTTCTTAGTTCTATATCTTTTTGTTGTTTTGTAGTAGTAGATTGCACTAGGGGAGTGCGGGGTTAATGAGGCCCCCCGGGTAAGAGAGATCCCCTCACAATTCTGTACTCACTACTCACCTATGGCAAGGCCAGACAGGCAAATTGGGGTTTTTACCTGGGGCTTCATTAGCCCCTCTCTCCTCTATATGTTCACTTGCCTTTATTTCCTCCCAGGTCCTCGTCCGATTTTTCTAAGACATGTAGACACCTACCTTAACAGACGTTTTTGAGTTCATTTTGTTGCATTGCACATAATAATATAATATGGACTGGGCTTGAGGGGATACAACATTTATTGCCTGAACTAAAATTGTATTGCCCTAGTCGAAGAGGAGGGCAATACGATTCTAGTGAGGGCAGTTAATGTTGTATCCCCCGAAAGTATCCAGTCCATATCATTATTATTAACAGAATCAGACATCTAGAGCGAACTCGAAAATATTGTAAAAAGTACAGTTTATTGCCCGCTATTTAACACGCAAAATCCCATTGACTTTCGAAATCGGGCAATAAACAATTTATCGGCCCGCAGTTTTGTTGCCTTGTCAAAGCCGGGCAATAAAATGTAAAAATTGCATTGATCAGAAGTCAGATATGGTTAATAATACTTGATATTTTTATTTGAAGTGCCGCCCCCCCCCCACACACACACACAAACACACCCTCTCTCTCAACTAGGTGCAGAAACTAGGTACATGGTATTAAGGTGATCAATGAAATGCACTTCATATCCAGAAATCCTTTTATAATCCCCAGCAATTGTGTGCAAAACCAACTTATCCTGATCACTTTCTCTTGTAAGTCAGACAATAAAGTATAGATACTGCGAGAGGTACGATTTTCTAAGGGCACCCCCCCCCCCCCTCTCCCCAAGGTCTCAGCGTCATGAGTGGGCGTGCTTGTTAATACTGGATAAAGGGGCGGTGGCTTTCGTGCACTATACTTTGGGTTTTTTGTGTATTCTATAGAGTATGTTTGCAACTTTGGGATCAATAACTCTAGGTGGGACCGTCACGCGTATGATTCTGTTAAATACTGCATGAAAACCTGAAAAGTTCTCTGATACTGTTACAGATCTTGCTCTTCAAGGTTAAGGGTTCGAGTTGAAACGGGTGCACGAGGACAAAACTTTAAAGCTTTATAGGAGCTACGGGAATTTCAAGTTCAAACTGAACGTTCTACCCTGAACTGTCTCGGATGAAAGCTAATACCTCGTAGGGTTCAGCTACACTCTTCAAATGGGGCAGGCTCGATGAATGAAAATTTCGGGGATCTTACATCAACAGAATATTGAATGATCTCTCTTTGGCGTTTTCTTAAACTGTTTCTCCGTGGTTGATATCGTTTTTTGGTATGTTGCTATTACCAACCAACCATCAATATCACCACTTTGCTATTGGTGCGTAACAGCTGCCCATGATTAACATTTTAGAAATAGTTTGTATATCTCCTCTTGATATAAGCACAAATGATGATATTTAGGTAATTATTATTTTTTCATTTTTTTAATCACAGTTTTTCTTTTGAGCACTATTCTCCCTCTTAACGTTTGGTGTTTACCAGTTGATATGGTGACAAACTTACCCAACACAAGCTCTTAGCTTCATGGGATTCTACGCCTTCTTCCCTGTATTATTATATCACTATGCAGAATTATACTCATGATACTATATACATGAAAATGTGGAATTGTTTGAAACACAAACAGATGTTAACTTGATTCGATCTGTACTTCAGAGAATAATACCCATAAAAAACAAACCAAACAATTGATCTCTATGTTCTAAATCGATTTTTTTTTTCCCAATCTGTTGCTGAACATCCAACCGATATTAATCGATATATGCTTGTTTCGTCAATGGAGCGTGAAATGAAATTCTGGTTCAAAGAGGAAGCAACAAAAAGGATCTATTTGATAATGTATTGATATTTGTTTATTATGTTGTAATTCAGTTTGTAAAATATGTTTGAAGAAAAAAAGGATCATAAAGATAAATAAATAAATCAAATCAAATCAAATCTCATCTTTCTGCCCCATTAATATTCTTTATGTTTACTTTGCGAATAAAGAAAGATAGGCATGGTTAGATTTTATTTTAAAATATATTTATACCTTTTTTTATATATACCTATCTGCTTACTAGCAGATACCAATTTCCAAGGAGACAAACACTGAACAACGCTGTTTAGAAAAGACAAGCTGATCTACCTTCTAAGTGCCGCTTAGCTGATTCTTTATAGAAACCATAGAAGGGAGCTTGGTTTCATGATTAAGTCCACGTTATCCTGTATGTGTTACCATTTTGTTTTAAGTTATTATGTAGTCTTTTGATTGGAAGGAGTGCTAACTGTAATGCTTTCCGCTATTCTCTGATCAACTGATTCTGCAGATAAAGTATTACTCGTGGATATGATGAAATCATGAGAGAGAAGTTGACACTGGAGACGGGCTTATTCGCCAATGTATTGGACTGTGCAAGATATAATCTGTAATTCTAAAGTATGTAAAAAAAATCCTGTGCAAATTTGGCTTTTATTGTAGTAAAAATTCTGATAGAACACTATCAGGTAATACGAAACCCTTTGTATAAAGCCACGACCCTTTAACCTACAGTTTGTAGGTTAACTCTAAATGAATGGGGATTATGCTTCGAAGTGCATTTGACGCAAGAACTTGACATAATGTAAGCGTGTGTCCTTTGGCATGATTGATATCACCAACAGATGCCAAGGACTTAAATGCTTAGCCAGAGTGACTGTGAACGTAGTAGTCATTATACGGCACCATACCATGATAAATAGAGATGGTCGTCATTGATACAGATGAAGGATGAAGAAGGTGAGCATTGGGATACCACACTGTAAACAATAATTGTTTGGTAAAAAATTCGCCCAACATAGTGGCTCAAATTGTAGTAAATTGATATACTAGTATAGTTATTCAGAAAATTGTAAATTCAGTAAATTGATATACTAGTATAGTTATTCAGAAAAGCATTTGCCAAGTTGGGACGAAATTGCCCAGGATTTGGAGGATATATGAGGACCCTCATGTTGGGTAATTTTTACCCAACATTTTTTTTACAGGGCAAGCGAAGATGCAGTTGGTAGAAATAAGACAGCCATTTCATTGTAATAGCATAAAATTGAATCTTGAGTTTGGACTCGCAGTTATGTTTTGAGACGAAGATGGTTTGTCATGGTACATGGGCATTTTTTTTTTATGTTCAGGTTTTTAGAGATACTTGACTACAGGAAATAAGTTTATTAAACCAATTCAATAAAGGTTATTAAAACATGATTAGCAGCACACAGCCTGAATCGTACATGTTTTACAGCAATTGAAAAACAATATTAATGCAAATCGCAAAAGCAATCAAACATGAAAAATTGTATGTGAAAAGTTTACATTAGTAAAATCACATGAATCGGGCTTAAAATATTCATGTACATATGAAAAACTGTTGTAAAAAAGCATTATTATTGTACATGTATATATATATATAGTTTTTATATATATATATATATATATATATATATATAAGTAAAAGTTGGTTATATCATTCCTTATTATTTAATACTGCACGATACTACATAATGAAAAGGTAAGAGGTCAAGGAGAAAGAAGGATTGTATTTCTGCAGAAGGTAAGTATTGTAGACAATATAGAAAAAGAAAGATTCGATACTGAAGAGAGAAAAAAACAGAAGGACTACATCTAAAAGGAAAAAGTAAAAATAGGAAGAAATAAAGATAGAAGTTGCTGAAGAAGAGTATAGTAAACATAGAACGAACATGGTAGCGGTTCAATAGGATTATTATACAATTAAAAATTTGATACAGATATTGGGTGTCACGGCAATGGAGATGATTATCAGGTGTTAGATCCGTGTAATGACAATTGAGTATACGTGTGAGATTAGGAAGAGCACTGTTTTGAAACCTCTTATCATGTCTGTGCTTGGATAAACTTGAACCTGTACTGCATTGGATGATTTTTTAATGTGTGATAACTACATTTACCTACTTGTCTCGCTGTTTAATGTTAAAAATGTTTTTATGAAAGGGTCAAATGATTTGAAGAGCTTGGTAAACAATCACCAGAGAGGTAATTGACCCTTGAGTGCTAAATATTTGACCTTGGCCCTTTCTTATGGACAGGATGGTTAAAGTCATGTAAAAAGAAGCAGATATATCCACTTGAAATAACGGCCTTTGCTGTTCATGTATGAAAGTATACGAATTTTTGATAGGAGAGAAGGTCACACCACGCGCAGTATATCTTTTGATGATGCTTTGTGAACTCTCAAACCCTTACTTATTATAGTCATGGATTGTATTACCGAACAGCATTGTATTACCGAACGCGTACAGTTAAGCGCCTAAAATGACGTTACGCGTGGGACTACGGGTATGTTCTCCACACTATTTGACACAGAGAACTCAGGGGAAGATCATAAAATGAGGCAAAAAACATAAGTAATATCTTATAACTGCTCTCTCGTCACCCCCAGTCGTTACCCCGTTGGCACCAAATTGGGGTATATAGGTTGTGTGTCTTTTTCCCATAGGGGGCACACGTTCGGTAATACAATACCTTTTTCAAGGGGCCAAAACGCCGCGTCGTTTGGAAGGGGTTTGCTCGGAAGGGAATATCGTATTTTATTTACGTTGTCTTTTTCAAATTCCACCAACTTCTTTTTCTGTAGGACTTTAAGCATTCAATATCTAACTGACAGATATTCATTTGATATTTTATTTGATATGTTTCATTTTCTGGAAATTGTTCGTTAATAGGATCCACTTCCATACATGAAAAGAAAAGTTGTCAGAAGGCTAAAGACCGACATGTCGTTCTCGAGAGCTGTCGGTCTCGTGATCTGTCTCCCGCGTGGGCTGTAGCCTCGATATTTGTCACTAACACACTGCATAAGACGAAAGTACAGTCTGAAGATGTATTTATAGTTATAATTATCCTCACTTATAATCTGATAAACGAAGAAGATATGGAGTCTACTGTGATGCATTCACTGACATACATTTAGAAATACACGTTGATCAAAACACTGGGGGTTTCAGTACTGTATTCCCCTTAATAGCTTCCCTGTCTACACAGTGTAATAACTGTGCTTCATACTTATCTGATTCTGTTATCTGTCTGCTCAATCGAAACACCCTTTTGAGGCCAGATTATACAGATTGTATCAAAAGCGCGATCCCTTTCAACCTTTATAACATTTAAGATACATTTGATTCTTGCAAATCCTAAAGTAGTTATCAAATTGTGCATGGTGATTGATTGCATTGTCGAAATGAGGCTACCAGACAAAGCTTACAAGACACCTATTTTTCTATTCCTTAAATGTCGATCGGAAATCACCCCTAACTGCAAAAGGGCAATTTTACTTGTACTTTGTATACAAATCCTTGCCGTTATATCTTTCACCCCCCCCCCCAAAAAAAAAAAAAAAAATGTTGGTGTGCCATTTTCTTACCGTTCCCCAGCTCGAATTTACTCCCTATTCTTGGAAAATATGTAGAGTAATTATCAAACAATTTTCTTTAATTAGTATCAACAGATTTAATGAGAACTTACTGACATATTTATAGGACTTTTTATGGTAAAAAGAAAAAGGGCAAACAAGATTTCATCAAGATATCGAAAATTACGACTCAAGATTGTAAGCAAAGTGTCATCGAGCAGAAGCAAAAAACTTCGCAATACCTAAAACAGCGCAAATTCTTTACTTTTAGTATGAGCTATTCCTCAAGCAAATGCTAAGGTGTGAACAAATAATACGCTCATCCTGATACGCGATGAGTATGCGTACAGCAACTATAGGTGCACTTGCTTACAACAGCATCAAGAACTTTAAACATTACCACCTGAAAAGATTTAGTAGATAAAACAGTTTTCCTATATTATGTATTACCCATCATTGGCTTGAGAATCAAATTGTCTGCTGGTACCCTACCTAACACGGGACCTCAAGCTCCAGTGTTTGGTCATCTAGGGGGTCTTTGCAATAACAAAGCCTTAGCTTTTGCTAAAAAGTAAAAACGGATGTGTTTGTATATACATGTATATATATATGAAATATATGTAAAGAGCTGTCCTCCGCTTTTTTTTTTTTTTTTTTTTTTTTTTTGCAAAGGTGAAAAAATGTCTCCGCCGAGAATCGTACCCGGGTACTTTCATTAAGCTACGCAACCATTATTCTCTCATTCCTTTCACATTGTATTATTTCCACGAGAGGGCCCAAAGCTGGTGTATATGTTATTTCCTTACACTCATATTATATATATATATATATAAAATATATATTTCCAGTGACTATCTTCACAACTGGACCAGCCGGATGCCCAGTGACGTGCCATGCTATGATCGCTGCTAGGGGCAGGTTCTTAGATGAGAAGTCTCTATGATCCGAAACATGATAAAATAAAACTTTGGAAAATCAATAAATGTGCATCTGATGACATACATATCTTGTAAGGGTACACACAAATGCACAGAACATGACTTCCCATGAAAAAAAGAAAACAAAAAAGCATTGTGGTGTTCCCAAAATGTTGAAGTGTTTCTTGGATGAAAATACTAGTTTTCAAAATGAGTATAGGAATACTTAAGGTATATAAGTCAACAAATCTGTAATATTAATCAGTACAAACGAGGGTCAGATTTTGTAGACTGCCGATAGGGCAAAAATGCTGGCAGAACAGACCAAACCAGTGACAGTCTAATTGTGCTGGAAATGGTATTTTGGGTATTAAGGTGCCTTTTTAACGCATGACTGCCCCCTGATCCGCTTTACATATATGTTAAACTGGTGTCAACCTGAAGGGTGATGTCTACTCTTCAGTCTGATACCAAATTGTTGAAGTGCAACATATCTGATGATAAATGAACTGTGGGTGATTGTGAGGAATCAGTTCTCATTACAGGTGTACCCAAACTTTTGGAGGGCAGTGTACATGTATATACATTTCTACGCAATTTTAAGCCTGTGGAAGCATTTGCAAGCAACTGGTCATTGCTTTTGCTTACTAGCACTTAAACTTTATATATATATATATATATATATATGTATAGATACGCGTGAAAGCCCAGAAATAACAATTGATAGTTATATATATATATATATATATATATATATTAATATATATATATATATTCTTTGTTTGAGCTTTGTTTTAGAATATGAAACCTGGCCTCGCTGTGAAACTTTCAGGTTCCAGAAGGAAAATTCACTGATCATCATATCCTACCGAAAAAAGAAAGATAAAGAGACAGGTGGATGGGTTAAGGGGTAGAAGATTTTATACAAGGCACATACACGTTATAAATTACGTTAAAGATACAGCTACTTTGTATATATTCAAGTGATAAGAATAAATTTTAAGGTTAAAATGCCACCGGTCTGCAGTGAAGGCTTAATGGTAGAATATGTTGTCTAGTGCATCTGCTGATAGATGAAGTGAATATCTCATCAGATCAATTTTGACCCAGTGAATGTGCTGGTACTGTTGGACATCGTTTCTGCAAGTGGTTTGAATATCAAATCTGATTTTTACTAAATTCAAGAGGTCCCCTTGAATAATAAAGTTGGCTTTCACAAGAAAAGCATACTTTTGCATGAATTTGCGGTTTGCATTGATGAATAAAAAAACGTATTTGACTCAATTATTAAGTGTAAAATTAAGTACAAAATTTATGTGTAATGCTTGTCTTCTTATAAACACCATTTCATTTTTTTGAAGGCTTGATTCAGCAGATGCCTCAGAGAATTGCCTTAAATCATTGGTGATTCTCAGCCTCGACGGTGTGGTAAGTGGCTGATGGATCAGTGAGTGTGATAGTCCCTAGAATAGGTCAGAGATGCATCTTTGCAAGCGATCAGTGGACTGTGGTGATAACTCAAGACATTTCATTGTGTAAAAGGAAAGCTTCGCTTAAATGATTTTTCATACGACGTTTCTATATAAGTCTCGTATAACGTGTTGTGTGAACAGGCTACATGTATTAGCCTTCGCTGAACATGTAGGAGTCCTTCCTTCTCTCTCTCTCTCTCTCTACCTCTCTCGCTGTCCATTTTTTTTTTTAAATACGTATTTACGTTGTCTGCATTTTTCCTTGAATCCTCGTAATGTTTTCTTTGTCCCTTCTGAGGTATGTATTCATGTCTCGTCACCCTCGCTGTTTTTTTTTTTTCTCTCTCTCTCTCTCTCTCTCTTTATCCCCATTCTCTATTTTAAAGATTTTTTCCTCATCTCTAAAATCAACCTCTATTTTGTTCTTCGGTATGATTTTCGTTGTTGCTGTTCTTTCCTCCCTTGAGCCCTTTTACAAGAACAACAACAACAAAATATATATATAGAGAGAGAGAGAGAGAGAGAGAGAGCAGGGTGATCCGTCTTCACTTGTTTAGTATTCTAGTACATCTAGGTCCCTCGTGCTATGTCTCATAAATGAGGAAGCCCTTGCGACGGGTTTGATTGTGTATATAGTTGTTAACACATTCGAAATTTAGATGATACTGATATGAATTAACAGCCATTAAAAAATCAAGCAACTAGAGAGAGAGATATTGAGAGATATGTCGTGAAAGAGCATTCTACTCTGGTTTTCTTATTTCTTGTCATTATACTTTTCATATTATTGGCGGCTGCTTTTGTGCTAGTTTGAGAGGCCATTGTTCTTGGTAAAGCAAGCATGAAACGATAAGGAACCTCGGCGTTATATTTGATTGTCGCATGTCAATGTCTCACCATATCTCTCACATCTGTCGTACGGTTACATTTTATTTAAGGAATATCGTTAGAATTAGAAGGTTCATTGATCAATCTGCCTGTCATAATGCTGTGCGTTCTTTAGTTCTATCCCGTATCGATTATTGTAACGGGCTTCTTTCTACCATTCCCTCGACTCAATTAAATCGTGTGCAACGACTACAAAACTGGGCTGCTCGATTGGTGCTTCAGGTTTCTAGGGACCACCCATCTCAGCCACTCTTGAACTCATTACACTGGGTCCCTTTGAAACAACGTATAATTTTCAAATTACTTTTGTTTGTCTATAAAATCCTTAATAATCAAGCTCCAAAATATTTAGATACCTGTTTGAATTTATATACATCTACCAGGCGATTGAGGTCATCCAGTGATCCTCTCCGTCTCACATATTCAGTTACTCGCACCTTGGCCGGTGATAGGACATTCACTGTGTCTGCTTCAAAATACTGGAATGATTTACCACTAACAATTAGACAGTCTTCATCAGTCAGTGCCTTCAGAAAGGCCTTGAAAACACATCTCTTTAGCAGTTTGTAGTTGTAACGTTGTTTTTCTTACCATAAGTATTTGTAATTGAAATTATTGTAAGCGCTTTGGGCCTTATGGGAAAAGCGCGGTATAAGTAATAATAATAATAATAATGCCAGATAAATTGCAGAATGTGCTCAAAAGGAATCTCGTTAGTGCACTGTGTTGAAACTTGGGGCATACTAAGGGAAAGAATCGTTTATACCGTCCTTCAGCATTATGTTTCCTACTTCACATGCTAAGTTTGAGCGTAGGATACATTGATCTCTACATGATAGTGTAAGTCTTCAGCGGTGAATCCAGTGGGCTGCGTCTCTTTCTAAAGCATGAATCCGTTTTCAAATAATTCTTATTTGCCCCGGGGTTTTTTTTTCAGGGATCACTGATTATTAGAGTACTTTGCAGATGATATTATTGCTTTGCAAAAAGGAGAATTTAGAGAATGTATACTAGTAGACTGTAGCTATTTGTCATATAGATTATATTCATGTATTCCCAATTTCAATAAGTTACTGGGTTTAGTTACAAGGCAATAATTGTGAATTGACTGATCTTTAAAGGGTTTCAATAATCAGGATATTCTTCTCAGCTCCGAACAAGTTATTACCTTGGGAGTAAATGGACTTATTTGATTTTCTCTATTCATGATTTCTAGTATATTCTTTTTCTTCGTCCATCTTGGCAATATCTCAGAATTGGGATGGCAGTGTAGCTAATCATTGTCAAGGCATACAACCTGTAGATTTTACAGAACATTGCGTATCATTATGGAACAACCAGAAATATTGACCCTCCAGCTTTGTTGTTCATCTTGGTTTTTTGTTTGTTTGTTTTTTCTTTTTGCTTTCAAAACAAATAGTGATTTTTAAAATTTTTTTTTGTTTTTTGTTTTGTAGAAGCACCTTAATTCTTGGATATCATCTTTAGTTCCTTGTGTCTTCCGCATGCTTCCTCCTACCTCTTTCAGGTAGTTATTACCATTAGCAAGATCATTTGATAGCCTGGCCCTCCGACATCTTACGTGTGCCTAGTTACTTTATTTTGTTTTATGCGCTAAAATTAACCATCGTCGAAAGGTATAAGACAATGCGGAAATTATCTGTGATGGCGTCTTATGCTTGTGCACTCCTTGAATAAGTATAGTCGAAAGCTCAGGGTCAAGCTTAAAGGTAATGTTTAGTTTTGGTACTCCCTCAAAAACTTTTCGTCAGATTTCGTGGATTTTTGTTGATAAATAGCAATATACTAGCAATATTAAGATACTGTGACGATTTCACCTCCTAAAGTGATATATTTTACAAATGAGAGGTCAAAATAATTTATATACCTGGCCAGGGATATAAACTCCCAACAGCGGCAGTGTGCACTCTACACTATAACGCGTGCAAAAACCTATGAGGATTGTGTGTATTCCACACACAGTGGCACACATGCTATCTCCACACAAAGCCCCGACATGCAGATATTTATACACTATTTACCAGAAATCAATGATGGAATACCACATGATCTCGTACAAACCCTCTTCTTTATACAATGAAAACAAAATGAGACTATATTGAATACTTTTCTTTCGAATGTCCTTTTTCTTACCAAAACTGTCCATGAGCTTTAAATATATGAGAGAGCCTCAAATCTTGACATTTGAAAAATAGCTAGCTTAAAAGTTTATTTTTGTTGTTGTAATTCTCCTATTGAATATTTAAGGCTTTAACCCATTGATTTTGTAAGTGTCCTTTTCCAAAGGACAATTTTCCATCTGAATATGTCTGAAGGTCAAGTGACAGTAATTTAATCCTGCAAAAGTCACAGTGTTTATCTTGTACATGCTTTTAGGACCCATCGATTGCAACAAAACACTCTTGTGGACATGAGTGGTCATAGTCTGGCTTGGAAAAGTGGCAAAGTTGTTTTATTTGTGTTTAGAAATTTCTATTGTAAGCTCGATAGATATACGCTTATTTCTTTTGTTTTGTTTGTTTGTTGTTTGTTGTTGTGTTTTTTTTCCTTTGACCTTGGCACCCTGTTGACTTCGAACTTGTTCCTCCGGTTTTCTTGTAACTTGAATAAATAACCTGACTTGGTTATAATTTGCTGGATGTCAACAATCCTCACGAATGAGACTGTAAATCCAACAGGTAAAGATCGTAGTACAACAAGGGAAGTGTAACTTCTTACGTAAAGATGGGTGTCAGATATCATGCTGACATGACGACAGAATATTGAGAATTCCAAAAAGATTTTATTTTTTTTTTGTTAGTTTGGTTTTTGTTTGTGTTTTGTTGTTGTTGTTTGTTGGGGATGCTCTATGGAATATTGATTAAGCACATTGTATCCATGTGTAATGAAGGGTATACGTCGAGAATTTTAATTGATTGAATGGGATATTGCTATACCCTGTCAGAACTAAAGCTAAGGCAACAGTACAATACAACATGTAAATAATATTACTGTTTATTATCAGCTTCATAATATTACATTATTGTTATGATTATTATTAGAAATATCTTGAAACCTTATATTCATCATAATCAACTTTGTATGAATTATTCCAACATTCGAATTGTCTTACACTGTGTTGAATACAGGTCATGCGATTGCATTGTGAAAAAACCGTGTGGAAGTTACTGGGAAAGGTGTATTATGTAGTATGCATACTGAAGAATAATTTTGTAGCATGAGATCATCAAAACTATATCAAATTTACTAGATTTTACTGGAAATTACGTAGTGTGAAAACCACTGCACAGAGATATGGGTATAAGAACACGTGACATCAAGATTTGATCGTAATTTTCAATTCATTTCTATTTGTGTTTGGGATATGATAACATTTCGAGGGCAATTATTTTCATGTGGCATTGCCACGCGATACTCTTCCATTTAAGATTATTAAAACATGAGAAAGCTCACAAATTGTTTTTACACTTTTTCACCACTCAAATTTCTTTTTAAGTTCCTAAGTCTTCATCTACCCTAGATATCTATAATATGCTACTCATGTTAGATACATGCAGCCCTCTTGGCTTTAGGAGCTTAATTTGACATCGCTATTTACATCTCATTTTTGCTTTACGTTGAGAAAAATTCGATTCATTCTGTAGACTTTCGTAAAGCTCATCGAACTTTACGGCATTGCCCTCTTCTTTCTGTGAAGGTGAGGCATATTCTAATTATCCTCACTGAGAACCTCTGTGATTAACTTACATGCGTGAGAGGGGAAGCTCACGTTTGTATAAACAGAACGCAAATTAGGGATTGGATGGTGTCTCTGTGCAAGCTGAGTTGGTGCGTAGAAATAAATCTCAGTTGCAGAAGGACCCAACTTCAATTCTCCGAATTCAAGGAGTAATGTTTTCATACTGTTGGCTGCATACATGACCTTTTCTCATTTTTTTTGTAAGCTTGTGATGTATTGCAATGTCGTTTGTTGAGAGTTAGAAAGGCATTAACATTTTTGAATGATATGATCGAACGCCCTTCTTGTTCTGAGCAGACTGCATGTGGTTTCCGTCATGTGGTTTAGACAGGGCCGTTCAGTCAACAACAAAATACAACTGATGGAAGTGAAAGTACATTTCTGAGATTTTTCTCTGTTTTCCCTATTTTTGTCATATTTTGACATTATAGGACTACTTTTTTTTTTTTTTTTTTTTTTTAGAAATTGCATCGTTTAAAATCCGATTCAGTATAACACGATCCCCAATCATATATTCTGTGAAATATATCAGACACAGGAATGCAGTTGTATTTTTCAAAGTTTTAAGTTTGGATTATGAGTTAAATAGACATTCTGCTGGTTTATACAGGAATTCTAATCAGGCTAAGTTTCAGGATAATAACTTTGTGTTACATTCAATTTCTAGATATCCGCACGGATATTCGTAAAGATTAACGTTGTCCTGGTAACCGTTTCCATTCATCCTTAGAAGTATTGCTTAGGAACATAAGCATCAGGATTTACTTGGGTATGTTTCAAAATGCATATAGGCGCCATATTAACGGGCTTAAAAAAAGCCTCCTCTATGATTAAGTGTCAGTCATTTTGTTTTATACTTATTTTAATTATAATAATTTCAAACACCCTTCTTAAACACAATATAACTGTTTCAAGATCGAGATATTGTTCATAAATTATGAGGGAGCATAATGAGTGAATATTCTTCTACTTAGTTTTGAAATGGAGACCTGATGTGTGAGTGGTAGAGCAGTGGTCTCGTATAGAGGACCAGGTCCAGGTCGATGTGCTAGTGCCATCGTGTAAGGCATTCTCAATTACAGAATCCCTAGGAAAGGACTTAAGCCGTAAGTCCGCTGGTTTCCTTCCTACAAGCATATACATGTACTTGTTTTTTGTAGCAGTCAGTTTCAAAGAAAAATATTAATAATAAGATAAGAGAAATTGGGGGATACAAATAGGGTTCTCTGAAGCTACATATAGTAGAAGTAGTATAGTAGCAGCAGCAACAGCAGAGCAGTAGTAGTAATGATAGCTGATTAAATGATTGTGATTTGGAAATGGACAGAAAAAAAAAATTAATGAAAATGGTAAATCGTGCAAGAAAGAGAAAGAGGCACAGTCGGTGAGGTAGAAAATGTTCTGGGAATGTTCTTTTTAAAAACCATGTTCGAGCCGCATTTGGTTTGCCTCTCTTATTTTCCTGCACTCTGTGTAATCGGGTGAAGCGAACCTTACAGAACACCGCTCTTGCATTCCATCACGTTCCAATTTGCTCCAACTTCTCTTACTCGTTTTGAAGATTGTACCTCACGTCGTTGGAATAGAAGGCCTCCAGGATTTTCCCAGCAGGTTTTTTTATCCATCATTCTCAAGCAGTTTGTATACTTCAAGTGCGACGTGGCGTAATTTGACGCGAGGTTCACTGATTTCATGTCTAATCAAATTCAATATTTTAAAGGTGATCTACGTTGTTATAAAAAGCGCAAATTTTCAGTGTCATATATAAACTTTGATTGCTTTATTTCTTCATTTTCATTATGTTCTGGAAAAACCATGTACTTCAACGAATGCAATTTTGATAAACTAGGCATGTTTTGGTAAATATTTCAGGCATTTACAAGTATCGCGGTAAGGTACTTTGATACCTTCGATTTCCAGTCTTTGCATAGAAGTTAAAAATGAGAAGGAAAAAAATATGTGTGTGTTTGTGTGTATATAAGTATGTATAAATACATATACTTGTTTGCACACATACACACACACACACATACACATATATATATATATATATATATATATATATACACACTCACATCTGATCTTGTTTTCGCGAGTTTGGTACTTGTATGTGTGTGTGTTAGTATATATATATATATATATATATATATATATATATATATATCTGTACACACGCACACACACAAACTTGCGTTCTTTTTAATTTAAAACTAACAAGATCAGATATTATTATTATTATTATTATTATATATTTTATATATATAAAGTGTGTGTGTGCGTGTGTACAGATATATTTTTTTTTACTATATGTAAATTGTGTTCTTTATATTTTAAAACACACACAAAAGAATTCTGATAAAAAGTTAGACTTTAAATATAATTGCAGGTTAAATCCTGCAATTTGAAATTACTGTGAGACCTTAGAATTTGGGGAAAAACACAAGCGGCGTTAATTCTAAATGCCATTTCAGAAAGAGAGTTTGGGGTCCGGCGGCTTATGCTTAAGGGACAAGTCCCACAATGATTTGCTTTCAATCGAATGCATTCCTTCAAACCGATTTTTTAAAAAGTTTGTGGAAAATCGGACAACTAATAAGAAAATTATGAATTTTTTAATGACATGAAAAAAAAATAGGGAAAACTCTGAAAATCACTAGACAATGTGTAACTTGGCTATTGGTTTGTAATATCATTCCCTCACTATTTATCAACTGCTTTGTATATCGTCGCTCATTTCACGAAGTGGCACGAACGACCGCGGATCTTTCAAAAAGCATTCTGAGAAAAAACGCGATTTTATTTTTTGCATGCATAGCTGACGTGATGATATGAGTAAAATTTGATGAATTATATATCTTAAGAATCTTGTCTACCCATTCATGACGAGAAACAGAGTTGTTAGTGTGGAATGTTAACAGTGTAAGGCTGCAAACATTCGTGTCACTTCGTGAACACATCATATGCGTAATCTGGTATGCACCGTATGCGCTTTTGTATTCACGAAGTGACACGATTGTCCGTGCCACGCGCTACGCATGAAATCACTTTTCACTTTTTTCACGAAGTGACACATTGGATGCGCTCGTGTACCATGCGTGCTTTTTATTCGTACATGCGCTCCATTCACCAGCAACGTAAAAAAAATGCACGAACGTTCGTGTCACTTCGTGCAGTAAATGGTTGGCCTTTTTGAGTTTCGTGTCATTTTGATCCCACTTCTTTTTTTGCAGAATAAATCAAAATTGATACTTGAAACTTTGTTATGTGATAAATGATGGATAATAAATGCTAAAAATGAAAAAGAAAAATGAAAATTGATATTATACGCTATTTTTGGCCTTCGTGCCACTTCGTGAAATGAACGACGATATATTCCAATCATTAATCGTTACTGTTTTCACGAAGTGACGGATGAGCGCGCAACTAAAAGAAAGTTAGTTTTGAGTAAATCGCTTTCAAAGTTCTAAAGCATAATCTCAACCTCGTTAATGTATGAAGGGTGAATAAATTTTATATCCTGGGATAGATCATATTTTAATGTTTAGTTCTATGTTTAATCATTTGCCTATTTGTTTAAATTTAGGGGGAGAATGAGCTGTAAACATAACCGTCATTTCGTGAAAACACAAAATTCAAGTACGCGAAGTGACGGATTTTCACGAAGTGACGGTTCTCAGCCGCTCGCGTGTAAAACATATGGGACTTGATCATCGCGCATTTAACCGTCATTTGCGTGAAAACACAAACTCAATTCAGGGACGCGCTCTTCTTTGTTTTCACGAAGTGACGGATCTCAGCCGCGCACGTAAAACACACGGGACGGCTGTAAGTCGTCACTTCGTGAAAACAGAAAATCCTTTTACTACATATTTTTCTGTTGACGTTATGGCCATAGTTACATAATTATACATTATTATGATCTGAAACTTTGTGGGGCTCAAGAGATTAGTGAATGATGTCCAAAAATAAAAAAAACTCAAAATTTAAAAAATATGCGTTTTTCCTCATTACCGTGACTTCGTGAAAACAGGGACGATTTATTTCCCTTTTTATCCTCGAAAAATCGATATCCTCATGACTCTACCCATGTTATATTGTTTTTAAGAACAAATTTTGTCGTTGAAACTTTCAGTCAAATGTGAACCTATCTTGTTTTTCGTGGAATGGAGTCAGTCGAGGATAATATTTAGTGGTGTACGGTCATATTTCCTTTTCCCACTCTCTTTCGCTAGCTTTTGTTATTAAAAAAAAGATTGCCCTTGTGTGCTATGAAGCGAAATAGTCCGTGTCCTTTATAACCTTGCTCAGAGAGCATGTCTCCCAGAGATGTGTTGAGTGGGAGGTACAAGTATAAGAAATATCAATTTAAGGATTGAAATTTGGATTGAAAAAAAAAATGCTAGCGTAAATGTCAAAAGATTGAAGGCCTGGATTCTGTGTTTAGAAAATGATGTTCAGAAATGTATTGGCGAAAATGTCATAAAGTGGAAAGCTCGGAGTTGATGTTCCGAAAGTACTATTAAAAGGAAGTTTCCGAAAGCTTTTATAGTTTGCAAGGCGAATTATCAATTCAGTTGCAATAAGTTTGGAGAAGAGGAGAGAACTGGAGAGTTTATTACAGAAATCGATTTCCAGTAGATGATGGACAAATTGAACGAGAGGAAATACATAAGGGAAGGAATGATAAATTAGAAGGGGAGAGGGCGATTGGGACAGACACATGAAACCCGAGGACGAGAGCAAAGAAATGCAAATGCAGAAAGTGGACATGATAGAGAAAATACAGGGTATAGAGAAGATAGAGGATGTAAAAGGATGCTCGGGGGAGGGGGGGGGGGGGGGATGAAGAGGAGAGTGAAAGAAAAGTTTGAATAATGGATTCGCATAGAAAATGATGAAATTGACGGATTCTTTTCTTTTCAACACATGTGGTTGAGAAGAGCAGGGAAATAAGTGCTATTCAAAAAAAATAGAAGTAGTTTAAAGTTGAATAGCGACGTTTTAGATAGGGACATACAAGTCGGGGCAGAACAGGTTAGGAAAAACATGAACGAAGATAGATAAAGATCGTGGATAGGAATAGGGATGACTGAAAAGGTGACGATGAAACTAGGATGTTGGAAGCAAATTGTCTGACCGGGGCTGACCGCGCCATCACGTTTGAAGCGTGTGTGTAAACAAGACTTTCTATTCTGTTTTCTCTTCCACTTCTAGGTTGCTCTAGATCCAATCACCGCAGCCCCCTCACGTCATCGACAGCGGAGACACACTCCTGACGTCAAATTGAATACTCGATTTTGAAGTGCAAAGGTTGTGCTATCGACAAATAGATGCAAACGCCCCTGCTGAACCACGTTGTCTCAGCCCCGTTCCCACCACTGCTCTCTGATAGGAGCATTCGATAGAGGTGAAGTCGGAGGTCCTTGATAAAGAAAGACACACCCACAAGGAGATCGATTAGCTTCCGTTACTGGCAACTTTCTATTGTTAACAACACTCTCGTGCTACATACTTTGTCGATGAGATCGACGCACAAATGTGAACGGAAGGAGGACTCAGTTTTTTATCGTGCCATGAAAAAGTGTGCATCGGGAAAAATCAGCGCGTCAAGATTCGGGCTCTCTTGTTATGAGTATTTTAGAAAACTAAACTTGATATGAAATGTATGGGAATGTAGGCAGAAAATGTTCAACTTCTACTGATATTTTTGTATAATTTTAATGAAAAGGTGCAGTTTTACGTGAAAAGAATAGATTAAATTAATCAACAAATAAAATGACCATGGCTGGTCCAAATTCTGAAGTCATGCCGTATGTCCCTGGGGAAGGACCAAGTCATAATATTAGCGATGGGTCTGATTACTGCCAATATTCCTACGAGATGCTCAAGGAGATAGTCAACCACAATGGTTTTCA
The DNA here is from genome assembly GCA_025618425.1 of Heliocidaris tuberculata. Taxonomy (NCBI): domain Eukaryota; kingdom Metazoa; phylum Echinodermata; class Echinoidea; order Camarodonta; family Echinometridae; genus Heliocidaris; species Heliocidaris tuberculata. Next base: position 30,731,692 of record CM046835.1, read on the forward strand.
AACTGAAGACGACTTCTTCGCAAATTTAACCGAGACCTGCTACAAGGCAAACAACAATACATGCCCGGCATACATGTATAATCTGTCGGGGGATGAACTGATAGATCATTTGTCGTATCTCATGCCACCATCGCATTATGAGTATGCTTTTGTGATACCATTTGCCGTAATCATTCTCTCGCTTGTGGTCTTTGGATTCTTTGGGAACCTGTTAACCATCATTGTGATCTTGCGGAACCGTGTACTACAATCCACTTCTCATTACCTTGTAAGTCTAGCTGCATCAGACATGTTGTTACTCGTGCTGACTGGACCCACAGAAGTTCTGGTGGAACTCCGCTACTGGCCTTGGACCTATACGTCATTTTTCTGTCACGCGCGATTCTTCCTTATCGAGTTCTGTCTCTTCACGACAGTGTTGCACATCACCGCATTTACAATCGAACGCTACGTGGCGATTTGCCACCCGATAAAAGCCAAGGCGTTCATCTCCACCTCTCGTGCCATCAAGTTCATCATTGCGATCTGGATCGTGAGTTTCCTAATCAGCATCCCGCTTTTTCTCTCCTACCACCTTATGGAAGGGTGCGTCGGCATCAAAGAATCCACCGTCTGCCAGACCACGGATAAAATGGAGAGTACGGTGAATCATTTCTATGTCTTTTCAGCAACTTTTCTCTTCCTCCTCCCCATGACGCTCATCATCGTTCTCTATTCACTCATCGCCCGTGTCCTCTTCGGTGTCAACATCAAGGTTCCGATGAGGAGATCGAGCTCGACAAAGGGTCGCTGCCGAGTCAATGGGAACATCAAGGCGAAGGAAGACAAAGAGGACCAAGTCATAACCATGCGAAAACAAGTTGTCAAAATGCTAGGTAAGTGCTTATTTTTTTCCAGGAGAGGGTGATGGCATCGGGATCAGTTTCTTTGAACCTGTTTTGCATTTAACAAAAGCATATACATGTACCACAATATAACAATCTACCTTTTCATAAAGGTTCAATAAAGCATCCTCAAGTTTGGAATGGAAATGGTTAACTATGTTAAACTGCTCTATTATGATATTGTAGATTACTCTGAATGAAAGTTTTTGAGTCTGTGTGAGTGTGTGTGTCTCCCCTTAAATCCTGTAAACCTGGGTGTCGCTTCATCAAACCAACTCCATGACAGTCATAACTCTGGTCAGCGATCTACGGAAATGTCATGGACCTGACAAACCGTTTCACGTAGACATGATAAAAGACAACTCAGTGATATCGATACTCATCGGCTAAAAAACATAGTCTTTGTCACAATCCACCGAATTTTTCGTCAATTACCCAAAAAGATTTTGAGGCTCAGTTTTTCTCAAACTTGTTTTTAAAAATTTCAAAAATGGCAGCGGCCATTAATACTGATGATACAAACATCCTTTTTACATGAAAATATGTGTTACTTATGGTATCCTAGAATTTATATAATTGAGAAAACTCGAGGATACTTTTGCGATGTACGAGTCTAGATTTGTAAGTAAGAGGATACCATAATTGACTAATTATGGAAAGAAGACCCAAGTCATGTTCACTTTAGAGAAAATAATTTAAGGTATTTTATGACCCAATTTTTAGTATTTATACATAAAAAAATACATGTAATATTATTTATACCAAACATTGCGTGGAAAGGGAAAAATAAAGGAAAAAAACATACATTATGAATTGTCATCGTTCACATGGCTCTGTATATACAGACTGTTCCATTTTCAAGGCTGCTTCTATGGTAGACGGATGTTAGGACAAATGATATTAATCTCATTTACTTGTTGGGGGTCAAGACGCCATAAAAACATATTGTCCTTCTGTACAATGTTATAATATGAAAAAATTATAAAAACTATTTGAAAAAGGGAATGTGCTTGGAAATAAGGAAGTACATTTTCTCTAAATTTACATTTTTCATTTTTTCGCAGCCCATAGACTAACTAAAAGCTGGCTTGTGATGGCGTTCTAAAAAGATATGACAGGTTTGGAGTACCGACAAGTCACTTGTCAGGGAAGTTGTCGCATGAACCGTTAGCTGACAAGTTGACCAACAGCGTCGAGATGTCGCTGATTTTGTCGTTATGACGGTTTGATGAAAAATCATTTTTATAAGTTTTTTATAAAATTCCCACATTAATTTTGATGGATTTGATCCACCATGGATAAAGCGAACTTTGTGTAGGGATCATATTTAAAGGGCGTCTAAGAGTCATTCGAGATTATCTTTAGTGTGTGATTTCATGCACACTCATGTTTTCTATTCTACTTTATGTGATCCCATGCACAGTCATGTTTTCTTAAGGCAGTATAATCTTTCTTCCTCTGTATTCTCTTCTTTTTTTACTTCCTCATATATCATTTCGACTGTTTTCAAAGGTTAATTCGCCACACTTAAATGTGATGTTGTTATTGTGGCTTGTTCTAATGGTTTCTTGAACCATCTTTTTTCTCTTACAGTCGTGATCGCTGCTAGCTTCTTCATCTGTTGGTTTCCGTTTCACTTGATTCGCATTCTCCCATTCTTCAACCTCGAGGAGTGGCCGCAGTCTGTCCAAGAGATTTACTTCAGGGGGCTCTATCACTTCTCCATTGTTCTCCTCTACGTCAGCTCAGCCATCAACCCCATTCTCTACAACGTGATGTCGGCGCGGTTCAGGCGTGCCTTTAAGCAGACCATCCTCTGTCGCGAAGTAAGCTCTCCCCCTAATTCCTTGGCCACCAGGGGTCATTCTACTTACATAACCCGTACCTCCTCCATTAATAGCTCTGCTCTCTAAAAAAAAAACACACACATGCAGTTCTTCATTGTGGCATAAAGAAAATCGTATCCCTAAATCTGAACTTTTTCATGGTTCATACAGTATTTCGAAGTGTTTCACATCTGTACATTATGGGCAAATGTGTCAATTGCTTGATATTGTTATCCTTGACATGCATCTAAAAATATATCAATTTCAAGAATGCACGACTTAACTCCTAGTATGGCAATTCACAAAGCATTTCACAGAGAGGGGCGCCGACATTTGCTCCTGCGACATTTGCTCCACAGTCCATATCTCGAAAGGTCAAAGGTTAAGGTCAAGGTCACATTTTTTTTGGTTTTTTGTTTTTTTGTTTAGGACAATGTGAAGATTAGGATTAGGGTTAGGTTTAGGTTTAGGTTTAGGATTAACATGGCAAAGTTAGACCGGAGCAATTGTCGCAGGAGCAAATGGCATACATCCTACAGAGATGCTATCGAATTTTATTGATAGTAGCCTTGAAGTAGTAACATCAAACTACGATTATTACTTGGGAAATTCCAATGTGATAATATGAATTATCGATAAACGGGAAAGTACTTTGGGATTCTGTGCAATTTCCTGTAAATAAGCTCGACAAAACGTTCTTAAGGAAATTTGACCGGTTGTATAATATTCTCAATTCAAAAAGTTTTTTTTTTCTTTTTTTTGTTGTTGTTGTTGAAAGAGCAGTACAAAAAAAAATTATTTTCCTCTGAAAAAGGATCCGCTCACATGATGATATTGTGTTTGTCAATAGGATGAGGTTGAAAATTATTCATTGGAATGATGAATTCAATTACACTCAGCCAGGACCAAGCAAAACCTCTCCATTTTGGTGTGGTTCTGAATGTCATACGTGTAGTAAAGGAAAACACGTTCATTTCCCTCCCCATTTCATATGGCCATATTTGAACAAAATTGTTGCTGAAAACAACTTTTCCTACAGAAAGTGTTAAATGATAAGTAGTTGAAAGGAAATCAGGACTTATGGTATATAACAGGGGCGGATCCAGGATTTTGTAAAAGATGGGGCACAGTGTCGTAAAAGTACACAATAAAGGGGACACTTTTATGACTGTGTACTTAAGGTATGTTAGTTGGGTTTCAAAAGGGAGGGCACGCGTCGGTTTTCCCCCTATGTAGATCTGCCACTGGTATATATGGTAGGGACAGTTTCTTAGGTAGAAACGAAAGTATGAAAATATGAACAAAATAAGTGTATTCAATAGAGGTCATTTGATACCGTCCCTTTATACCGACCTGTTGTTACATTCTGGACGTACGGAAATCCTATTTATTTTGCGTTTTGTATGGAAGGGAGAAAAGGTCTGCAAAATGGAATTGAAATGAAAGACATTTTTTGTATATATTATCATTATTTCCAGATGCACAATCGATATAAGTGATAACTATCGTCATAATAGAGGTGCATTTTGCGATAACTGTCTGCTGTTGAGCATATTTTACTGTACATACGTCTATCCTTTTTGTAGTTGTTGCCTCATTGCCTTTTGAGTTTTTCTCCATCTGATTTATTTTTATATTTGTATTTGTAAATCTTAACATGTAAAAAAAATCGAAAGACACTAAAAGTAGAGTGTACGTTTATAAATGAACATGTGATTAGAAGTTTTAGAAAATAAAATCATTTTACTCTCGCTCTGTAATTAATAGAAAACTTCTACTTGTGCAGAAACAGTTCAAGAAATTATGCAAATGTTTGTATCTTCATTCGTAGATTATCAAACTCTCATCGTGCTCATTGAACAAGGTGTACGTTACATTTACTACAGTCCTATATTGCATTTTTATAATAATTGTATATATAGGTTTGTATTTTATTCATTGAAGTTGATATACAAGAAAATGAAAGTTCAGGCTATTGTTGAACTTCATTTTACAAGGAAGTAAATAACATAATATGAGAAAATTACAATGACATACTGAGCGAGATGTATTATATTTAATATATAGACACAACAGAAAGGGAAAGGGAATGGGGCAAAGAAATATTGCTACCTTTAGATATTTAAGCAGCTTTGACCTTTAATAGGGCATCGGGGATCGATGTTACGGAATTCATAGTAAGAATAAAAAGGACACAACGTGAAAAATTAAATTTCTACAAGATTCCACGGAATATGAACTAATGATGATAGCGATGATAACGAATGATACAGGACGATGCAAAGGTCAAAGAATTAACGATATATAGGTTTAAGAACAAACCTACAAAGGAATAAGAGAATGGAAAGAAAATTGAGAAAAGAGGTGAAAGATAACTAGATTGCTTATGGTCAACTGGGAAATTCTGGATTTCTAAATGTCATAAAGTATTGTGTTATTCAAACACCTTTCTGTCACTGGCACGCAGTATTCAGTTTAAGTACCACTTGAGTATCGGGTAGACCGTTATACGTATTTAGAATACATATCTTGTCTGGTCACGTAACGGGTCTCATATATTTCTTTAGAGCACCTCCAGTAGTTGACTCCTAATGTTGCACTCGTGGCGCTCGAGATGTAAAAATTATTTAGTTTGTAGTTTAAGTTTTCATGAGAATACAACATGATGCCTTTCTTTTTCCTTTCGGCATCTCTCTCTCTCTCTGTTGGATTCTAAACTTCAATACTGTACTTTGGAAGGTAATAAGAAAAAAGTAGAACCTCGGAATAGTCGGTAATATTATGTCTCGTAATTGACAAAGAATATCGAATACAGTATATTTACTCATATTCTTGTGAAATGCATGGACGCATATACACGAACGTGGCAGTCAAGTAAATTGTAGCGATGTCTTGTCCATTTCGCAGCGAGTACATTTTGCATTTCTACAAAAAGATACAAGGAGACTTACGCGAAGCCATATTTTTCATAGGGGGGGGGGGGTGGTCATAAAAAATATTACCTGATAGACAGAATTGATGATTTCAGATGGAACAAATATTTTCATATGTATTGACAAATTATCGAATATAGGAACAAACGAATGGGAAAAGCGGCCACCCTCTGTCTAGCTAGCACAACGACAAATGTGTTCAGCAAAATAAGGATTGGTAGATAAAGAGGGAGGGAAATTGAAATACAAGTGCGTGGATACAGTGCGTATAAAAAAAAAACCTACACACTTCGAAAGTATCCTCCAAAATAATAAGTTCTCAATATCTGCATGACCCATAATTTTATAAGAAAAAATATCTAGATATTTTGAAACTTCTATATTAGAGTATATTTTCAAAGTGTCTATTTTTTGGTTGATAGGTACTGTATATTGATGAACATCGGATTAACCTTTTTCAGAGATAGCTGAGAGAAAACTAGCAGGATTCTTTCTGGTAAGCGTTAAGTATCTGGTTTAAGAAGCTTTTGAGTATCTTATGGACCATCTTCAGACATCGCAAGAAAATCGGGTAGCTTACGGCCAGTAATACATTTCTTTCTTTCCTTTAAGTCATGGGAGTAGAAGTACACAAGAACATTATGAGTAGTAATGCCCAAATAGGAAAGAGGTGTTGGATGCTAACTGTGATAATGCAGTATATGTTCACCCTCGGTAAAGATTAAGGCAATCCGTCTCTTTTCCCTTGTTTGTTCTTGTCTTCTCTCTCTCTTGCTCTCTCTCTCTCTCTCTCTCCCAATTATTGTGTGTGTGTGTTTGTGTCTTCCATTATTTATTTATTCCTTCAATATCTATATTTTCGCTTCCTCTCTCTCTTTCTGGCTCGCCTTTTCTACATATTTATATCAATTTATCCATTGTTACCTCTTGACTTCTTTTATTAACGACATTTATACGATGCAATTATTTAGAGGACTTTTCTCACACTACTGTACCATTATGATGACAACTGCATCAATTACTGCACATGCATTTCTTTATACAACAACTAACGATCTTCCTACTACTAATACTAATATTACCAACACCACCCCTACCACCACCGTTGCAAGTATTAGTAACACTACTAGTTGTACTCCTCCTACAACTGTTACTATCTCTCCTACTACTACTACTACTACTACTACTACTACAACTACTACAACTACTACAACTACTACTACTACAACTACTACTACTACAACTACTACAACTACTACTACTACTACTACTGTTACTACTACTGCCACCACTATTACTACTACTACCACCACTATTACTACTACTCCCACCACCACTATTACTACTATCACCACCACTATTACTACTACTACCACCAAGGCATAATGCTGCCCCTATCACTATACTATTCATAAGTTATTACTACTTTTTTTCCTATTTTATACAACGCTACTATTGATTTTAGCGTCAGTGCTAATACTACTCCTATAAATTGAAGTTTATATACTCCTATTCCTACTACTATTACTACTACTACTATACTATTGATAAATTATTTCTACTTTTGCTACTTTTTTGTACTGTACTACTATACTAAAACTACTTCTACTATTATTACAACTACTACTACATTTACTATTGTGACTACTTCTACGAATACACTAGCACTACTTACTCATGGGGGTACTCGTTTTTCCGAAGGTTCGTTATTCCAAAACACAAATTTCTCATAGAAGGGGGTTCATAATTTCGAAAATGAAATAGGGTTCATGATTCCGAACATTTGATTCATTTCTGCGAAGGGTCGTTATTCCGAAGGTTCGTAATTCCGAAAATGAAATAGGGTTCGTAATTCCGAAAATGAAAAGGGGTTCATAATTCCGAAAGCGAAATAGTGTTCATAATTCTGAAACTGAAAAAGGGTTCATATTTTTGAAGGTTCGTAATTCCGAAAATGCAATAGAGTCCTAGACAACTTTTCGGAATTACGAATGTTTGGGAAATGTGAACCCTTTTTCATTTTCGGAATTATGAACCCTATTTCGTCTTCGGAATTACGAAACCTATTTCATTTTCGGAATTATGAACCATTTTTCATTTTCGGAATTACGAACCTTCGGGAAAAGGACATGTAACCCGAACTCGAGAATGCTACTACTATTACACATACTACTACTACTGCTAATACATTTAATATTTTGACTACTAATACGAATACTGCTACTACTACTACTACTACTACTACTACTACTACTACTACTACTACTACTACGTCTACGTCTACTTCCTAAACTATTAATACTACTAGTCCTATACTAGTACTACATTAAAAACTCTATCTGCTGCTATTCTCGTTACTTCTTGCACTAGGCATAGTACTGTTGCAAGAACGACTTCTACTTTTACTATTTTACTACTACTGCCAATGCTAATACTTCTTCTACTTTAACATCTACTTCTACTACTAAGAATACTACTCCGACTAATATTTTATAGTACTACTACTACTCCAACTAACATTTTACTACCAAGAATATGCAGGTCCCTATAGTCTCTTTGTTAGAAAACTACTACTACAACTTCAAAAGAACTAATTGGTAACGAATTTAGAAATATTCCTATGGGCAAACATTCTGAAATTTAACTGTTCCAGCTTGTGTTGGGACATTAGTGAGAAGATAATGCGTTAGAAGTGTAGTCATAATGTAATTTTAGACAGCTTTAGTCAACCTTGTGCCCTTCAAGCCGACTCTATATTATGACACACTATATTTCTTACTATTATTTACCCTTTAGAATACTGATATCGTGGTAATACCTATAGAAAAAAAAAATTTAAGGAGCCCAATACCGAATGGTGTTAAGGGAGAAGAAAGTAATTAGATTCCTATTTTATTCAGACGGGTATAAATGATATAATAACAAGTGATCAAAAACCATTCAGCGACAAAGACAAAGAAAGTATTAAGCCACTATTTGGTACCTATCCAACTGTCTTACCTTCTTCTCCATGATGAATGACCATGTTAAATCATTAAAATGATCATAACCCATGGAACCATTTATTAGAGTTTAATGACCAATATTAATACAATCATCGTGGCCTTTGAGACTCGAATGTTCTAATTCACCAGCTTCTTCCCTTATAATTGGAATTAAGCTGAGCTTGATGATCCATACATAATTAGGACAAAACGTCTGCTCCAAGGGGGCGGTACAAGCAGTGTTATAATAAAGAAAGATACGGATGGTGGAAACAGTTTTGAGAGTTTACACTAAATTGCTTGGAATTTGACAAAATTATTTAATTTAGATTGTGTTTAAAGTGGATATTGCTTGAAACTGAACTTGACCATAATTTGGAAAACCTGCGAATATCCCCTTGGTTCAAGGTAATCTAATCACATAACCTAATATTTGAAATAGATTGATGACAACACGTTATTGTTGCATTTGAATACAAAAGAAAGACTTGCTGCTCTTCGAAATATTTATTTTTCTACATCGTATTATTCTATCAGGGTTCCCGCGGTCATGGAAAAGTCATGGAATTTTGAAAATGTTTTTCCAGGCCTGGAAAAGTCATAGAAAATGCAAAATTATAAATAGGTCATGGAAAAGTCATGGAATTTTATAAATTTGTATATTTTTTGCCTTTTAATGATCTTATTTTTACAATTTTATTGTTTTTTTAATGGAAATACTTTTCATCGAATAACATCGGACTAACTCGTCCGCCACAGACAGTGTGTTTATTGTGTCTTTATTTCTATCGTCGTTCTATAGTCAAAAATATAGTGCGATCCATCGCCATCTCATAATTTTAACTTGTGTACTGATGTACGTTTTTAATGCTCTTGAAGAGTTCATTGTCATTATGCTCATTACTTAATATCATCAATCTTCAAAAATAACAACACAGTCCATTATGTGCCCATTTCTGTAATCTTTTAAATCTTTTATTAATTTTCATTGATGTTAGTAACAAATACTAGATGCTTATGGTGATGAAAGGTTGGTAATTAATTATGGCATTGCCGGCCTTTCTGAATAGAAAGCTTATTCCAATCTATCTTAATGGACAATGATCGACAATGTGATGACTTATGGCATCTGAAAGGACAAAATTTAAGAAGTCAATTTTGTATTTCTGATGCAGAGGAATCTTTAAAGTCGAGATTACTACTGGGTATTGTAGACATTTTGTTTGCTTTATTCTTTCTCATTGGTATCGTCCACACTTTTGGATCTAAGGTTTTTCCTCGTTTTAAGATCTTTTTAGCAAGGCTTCAGAAGAAAATTGAGGGCTTTATCAAATATGCGTGATGATTATCATGATTTTTACACTTTGCCATCGTGGGTACTGTGAGATTGATATGAAGCAAATGAGCTGTCCTCTGGAGTCTTTTATGGTGGAAAAATGTGTAATACTTTCTACGTTTTTATCCCTTTGCAATCCTTGTCGCTCTCACCCATATCCCGGTAAGGAAATTCTCTGCCTGTTCTCCATTTTCCCCTCCATTTTTGTTTTTTATTTTTCCCCCATTATATAATTCTCCTCGATATCCATTCCCTATTTTTAATGCCTCCGTCCTCCGAAGGGTCCGTACGTCCATCCGTCCCGCTTTCTCGTTATCGCGATATCTCAAGAACAATTTTGAGGTATTAACTTCAAACTTGATTATGTTATGTATCACCATAGGAAGACGATCTAATTAGATTTTAATGGTAAGTAGGTCAAAATTCAAAGGTCATAGAGGTCAATTTCTGAAATCACAGAGTTTAGGCCTCGTTATCGCGATATCTTAGGAAGCACTTGAGGTATGAACTTCGAACTTGGCGATGGAATGTATCACCTTAGCAAGACGATCGGATTAGATGTTAGGGCAGGTACGTCAAAGGTCGCAGAGGTCAATTTCCATAAAATTAGACGTTTCGGCGTCGTTATCGCAATATCTCAAGAGCCATTAGAGGTACGAACTTCAAACATGGAAATATGTGAAATGATTATATTTTGTGGTTATCGGATCAGAGGTTAGAGGTCTTGGGAGTTATTTTAAACGAATTTAATAGGTTTTAGCCTAGTTATATCAATATTACAAGGACTATTTGAGCCATGAAATTCAAACTTGGTTCCAATATGTATTACCTACTGGATGAACTGAAAGATCTTGTGGTAAGTACGTCAAAGGTCAAAGGTCACAGTGGTCAATCAATGATGATTATGAGTTTTCATTCTTGAGTCATAAAATAGGATTGTCACGGGGCACGCGAACTATTCGCGAATGATGCGAATGTCAAGAAAAATGGCAAAGTCCAACGTTCGTATTTTAGGCTCCAAAAGTTTGCCAAACATGCGTGGGTGTTCGGAAGCGTTCGCAGGAGACGTTTTTAGTTCGGCGGGAATTTAAAAACAGTTTGAAATTTCTTGCGAACGTTTCCAGCATCCCGGGTCGTTCTGAACGTGATTTTTTCTCTTGGAAATGTCTAGAAACCTTCGTGATATGCGCACGACCTACCTACGTGCGTGATGTTCGCAAAATCTTTGTGAAACCCAAAACAGATTCCGACTGTTTGGAGAATGTCTCGGGTATGTCTAGCGAAACCAGCACAGTTCGTCATATTTCGTGTTGTTCGCAATATTAAGGAAACTTAATGTTTAAAAAAGGTCCATGAATTCTTTAAAAAGTTTACAGGAGGTTTATGATCTGTTGTTCTCGTGGTTGTCGGTTTCGCGAGCCGTAGGTCTCCTAAACTCTCAGAATAGTTGTAAGACGGCCTACGAGACTCATTTTCTTCACATTATAATCCTCTTCTTTGACACTTCTCTACATTTCTCTCAGCAATGATTTCCGACCAAAGCTTTAATCAGATATTTGTTTGGTTGTGATCTACTTGAATGCACCTTTCCTTTTGGGTATAAACACTGCAGTTTATCTTCATTCAAATGATCTATGTACAAGTTTACATTATTCCTTTTTTGAATTTTTCACTTGATATTCTATTCACCAAAGATAATGATATCTTCATGCGCTAACTGTTTCTGAAGTTTTCATTGTGCAATGCGATGAATATTATTTCATTGCCCCCTTCTGCTAAACATGACCTTCTTTTCCGGACTATAAGCGCATTTGTGTTTCTATTGTGTCTCGATGTATTTCCATTATTTCCTCTTTCAAATTGTTTCCACCTTTTCTTTTCTTACCCAAGGTGAGCGTGCCGAGTCCTACATGCATTCGACAGACGACCACAACATCCACAACTGTGATATGAAGAACCATAAATGGGTACTTCACCTGAAAAACAGAGAAAAATTTTCTGGAATGTGCTGTTAAACTCGTTATTAATAGACTAATAGTTTGCAGTCACTTAATCGTTTTTGTATCAGAAGTATTTATAAAAATACAAATAACTGTGGAAACAAAATGTTAACGTTGAAAGTGACTTTCTATAGTATCAGTATTCTATGTATGACCAAATTTGTTTTATTAATAAAACTGAAGACCATTAACACTAAAGACGAAATTAATGACCATATAATTGATAAATGCCGAATGTCACGAACGGGTACGTAGACTGAGATTTACTATAACGTAACACCATACGCAATTTACAGTATATCTGGCATTGCTGTAGGTACAATTAATAACTCTTCCCCAAATTCGGTCACAAAGCGCATAATAATTTAAGTTGAACATTCACAAGTCTCTCATTTTTTATCTATATCTTTTCACGTCGCCAATTTCAGATTGCTCTCTGATGAAGCATTTTAACCAAAGTAAGGATGGTATTTATATGTGTATATATATATATATATATATACACTATGAAATATTGCACTTCAGGGAATGTTGAAAATCGTCAGTCTTTCAGGTTTAATTTTGTTCGCTTAGGGAAATTCACTTTATACTGCCATTTTTCTCTAAGCAAAGCATTCACTTCGACATTCTCAATTTGGACGTTTCTAATTAGATACTAACCTTACCTTCATAATGCTCTTTATGCAATCGCTTTTCGGATCTGAGTAATTTGGTTATTTTGAAACAAACGTCAACTTCAATATTTTGTTACCAATTGACTGTTGAAGCCGAAGTAATAACAAATCTATAGATGAATGCGTTTGCAAGGCAAATGCATGATTTGTTTTTACCGCAAAAGCATTACGAGACCTGGTGAAGAGTACTTTGAATGGTTACAAAGGCCATCGGATGGCTGACCAGACAGAAAGTTGGAGAGGCAGTAGTATATGAAGCAAAAAGGAAGTTTAATTAGCAAAGACATTTCCGGAAAGTTTCTTCCTCCAATGTCCATGCATGCTTATCACATACCCTCCTGGTTTATATAATTGTGATTCAAGAAGGTACCCTCTAATGCTGGGTGAAGCATCACTTCCATTGCGCCAATCAATGACATTCAGGCACCATCAGTGGCCATTGAAGCACAGCCTCTGGATGTAGACGCATATATACTCTTGACATACGGGTCATTTTGTATGACGCAAGGTTTCGGATTTGTCCAAAATATCGATGTTGACGGAACACGAGGCGTTAAGGCACTGAACCAACTGGTTTCTTCAATTTAAGTCCTTTGAGTCATTTTTCTGATGTAGGACTGCGTCAGAAATTAGCGCAGTCTTTGATGCGCCGAGTGAGACTGATATACAAAAATTGGATTAAAAAGTAGCAGTGCAAAAATTGCGTTGAATAATGGGTACATGCGCTATTTGCCTTCATAGGTTTCATTAGTCGCAGATAACAACGCAACTGCAATGATGCCATTTGTGCATCCGGTATATTGAAGATCATGCCGCAGTTAACAGGATAAGAATGAAGATAATGCATTACGTTCCACCTACCCGTTGGTTTCCGAATTCGATGATCTGCTTAGGTCATGAAGTTCCGTCTGTGCCCCGATGTGCCTGAATGTCTTTGGCTCAGTGACACTGAGCATTGTTTCCCGAAGGCACAATTGTCGTTTTTTCTATGCATGTAGGAACTTTGGTTTTCAAACATTTTGATATGTGGTATCTGTGTGTGTGTGTGTGTTTTTTTTTTTTAATTATTATTATTATTATTGTTATTATTATTTTACTAACAAAGTGATTTAGTGCCGTGCATAGTAACCGAACTCATAGGCCTGAAAAAGTTGGTCAGAGTGCGAATGCTACTTTTAACTAACAATTTTGTTTCATCAGTTTTAGGCATGGATTCATAGCGGACATTCATGTTAAAAAGACTTTGATTTTTGTTTGCTCTTTTGACTTCCTTCCTATCTCTCTCTCTCTCTCCAGGTTTGTACTAACATTGAATTCTACTTCTATGTTCCTCTTCAAACCGTTTAGTTAGAATCACCTCATCTCCCCCTCTTCCTTTTAATTGCTTGTAATCGGAGCTCTATGGAATCACAAAATGCTAACCTACATTTTCACATTATCTTATCATGGCGGTGTATCGGTTTTGATTTATGCGTTATCTTGTTGTTGCTACTTGACCTTTTTTTAATTTCAATTTTATAATTTGATATGTCTTAACTTTTTTTTAATTGACATATAGAATTTCACAATCCTCTTTCATTATCTCTGTTCATCAGAGGCATTACTTCCATACTAATTTTTGACGATTAATAGTGACTCTGTAGCTCCTTTAGTTTGTGTATGATAGGTGTTTGATCTTAATTTCTTAATTCATAGCCTAGCCCCCCCCCCTTCATCTTATACATTCATCATAACCCTGTCAGTCGTTAAAGTAGAATTTCATTGATTTTGAATATTGATTTAATTTTTATTATTGCATAGGTGAAGCTTAGATTGAACAAGGTTATCAAAATTCAACGCTTGGAAACATTTGAAGTAATGATTATTATCAATTATGAAATGATATAACACAGCCCCGCTATAGCACCTACAGAGTTCTTTGAACGCTGCTGAGATATGTGACGTCATACCGGGGAGCAATCCTTCCTAAGCAGACGATGCCCCATAACATCTTATACATTTTCAGTGCCTGTTTCGTCATCTCATCTTCACTTATTTCTCTTACTTCACTAGCGTCAGTATAAATGCTTATTTGTTGCCTCACTCTAAATTTCCTGCATGGTATTTTTTTGATGAAAAATGCAGCGTTAAACAAATAAAGGAATCAATCGCTTGTAAACAAAAAAAGATGCCATTGTATTTTCAGCTGCATGCACCGCGGCATGTCGGCGTTTCAAGAGGGAACGAATACCATCCATGCTATAATTCAGCGGGCTTTACAATTCGAAAGTGTGATTTCTTTGATTGATCATTGACCCTTATCATGACTTTTTACAAACAAAAGATTTTAGTTACTAGAAACGGTTTCACTTCCCTTTTAGAATGATGTGAAATACGGTCATGGTGAAACAAACCAAACTCTTTATAATTTAAAAATAATTGCATTGCAGTTACGTTCACTTGATATAGGACGTCGTCTGCTTAGACAGGATTGGCACCTGATGTGACGTCACGAAAACATCGGTATATTTCTGGCGAATCGCTCGGATATCCCAGATGCTGAGAAGTGTTTTTATTTGTGTTATTTTTTAATCATCAAACACGCAGTTAACGTAAAACTTATACGATTACCATCTGCAAGCTTTCTAGTTTCTAGAGATACATTATTGAACATATTTGTGATTTGCTTTGAATATCTACTTTAAAGCTGTCGTGTGGATTTTACATCCCAGTTGACCAAAAGATTCCACGAGACCGAAGGTTCGGTCACATAGACCTACGATATCATAGGCCTACTGATAGCTTGTAAAGTGCATGAGACCAGGGCTGTCGCTAGCAGCAGACGCACCTCCCCCCCCCCCCCCCCCCATCTTCATTTTATATAGCTTGTCAAAAATCTATGAGAAACTAAAGTTGGGGTGGGCCTTTTGATATCTATGTGAAAGTTTAACAGGATTTTTTTGAACTCATTGGCCTTTGACCTTGTGGATATTCGGTCTAACAGACCTTCGGTTAGCTGGGCTGTACCCAGCTTTGACACTTTAAAATTATGGTAAAGTTTGTTCACCTGTCGGATGTGATATATTATTAACGTTTAGGAGTACAGAATAGTCATTTTACCTTTAAAAAAAAAATGAATTACTGATAATGATGTTGGTGTGCAGTGAGTAGCTGCAGATTGTGTAATAATTCAAGCATGCATTTAAAGACAGTTTGTATTCTTGATGAAATTTTGAAATACGTGTACAGTCATGATAATTACTTTTACAAAAGAAAATGAAGAGGTATAAGGATGTTAATGTTTTGACTTACAATGTTCCTCTGTGTTCTGTCTTTTTTTTTCTTTGCATGTAAATGATTTGTCGTACGATCTATTTTTTTCTACTTGTGCTTCAAAATAGAACAACTGATTAGTTCCGTCATGCTCATAAAGACTGTATAATAGTCTGGCGTTGCATGAAAGATGTAAAAAAAATAAAAAGCTTTCCTATTTCTTTCCAATTCATAAACATCAGGAACTTTTTGAAGCTGTAAAACTTATACAGTATTGTGGTTTATTGTTACAAATGAAGGAAAAATTTTAAACATAATTAATTGAAATTAAGTCTTATCGTGATGATCTTTTTGAAATATTATTTTGCTGAAATAATTTCCTAAAGCCATGAACGAGAAATCTAAAGTACGATATCAAGATGCTAGTACAAGTAACTTACTAAGTAAAATGACAATTGAGTTAAAATTTATGAAGTTGTTAGCAAAGACGTATCGACGTGTGTGTTAAGTAGAATAAACAGGAAGCAACACTAGACTACCATGAGTACGAAAATTGATGAAGCAAGAGGAAATATTTACGGAAGTGCGTCAAACTTGCCTATTCCTTTTTTGCTCCCCTTAACTGTTCTTGGAAGAGTGGACTCGCATAAATCTTTTTTTAAAGTGTAAACTCGTTAGCATTTTCGGCAAAGTACTTTTAACCCTTTCTTCTCTTATATTCAAACATTTGCGTCAGGGTGAGAACGCCAATCAGATTTCTTATTAAGCAATTGTTGTGATTGTGGGTAAACCCGACTAGTAGCTTTAAATCCTATTTGTGGGACTTAGTGAGGATTGGTGGTTTTCTCACGTACTGGTGCACTGACTCTGGCTCTAATTCTCGTTACCAAAACTATATCCACCTAGCTATACCACCTTAAGTATAATTTATGCTCCAGTTTTAAAGCCGACATTTCCATGATATTACTGAAGATCTTAGAAAGTCTAGGATTAACACTCCAAGAGGGATTGTTAGTGTCTGTAGAGTCTTTTGAAGACCTGTTTAAAACCTCAAAATGGTAAGGTGTCTTTGATTCTTCTTCTTCGTTTGGTTCTTAAATTTGGGACTTGTATAGCCGTAACAGTCTAGATATAGGCGTAAAGAGTGTCAAAATACTGCTCTTATTTCCTCATCTCAATTTAGCCTCGCCTATATGGGTAATATTTGCCACTTTCTCTTCTCAGTTTTGCTATTTCTTGAATTTCTTTCACTTTTCTTGAATTTGTATTAATAAAATTGTGTTTCTTTGAATGACATGACCTTAACGATTTTTAGCATTTACCGCATCCTTCCCATTGATAATGATGATTAGTGTACTGGATTATGGCACTCTGAAAGGTCTACCGGCATTGCTTATGGACTTTCCTCTTCAAGAAATAGAAATAGTATAGAGAAAAACTTAATGCAATAAGGCGTGTTTGTGATCATCGCTTGAAGCACAACTTAACCAACCTCATGCACCTCGAAAGCTTTGATAATGGAAAATAGGCCGTATGTCCCTCTGCCCTTTCATCCTTTAGAATCAGAGCTTGCGAGACACACGAACAACGGAGTCATTGAACAATTCAAGCATGCAATACTCATACCTCGTACCTCAGGCAACCCTGTTACATTTCCATCTGCTAATGAAGAAGGGGGAAAAAAGGACAGTGTGTTGTTGTTGTCCTATTGCAGTGACGCTTCTTCGAGGTATTAGACCAGAAGCGATCAAAGGTATTAACCCGATTTGCTCTTCGTAGTCGTTTCCTTTCGCCTCACCATGATTCTGACGATGAGGCCGAGGGGCGGAGAAATATGATCGAAGGAGAGTACGGTTCGATGGAAACGTCTTACGGGGCGCATTGCCATGTTTTTGGATCTTGAAGGTGAAGGGAAAAGGCGGGAAATTTAGGTCACAACAATAGCGATAACTCCATTATCGTTAGCATGTACACGGGAAAATGAAGTGATGAATACATTGAAATTCGATTTTCCTGTCTTTTAACTTGTTTTTTTCGGGGAAATTATAATTTGGTTATGACTGGACATATGGAAACTCGGCTCAGGCTTTCTTTTGCTGGAAGTAAAATGCATACAAGAGGGAACGATCTCTCCGTATAATGTGTCTTTAACCATTTTTTTTTTTCGATGGCTCGTGTGAAAATATTTGGGCATTTGTCAATGGGCAGAAGAGCACGTTTTCGGGTGATACCGCAAGGATGCGCAAATTCACCCATGGGCACGACTAGATAAATATGGCAGGAAACGAAATGTCCACAAATCTGTCGACGTAAAATGTGAACCTGCACCGACGGCCGATTCACTGCACGTGTTTATCTGTATGGGAAGAGAGATTTATGGCGTCGAGTAGTTTGTTGCTCTGCTGTTGCTTATTCAACCTCACGCTGCAGGTTTCTTTGTTTTCTTCTGTATACACGTTCGACGATGGCATTTTCTTCGTGCTGTCCCCAATCTCTGTACACTTATTCAGTGAAACACTGAAAACACAACTGAACATGTTCATTGCACTATTTCTTTTCATTAAAAAGAATGAAACCGGTGCCTCATTACAATGTTGCTCCTTCAGTATTCGGGGCTTCGTCGTTTTTTCCTCCTGTTCATGTAGTGATTTTAAGGTCACACTTTGCTCACAACTTTCAAAGTTTAGTCGGGATGGTAGAAAATGTATCTTATATTAACTCTTTATTCGCTACAGAAATATGATCCCCGAGGCTACCACATGGTTCGGAGTATATGGTTCATATACGTATAGTGTGCCAAAAGTCGACTGTGGTGTCTACTTTTGTTCCATTAGTCGACCAGTGTAGAAAAAAAAAGAGTTTAATGCACCAATCATGCCATTACAGGATATAATTATTTGTGAATGAATAGTCATGGGGCTAATATGCTCAAAACAAAAAGCTCTGACTCTGACTGATTCACTGAAAATGGACATGTCTGGCGTGGACAAAAAAGAAAAAATATTGTTTTCTTTTTACGACTTTCAATTTCCCGCATCAAATAGGGGATTAATTGCTTAAAATCTCTGTGAAATAAGGGGTGTTTTCATTCTTTTAGAAATGGGACTATGACGTGAATAGGTAGGAAATCCTTACAAAAGAGAGAGAGAGAGAGGTGCACATACATACACACGAACAGACGCTCGTACACACACACACACCACACACCCACAAACATGCAACAGGTATTTGCACCCAGTCAGCCTCAGTTTCACCGTGTGGAGTTCTGGTTTCACGAAGCTTGCTGTAGCAAAGGTTGACCACAATCTAAGCATTCAGACCAGGAGGAATGTTATTGCAGTTGAAGAGATGTTGCTCGATTTATTATTCCACCGAAGGTGTCTGGTTTAATAATAGTATGAAATTTGCTTTCTCTTCGAAAATGAAGCGAGGGGTGGAGATACAATCGGTTTACAAACAGGTGTGGTGTCGAACAAAAGCTTTTTTCAAACAAAGACATGGTCTCAAAAAAGTCATGGTTCTTTCAGACATTTCAGTTATACTGTTGAGCCTCAGTTCCTCCTCATTCATGAAGAATTGTTATTGTGTTTATTCAAATTTACGTAAACTCCGTAGATTGTCTTTGGCTTTCTTTACGTAGACAACTGCGGATTGTACGACACAAGAGTGAGAGGAAGAAGAATGCATTTTGCGCCATGCTCTTGAAAATGTTTTTCAGATTGCTTTCTAAATACCCACTTATCAATTTTAATGAAAATATGAACACAATGCTTTAATTTTTTGTGCTGGTCAACTTTCCGTACCATCATTTTTTTTTTCTTAAATCGCCTTGATATTTGAATGGCACATAATAGATATCTTTGGATATTGGCGTATTCAAGAATATGGAAGTTTGAATCACAATTTTGATCTCCTTTTGTGCTGAAAAGGGATTTTTGCTTTCTTTTGTTGCAGCTGTGACTTCTTATGAATGCCTGTAGAAATATCCCATAAAACTTTCCTTAATGTATTTACATATTAACATATGTATTTTTTTTTTAAAATATATTTCGCTCTGTATTCATAGTATTTATTTTCTTTACAAAAAATTGATGACATATGCGTCATTGCTTTTGAAGTGATCAGTTTAACATCAGCGCCTACATATTTCTTGATTCTGCACGTGAGGCCATTATATTTATTTTCACCGAACATGAATAAATTGCTTCTCAGTGTTCTTAATCAACGAATCATGCTTATGATATATATATATATATATATATATATATATATATATATATATATATATATATATATACATACATATATATTTATATATACACTACTAGGCCCACTCCTCCAAAGTTCAATATCGCTATTGCACATATCGGTCATTTTTCGATTGGCGATCAGTTATGCTACAATTATTGATGAAAGTAGCATTTTTGTTCAAAGAATAACATATACGCCGTTCTTCCTCATTTTTTTTTCATAACAGTGTTTCATGACATCTTTCGTGGCGTCGTGATACTACAGTTAATAAAAGTACCATTTTTTTCATTAACGAGTTTCGTGGCATCTTGACGAGTTATATGACGTAAAAGTGTCAATGAGATGAGCAAAGAGGAAGATAGGGAAAGATAATGCAGCTAACTGACCATCGTAGAACTCGTCACAAAAATTAACGATTTGCCAAACATTCTTGACAGGATGACCTCAGTATGCGATATACGTGTTGCCTAGGAGGTATAATGTACAGTGTGTATAAAAAAAAGTACGCACTCTGAAAATATCCTCCAAAATCATAATTTCCCAATATTGATATGATTTTCCTTATACAATTGTGGATGAGAGTCTGTTTCATCGGATGACACTATGACTTTTGTATTGACACTATTTTACGCTTGAGTGAGTACTGGCTACTTTTATAGAACTCGCAAAAATTGGTTTGCGCAAAAATGCATCAGCCTTGAATTTGATCAAAGTGCGTATCAGGCAGTAACTGCATGTTCTCTGTTGACTATCAATAATTGATTTGAACAATCATTTAATTCTTAACCGTATACCTGGCAGTGCACACCCACAGTGGCGTATCGAGAAATAGATAAAGGGGAGGGAGACGGGATGCTCCCAAGACAGGGGTTAAATGTATCTGGACAGCTCCGTTCTTGTACAAGTATCATGAGCATACAAAGTTGTTCTGATTTTTCTTCCTGGGCCATTAAGAAGGAGCTACAAAAACTTAGAATCGGTAATGGAATAAATGACTGTTCCAATCAGTTATCGACAGTTAACAGAGAACATGAAGTTACTGCCTGATAGGCACTTTGATGAAATTCAAGACTGAGGCATTTTTGCGCAAACCAGTTTTTGCGAATTTTAATACTGAAAAGTAGCAAGTATTCACTCAACCGTAAAATATTATCAATACTCATAGTATCATCTGATGAAACAGACCCTCACCCATAACTGTATAAGGAAAAATCATATCAATATTGTAAACTTGTGATTTTGGAGGATATTTTCAAAGTGTGTACTTTTTTTTAATACGCACTGTATAGGCTCGGGTTTAGTCGTTTCTCAATGGAAGGAAATGAAAGGAAGCGCCTTTAATACTGCAAGTTTGGTTTCTTTCAATTACAAAATAAATGTCTTTTATTTTTTAATTACTTTTTTTTGGGGGGGGGCCTGCACGTAACCCTTTCAGCCTTTTTCTCTCTTCCTTCTTTTCTTTTTTCATTTATCTTCCTAACTTTCTTTATTGTTCTTGTAATTTGTCTCTATTTTTTACCTGACACTTCTAAAAGGCTTTTTACCTACTTAACGTTTATTCATGCACAGTAATAATTAGGCCACCTTTATGTTTATTGGAGAAAAAAAAAGAAGAACATTTCTGCGTTGGTACGACAATTATATTGTATCACTTAAAATAAGGGATTAGAATGAAAATGCAGTCAAGAACGCCAAATTAATCAATTTTTAATCAATCAATCTATCACTCAATCATTCAATTAACCATGTAATGTGGTTTTGATGTGTCTGTGTATTGTGAATACTGTGCTTAAAAAGATAATGAAGTAATTATACATTAACAGTCCTCACTCATGCATAAATTAAAGCAATGAAATCACTAAAATTATAGAAAATTGCCACAAAATTCCTGGACTATCATAACATAGTCATAAACTTATGGCAAAGAGCAATTTGTTTGAATCGGAGTACTTATTCGGACTGCTGGTTTAATTTTCCCTCTTCTTTCAATTTAGCGCAAGTCATTTTTCACACTCTGGACAAAAACACTCAGTGTTCGCCCAAGCGTGAACGAAAATTTGTTTTGTTAGTGGCACTTGATAGATGATGGATGACTATTGGGCATCTATCGACGTGAAGAAAAAAAAATCTAAATATTTTGAAATGTAATTTTGACAGATTTTTTCAAAAGTAACTTTATATATAATGTGAGAAATCAATTGAATTGAATGAGAGAAATAATTTGCGTAGCTAAATTCATTTTCCTCCTTACTGACTTCCTTTTTGTGGAAATAACTGCAGGGTTTGCAAAAACTGTCTCCGCCGGGAGTCGAACCCGGGTCTTTGGCACTGTACGCCAAACGCCTTAACCACTAGACCACGAAAGCGGGTTGAGTGGTATTCGGCTACACCAGGTACAAACACCGACAGGCAGCCCTTGCAACCCTTCGCAGTTAATTTATTCCTTTTCTTTGAGGGACAGGGGAGTATTGAACAATGAAAAGCCGCATGCCTAGCTAGATCCATGGCGGATTCATGTATTAGAATTAATTAATTATTTACAATGTGTGAGAAATTTGTTAAGGCGTTTGGCGTACAGTGCCAAAGACCCGGGTTCGACTCCCGGCGGAGACAGTTTTTGCAAACCCTGCAGTTATTTCCACAAAAAGGAAGTCAGTAAGGAGGAAAATGAATTTAGCTACGCAAATTATTTCTCTCATTCAATTCAATTGATTTCTCACATTATGTAAATTTACCCACGAGAGTTGCCGATGCTATAGTATTAGAACGAATTTCTCACACATTATATATATATATATATATATATATATATATATATATATATTGAATCAGGCTTATGACGTTTTCCCTGGATTGACAGCATGTCGTCTCTAGCATTCATTTCAGGGAGAATCAATTGTGCCTATATGACTGTTCTAAAATGATGAGACGTGGGACGTGGTAAAAACGGAGGCATTGATCAAAGAGGTAATATGCTCAGTTGTCGTCCCATGTTCTCTCAAGTGCAACTCTTGCATGTTAATCAGTCGCTTTCTACAGTTATTCAACGAAGGCGCCAGCCTTTGAGAGAATTCCACCACATTACATGAATACCATTGCCTTTCGATCCGTCTCGCAAGACATGATTGATAATCCACATTTCTGTTAAAAGCTACCCGTAAAGCGCCTCTGAATCACCAACTTATCACATCTATTAATGTGAGACGTAATGGAGGAACAGTGTATATTGGATCTAATGCAATCGCTCATTCTCATTTTCTTCAAATTTTCCATGTCTTTAGCAGAGTATCACTTACATGACCAAGCAGGGGGTTTTTTTCTCTCGATTATTCGATACTAATCACCGAAGAATCGGACGCTACGAATGGTTCAGTCAACTATAGATTTGACGCCCAACCCTTCCAGGATGTTAACCTTAGAGTAGAGTAATAATGTTTCTTCTGTCCCACCAGATACCTGACCACTTTACTCTTATTATTATCACCCGAGGCAAGAAATGTCCTTTCCTTCAATCATGTCCATGTGACTACAGGACGTCACTCCGTATCTCTTTACTCTCTATGATGCAAGAACTCGATATTTTTAGAATCACAAGGATCCCTATCATTATCCATACGGATACTGTGGTTCTTTTTTCTTTCTTTCTTTTTTTCATGCACGAGAGTAGCGCGCCAGTAATATAACTTCTTACGATTATAAATATGTAGAAACTGAGAAATAGAAATATTCATGAAAAATAAGTACGATTGCTGGCGATATTCAGACTTGTGTCTAGCCTCGTTCATACAATCGTATCCTAAAAATGATTATGAAGGCTTGTTTGGGGGCTTTTGTTTCTCTTTTAATTGGATGACATTTATACTGTCTCCTCGAAATATGCTCCAAGCAAACAGTCGTTCCGAACTTATTGTGCTATTTGTGTATTCCTTAGAAGATCACACTGCACTTTACCAACTCCTGCTATGACTTGAAATATTTGAAGTTGACTTTTCGAGTATTATATCGAGAATTCCTCTCATAGGCACAGGATTTCCAGATTTTATTACTTATATCGCTTACTTGCAGGAAGGCATAAAGAAAAATACATTTTGTGTTCAAATGATTTAATTATAAACATAGAAAATAACATCTCTCATTTACATATAACAATCAGAAGTTCCCTCAGTCACACAAAAAAGTATAAAAGCGTCTCATGAAACTTGTAAACAGGCGTAAAAATGACAAATTGCCTGTGGATTTTACTATTTAGTTTCCTTCAGTTCTGTTTCATCAGAATTTGATATATCTCATACAAGTTGATGCTCAGTGTAGTTACTCCTGCTTTGTGGATAAAGGTACCTCATAACTGTGGTCATGATTATGTCATGATTATTGTATTGATGAAAGTGTATGTCATGCCATTAAGTATATTCGATGAAGTGTCATAACCTGATATTCGCTACTATATAGTGAACCATACATTCCGAAGGTGCATCTGGGAAAATGTTGACCCCAGGTGCCTGTTGCACAAAGAGTTGCGTTTAAACGCACCGCTTAAAATCAAACGCAAGTCCTGAATGCGCACTTCTGATTGGCTGAAAGTAAAGTTGCGTTTGATTTTCCTGAGTTGCGTTCAAACGCAAGTTTTGTGCAACGGGCCCCAACAAACACGATCACCTTTGAATAGTCGTTTTCGCGAAAACAAAGGCAGTTCGTGAATAATCTTATTTTTATGCTTCAAAAATGGGATCTAAAATGAATTTTTAATCTTCATGGCGTTAACCGATATTGGTGAATATTGTAATATTCGACCTATCATCCAGTTCTATTTTGCTTCCATTAGTGTTGTTACGCCCATTGAATATCATGCTTGTTTTCATTTCTGTATTAATGCGCATGCGCTGGTCAATTAGTATGATTATATAATATATTTATATACATACACACATTTCATTTCTTTCTCTTTCTTTTTTTTTTTTTTTTACATTTCTCTTTCTCTCCCTTCATAATCCCTACCTCGGCAATCCCTTACATGATTTAATAACCCTTTATGATTTCCCCCTTTATCTTATTTCCACCTTATCCTTCTTCATCTCTCACTCCTTACATCTACCCTTTGACCCCTCATTTATTTGAATACATTGTTTTGTTTTGCTTTAAATATAACATTCATTAACCACACGTGATGTGACGATGTTTTGTTCTATAAATATTTACATAACAATCGCTTGTTTGATCATCCCGGTCTGTCTGTCCGTCTGTCTGTCTGTCTGTCTCTCTCTCTCTCTCACTCTCTGTCTCTCCCTCACCCTCTTTGTCTCTTTATATTTTCATCTGCCTCTTTTTTTTTACGTTTTGTTCTCTTGGACATGTTTTTCTTTTCATTTAACCGAATCTATACTTGAAATTACCCGCAAAAAATTTATATTTACAATGGAAATCTCTTCTGAAATTACATTTTTGCTCCATTCTGTGAATCAAAATAAAACATACTATGCTCTGTCAATCCAATTGCTTTTACTGTAATCTTGTCTTTGCATGTCCTACTTTCCTGCCTACCTTCTAAATTAACGCTTCACCCCCCCCCCCCTCCTTTTTTTTCAATTCAAGCTACACCTTCCTTGCATCTTTTAATGATTTCATTCGCTCTGAACTTTTGTTTGCTGAATTTTATTTGCTCCGATTTTTTTTAAATATTCAAATATCGTTTTCTCTGAAAAATAATAATAAATATCATAACTCCTATCCCTACCCCCTCATGCTTTATATCGTCCTCTTGACGTCACCAAAATCCCGCCCAATCAATGCAGCAACGGGAAGTCACATGGGAGTCGGGAATGAAGTCGCATGAGCTGCAACGCTTGAAGAGTCGCACAGAGCTCCCTGATGTCTGTCGACGAGACTGTGTATGACACCGCATCATTTGGTTCTAAAGGGAACAAAAAATTGAACGTTGGAAACAAATCTGGTAAATTGGACTGGACTGTAAAACAACATCAGGATAATTGAATGGATTTTAGTGTCACTTAGGCGATCAAACCTTATCAGTCAAATTCAGGTGGATAATAAGGAGGGGGTATGCGTATTAGAACGGGCAATTATATTGTGTCTATGGAAGGAAATGGATGAGGCTTACTATTGCTCGTGAATGTCGTTGAATATGCTTATGTATCTGGGTATCGACTTTGGAAAACGGGGGTCTACACACAATGGTGTTAACTACGTACAGTTAGATACGGAATGAGTGCCCATAAACATAACATGATGCTTTCTCAAGTTTTCAACTAGGAGGTTACAAGGATATACCATCAGCCACTGAACCTGATGCACTACTGAATGATGGAGGTTTATTAAATTTTAATTTATTGAAGAATACTCTACATGCACAACATTAACGCTTTTTATGACGTACGTTAGGACTATAAGCATGAATAGTGACATATTTCAGATCATGTTTTTTTTTTAACAAAGACTTGAGGCTGAAATGACGAATATTCTGGTAAAAAGAGAGAGAGAGAAATGAAAAAAAAAAATCAATATTGAAATAATTATATTGAGTAGATTTTGAAAGTAATATTTTTTTCCTTAATCCTAATTTTTATGTAATGATTACTTTAATGATGATGTTGCTCAGTGCATCGACCAATATACCTTGTTAGGTTGATAAGCCAGTTCGTAATTACAATTTGCGCATGTGCAGATTAAGGTCATTTGTACCGAGTACAATTGACCTTTAAGGGGGTACCCAATGCTGAAACAATGTTAGTTCATTTAAAAGATCACGATTTTATTAGCAGAAAATCATCTGCCTTAAGTTTTTAAAAAATTCGTGTTGCCAGAAAAATCCCCGAAATATGGTAAGACTTCAGGATATTTTGGCCCCTCAGCTGTGTCCCAATTTCAGCTAGGTAACCACAATGACGTCAAAGTGGTTACCCAGGTTCGCGTATTGCAGATGTGTTGCGCGCTAGACTGTACAAAATGCATTACACCTTGCGCGCATTTTGCTATAATTGCGCGACAAGGTAACCACTTTGACGTCATTGTGGTTACCTAGCTGAAATTGGGACACAGCTGAGGGGCCAAAATATCCTGAAATCTTACCATATTTCGGGGATTTTCTGGCAACACGAATTTTAAATTTTTTTTAAGGCAGATGATTTTCTTCTAATAAAATCATGATCTTTTAAATGAACTAACATTGTTTCAGCATTGGGTACAAATCCCCTTAATACGCTGTCATTTTGTGCGCACCATGATGCGCGCACCAGTATGATTTTTACTTGTGAAACAAGTAGTGCGTCCACCAACACAAGCGTACAAATTGGGGTCATTTCAGGGTCATTTGTACCATGAACTATTCGAATTGGCTTATTAGGGGGGATGTAAGATAGCATTTTCTCCTTCTTATACAGTCTTTCATGTATATAGCTTATTACATAGGGATATTACAAAGGTTTGAGAAAATTATTAAGCAAACAAATTGAATTTCGGATATATAACTTCCTTTGTGTTAGAAGTCGCTTCATTGATACATTTTTCTATTTGTGATGACCTATGTTTTAATGTGGTTCTACTATAGTTTATATTATTTTTGTGTGGGCGTGTGCGTGTGTGTGTGTCATGCAGAAAATGTTTCTTTGGTTATATTATATGCTGCGATACCCTAATGACCTACTTTTTGTGAACAGCGATTTTTTTTTTCTTAAGTATTGCATGAAGCTTTTTTTTTTAAAGTACAGAAAACCCAGTACGATAGAAGTTTCTGTATAGTTTTCTGTAAATATCCAGTAATTTAATTTTGAAAGTTCTATTTCACATATCATTTATGATCAAATTTGTCATATTTCCTTATTGATTTTGAGTTTTATATTAAAACATGAAAAGTATGCATCTCTGCGATGCCTTATTAAAAAGGTGTGATGGACCGATGTTGAAATAGCCTTTCTTTAGCTGTTGTTGGTTTTGGGGGGGATGAAATGGGCTGAATATAAGAAAAAGGAAGAAAGTTACAACACGTCACGAGGATATTGTACTTTTGAATGAAAGTCTGAAGAGAGGAGAGATGGAATGATACATAGCTAAAGAAATTGTGTGCCAATCGGATATCTAAATATGTGTTTGGTTTTACCCAAATTGGAGGGTAAAGAGTTGGAGGGAGACATTGAAGATTGGTCGAAAAGGGAGGATTGTGAGAATTAAGGAGAGTCGACAGAAAACGGAAGAGACAAAGCATTGACAATTGGAACTACGGGTTGAACTTGAACATGTAACTTTATCCTAATCTCTTAAATATGATCGAAATCATAATTAACGAGCTGTGTGTTTCATTTGATTTTTTTTCTCAATGTATTGTTATCTCGCGCAAATGTGATAAATTACAATGCATTTTTACCTTCTCTAATCGCTAATCGATAACGTTACTCAAATCTTATTTTGAAAAATGTAGTGCTTCATGCATTAGATTTTTATGAAACATACCATTAATATCAAACGAATACATGGAACATGACAAATGACAGATTGAAGTATTGTTAATTTTAATGATTTTTCGCAGGTTTCCTAGGTTGAAATGAGTGTGAATATACTTTCTCGCCACATTTATTTTCTATGCACACTTTCATTATCCTATTATTGTGTATTTGTAGGATTACAAACATCTATAGTATTGCCATGAATTATGTTTTTGTTCGGTTGCGAATAACTTACGTAAAAAAATTTTGCCTTTCCCCCTTCTTCATCTGTAACTTCACAATGTGGAATTTTAATGAATATATATAATACATATATTTTTGTTTGCCTTTTAATACATCGTCATTAACGATGATTATTGCTATCCACTCATCCCTAAGCATTGGAGAGAAAGTATGTAACTTTTTGCTAAAGCTCTCTTTTGAAATGTGTTATTAATGTATTTTACAGTTTAATACATTATTAATGTATTTTACAGTTTCGGATGGCACAGTGTCGGCAACTGATATGATGTAAACTGCGAATTCATATTCAATATTAAATTTGTTTTTATAATTTGATATTGACCGTGGTTGTAAATCCCTTTGAAAGATTGTATATTAAGTTTGAACAACACATAACGTGGTACAAAAGTGTCCATCGAAAATTCCTGAACGACCGACATCTTATTTTTGTGGCGCTTCATATCGCTACCATGTATTTTTTGGAAGGGATGTTTCATGATTCAGGTTATAAGTCCAACCACATAAAAAATGGGGATAACCAATTCAGGGGCGGATCATGGATACATGCCCCCCCCCCAAAAAAAAGAAGTCTGCTTTATTTTATACATATTTGTAATTATGCCAATGAAAAATACGATGACATTTTTCGTTGTTTGTTTCTTGCCAGTTATTTAGACATTATCTCAATCTTGCCCCCCCCCCCCCCCCCCGAAAGAATCCTGGATCCGCCAATGTTATTATCGTAAATTTGGGGTAAATGCACTAAAGAGTGTATGGTCCCAGTCCTTATAAATTTTAGGTGCAACAATTTTGCAGGAAAACTGTTACCACATTATAAACTGAATGCAACTTCCTTTCATCCGTTCTCAGCTTGCCGGTATACATACTTACTGCTTTAATTTATTTTTACAGATTTTGAATCCTTAAAAAGTCCACGTATACATAGTATACATTGAGTCGTTTGATATGTTCAGTTAGGACTACTTGATCTGAAAATTACTTCAAAGTGAAATCTTTCTTCCGAGATATAAGTTGATTCCTAATAGTTTCCTGATGTACTCATGGTATACGCTCAGTTTCCTTTGAAGCTATGATACAATTGATACTATTCTTGTAAATGATGTTAATAAACAACTAGAACCTCTATTCTGAACATTCACAATTCGTGTTGCCTGAATTCTTATTTATTTTGTAGGTGTTTGTGAATGAGATGTTGACTTAAAAGGCCCCTGCAACCCAAACGCAACCCAAATGCAAGTTTATTGCTGTTGATGTGCAGGGATGCATACAACTAATATTCTGTTATTCAAACATCTAGATATGTCTCATAGATTTTGGAATGTTTTTTGAAATAATTTTCCAAACCTCCTAAGCTCCACCCTAAAAAAAAGCTCCAGATCTCATTCCTGCAATGGCATCATTTGTCAATCATCAGCCAGCTACACTAACATTCTACAAAAGACAGTGGAATATAACTTCCCCCAGCTCAGCACATGCTCACAATAGAATTGCATGCTTTCAAACAATACCTCCTCATTACCATTCTTTTCCTGGTGATGCTACAGCATGTCTGACATAGCAACTACTATGTAGGCATTGTATGGTTTATAAGAACAGATGGTCATCTCTGGCAAAGCTACATGCCAAGGTCTCTCCTCAGCTCACAATGATTGACAGATGATGTCACTGCAGGAATGAGATCTGGGACATTTTTTTTTAGGGTGGAGCTTAGCAAGTTTGAGAAAATGATTTAAAATTTAAAAAAAAGAAAGAAACATATTTAGATGTTTGAATAACAAAATGTAAGTTGTATGCATCCCTGCACATCAACAGGAATCAACTGGCATTTGGGTTGCAGGGAACCGTGATCGGGGTATGTCTAATGGGTCATTACTTCTAGGATAGTTCCTGGAAATCTGGTTAGTTGCCAGTGTTTTCTTATGGGCGTGTACCTGTGTGGGTGGGTGTGTTTGGTAAAGAAAGGTGGCGTTCCAAGTCATGAATGTGTAAATTGTGTGTGCGAGGGTGTGTTTGCCTGTGTGCGCATGTGTTTGTGTTTGAAAAAAAAAATTGTGCGTGTTTGTGTGTGGGGGGTGTCTTGGAATATATTCATACAAGTAAAGACATTCATCGCGTAGAAATAATCCACTCGGATTTGGATGGAGGGCTTATTTTCTTAACCGTGGGAGCTTTGCCTGTTTGGAGAGACATGTTAACTTTGAAAATTTATAAGCAAAGTCTTCCCTTTTTTTTCACCTGTATCCACTATCATGTTCCTCATTGATGTTTGTTCATGATGAGGGAAAAACTGGCCACCTGTCCCTCAGGTATTAGAAAGTACCCCTTTCAAATGTATTTCCCTTTCACCCTAGGATGGACATCTTTTCAGCCGAAAGTAATTCTGCTCAGGAGGGCACAGGCGCCCGTTCCCCTGTCCTTGCCCTACCCCTAACTAGTATGTGTTACTGCATATAGATCATGCTATTGCTGAATAAATATCACCGTTAAAACCTTGTTTATGATGTTTTAAAGGTTACATTAATTTCCTGTCATATGCAGGTAAGGTAATCCTTAGGTCTTACTCCAAATCTGTCAAAAATAAGTTTTTAATGCATACATTGATCATCTTTACCAAATGAGTAGTAGAGAAAATTAGAATTTGATGTGATCAGAATAAAAAATAATAACAATAACAGTCAGACCCAACTTCGGAAAACCGAGCACAGGTATATACACTGAAAACGGTGTATGAATATAGAGCCCTCATCGTTCAGTGTGAGGCAGTGTGTACAAAAGGCATGGGGAAAATCTTGCAAAGTCAACCAGCCAACAATATACAAATTTTTAAAAATAATGCTGCGTGTCTATTTTCTTCAAAATCCTTGAATGATTCGTCTTAATGAAATGACTTTCAAATGACAAAGGTTTGAAATAAAAATATCCGCCGAATTATTTTTGAAAAATATATTATCAACAGCAGGTCGACATTGCACGATTTTCCCTATGCCTTTTGTACACACTATCTCGCACTGAACGATGAGGGCTCTATATTCATCTTGCTCCATACGCCGTTTTCGGAGTATATACCTGTGCTCGGTTTTCCGGAGTTGGGTCTGACTGAATAAGCTTTTTCAAAGCCTTTCACGTGGAATTAACTCCTAAGAGATTTTAAAAATTATAACTCATGGAGAGAGTTTTAGCAGACAATTTAAAAAAAAAAAAAACTCCCATCAGTGAATCATCCGATGTTAACAGTTATATCTTTATCAAATTAAAGTTTATAATATCTCATGTTAATATTTACATTAAAAATGATTCATTTAGAAATTGTGTATATACCTTTTCTGACTTGCATTGCAACTTGTCATTGATGACAAATTTTTATGAAACAGGGCCCAGGGCCTAATTTTCTTCGTAGGCTTCGTTAGTGTAGCCTATTAGTCTAATAGGCTTTGACCTACATAACCCAAAATCTAATCTAAGATTAGATTTTGGGTTACGTAGGTCAAAGGTCAAAGGTCACAGAGGTCAAATTTGAAATTTCGGGTGTTAGCCTTGTTAACGTGAGATCTCAGGGAACCATTTGAGGTATGAACTTCAAACTTTGTACTATTATGTATTCCCATAGGAAGATGATCTGATTAGATTTGGGGTACACACAGGGGCGGCGCTACAGGGGGGGCAGAGGGGGCGACCGCCCCCCCCCCCCTATGATTTTTCAAGTAGTGAAAAAAGAAAAGAAAAAGAAGAAAAAAAAAAGAAAAAAGAAAAGGAGGAAGAAAAGGGAAGAAAAGGGAAGAAAGAAGAAAGAGGAGTATTAAAAAGAGAAGTCTTAAACATATAACTCTATATTACCCCTGTTATTTAATGGAGAAAAAATATGACGTCATCTTTAGGTCGTCTTGCCCCTCCTATCAAAATACCCTGGCGCCGCCCCTGGGTACACAAGTTAAAGTTCAAGGGTCACAGGGGTCATTACTGACATTTCAGGTTTTAGCCTCATTAATGCGACATGTCAAGAACCATTTGAGGTATGATCTTCAACTAGGTGCTAGTATGCATCACTGTAGTAAGACGAAGTGATAAGATTTGAGGGGGGGGGGTAAATAGTTGAAAGGTCGAAGGTCACAGAGGTCATTAACTATAAAATTTCAGGTATATAGCCTCCTCATTGCAATATCTCTTGAACAATTTGAGCCATTAACTTCGAACTTGGTACAAGTATGTATCACCATATTGAGACAAATTGATTATAATATTGTTTACTTACGTCAAAGGTCAATAAGGTCAGTGTGCATTAAAAAATTAAAGATTTTTTAGGTTTGTTATCACCATATCAACTATTTTGTATACATGACTGGAGGAGAGAAGGTGATCGGACTTACGGTGTGTTAGGTCAAAGGTCAAAGAGGTCAATCAACAACAGTAATTGTAGGCTTCTTATTCTGGTTATTACAATAATGCAAGTACATTTTGAATCATGAACTTACATGAATAAAAAAAAAAAATAGGCGGAGGCATATAGTAGACGCAGTCGCATTTTTCTCGTTAAACGATGTCATTCTTTCACAAGCGCAAAAGACGGTATATGTCACTGACGCTGTCCTAACCTTAGCAAAAGACGCCTCATGTAAGGAGGGCTTAACGTGACAAAGAAGTGACACGTGATTTATTTCAAACCCAGTGTCAACCAATGTTTACCGGTTATAATCACCGTAGTTCATTACATTGATGGAGTCAGGGGCGTCGCTAGCGGGGGGGGGGGAGGTGTCACACCCCACTCAAAATTGTCGCCAAATGCTCCATCTCTGTCGGAAAAAATAAAAGGAGGGGGGTGAGAGAGGGGAGAGGAAAGAGAAAAGAAAAGGAGAAAAGAGAAAGGATAAGAAAAAAAAGGAAAAGGGAAAGGAAAGGAAAACAAAAACAGAAAGAAAAGAAGGAAAGGAAAGGGAAAGGAAATAAAAGGAAGTCTGCGATTTTTAAAAATTATTTTTTGTGGGGGGGGGGGGGGTAGAGGGATTACAGTGTAAGGGCGCAGCATTTTGTTGGCAAATTTGGGTATCACACCCTACAGATTTGTCGGCAAATTTGGGTGTCACACCCCTCCCCCCCCCCCCCCCCCCCGTTCAAAATGTTCTAGCGACGTCCCTGGGTGGAGTGCAACTACTTCCCAAAATTGTGGTTAAAGGAAAATGAAATAAAAGTGAGTTGATTGGATATTACCGCAGAGGATGTTTAACACGTGCTTTCGATCGAATCTCCCCGTTCCTAATTTCGATAACACCGTTCACCTGATCCACGATTTTTCGTACATTTTAGATTGACTGGCGAAATCGCTGTCTAAATGTTTTGCGATACGAGTCTTGCGATCGACGTGATCGATAAGGAAGGGCTAGAATATCAGCAATCGAGATGTCCGATGGTGTATCGGATGATCAGTCACTGGAATATAAGAAGTAGAGGTGTCGTAGTCGAGTGGTTTAACTCTTTCAGGACAAGAATTATTCAAGGGCTAAACTGATCACATTTTATTCTTCAAATTGGCAAAATTAATATTTTTCTTTTAGTGCTACATGGTTCTAATAAGGTGTAATGTCTTTGAAAACAATACACATGGTTAGAAATATGTCAAAAAGTTGAAAAAATGCCAATTTTGATAAAAAACAATGATTTTGAACCTGTCAATGTGTTGCCAATTTAAGGATCTCAAAGTTAATTCTCGTTTTTAAAATTCCTGGCATCAAACGCAATATGGTCATGCAATTAAAATGGACATAGTGTGTGTAGAAAATTTTGCTCTTTCACCTCATGCATCTGGTATATTTTTTAGAGCTCTGAATCAAAAGTTATTGAGCCAAACCACAAAATGTGGTCAATTGTCTTGAAAGGGTTAAAAACACTTGACTGGCCAAATGCGAAGATCGTGGTTTTGATCTCCGGTACGGCACTTATACCCTTGAGCATAGCATTTTATCGACATTGCTCTTTTAATTAAATAAATGGTGTTTTATCTACATTGCTCTTTTATCGTAGATTAAATAAATGGTGTGTTATTAACATTGCTCTTTTATCGTAAATTAAATAAATGGTGTTTGGCATATCAATTTTTGTTTCTTAAAAAAAAAGAAATGTGAACAAATGTAGAGGGGATTATGAGAAGTAGGTCAAGGTTATGTAAAAGTAAAGCCCGAATAACTTTATGTTGATAATCAAATATTCCAAGGTGTGTCTTTGATGTCAATCAATCGGTATGCATACATAGTATTTTTTAAAGAAAAAAAAAATACTCATACAGGGAATCAACTGACCAATCGCAGGCATGGCAGGAGACGGGGCTTAGGTTACTTGGTATATGATCATGATCATGCGTACATATAATTTCCATATATATATAAAATATGGCTTGTGTAAATTTTCACGATTTTGCAATAAAATCATTTCGATTTCTCCACATAGTCTCCTTCTTTTTCTTCTTTATCTATTTTTTTTTCTGGTTTGTTCATTTCATTTTTCCCTTTAGTTGTCATAATAGTTTCCCTTTTGATTTTATTGTTCGATGTTATTTCTCTTTTGTATATTACTGTATTTTATCGAATTAATTTTTAATACATCTTTTAATTGATGTCTGTAATTATGTCAATTCAATTTGTTTTCAATAGCTGCTATTTTAAAGGTGGTTTTTATCCCCCCCAAAAATGATCAAATACAAATACAGTATATTGTACTATCCTACTTTCTCTAATTGTGCGATACCCTCTAGAGTCACTTGGTCATGACTAACCAGCACCTCTCAAATTGTCCCTTAACACTTTTTTTGAGTAGGAACATTAGGGAAAAAACAGCTTGAAACATAATAAAATGTCCCTACAGCTATACCAATGATTAAGCTGGAAAGTGCTTGAAGGCAATGTTCAGTATTCCAAAAAATATAAAAACCTTTCGCTTTTAGTAATAATGTTAGAGGACGTGACCTGTAAACCTTAGGTATATTCGAAGAGTGCGAAACGAAATATTTACAAATGCTATACATCAGAGAAAACAATGTTCAGTAAGGGCTAATACATATATCAAGAACGACGGTCGAAGGGGGATGAGGGGTCGCTTTTTATTAGAAATGTAAAGGTAAGATTGCCCCTCAATCTGAAATTTAGAAAGTCACTCCAAAGAAGACTTGTTTTAAAATGCAAATTGTTTTCGCTAAGTCGCAACGCTCCCTCTAAAATATAAGAAATGCAATATAAGATGGTATACAAAGTATTGTAAATTATCACTGTAGAAGGCAAAATCTTCTCATGCAGGTGGGGGGGGGGGCTGTATCTTCATTTTATCATTTTAGGCACTCTGTCGCCCCCACCCAGCCGGTCAAGACTAAAATTCGCTGCCCCTGAACACGGACATGTTCGATCCCAGTGCACGGTGTATTTTGTAGAAAACACTTGTGATTATCGAGTAACTTATTTTTATCTCTGTATAATCTTATACAGAGTGGAAAACATAATATAATCAATAATTGTTTATAGTTAAAGAAAAAAAGGGGGGTTCCATACATTCTTTCTTTCCATGAAACCTAATATATATAGTAAAATAGATCATCTTTGGGACACTGTAGCGATTTCCTTACTCAGCTCCTCACCTTCACTCACTCTGCACCCTCCCCTCCCCGTTCCCTCTCACTTCATCGATCTTCTACTTGTTGTATCTGTCCTCGACTTGAAGTAATCGGTGGTGAACGGAAGATGGACAAGGAGCAGTTCGGGTACCTGATACTTTCCAAGCTTCTCGTCTTCATTTTTTTTTAAACAACGTTTGTCGATACTCGTATTCTGGTTTCCTGACGAACACAGTTATTTTCCTGGGCTTTATATTTTTCTTACCTATTTTTTTCCAGCACGCGTGGTTGTTTTCCAAACTTGCTTTTACTGTATATACCCAGCTTCCCGGGTCTTCCCATTTTCCCCATGATCGCTGGCACCCGGATTTGAAAAGTGAGGGGTCAAGCTGAGGACTCCCTCCCCCTCCCTTTTTTTTTTTTTTTTGTTTTGTTTTGTTTTGTTTTTTCTTTCCTCTAAAGAATTAAGATTAATGACATTTTCTTTGGGAATATTTTTCTCTCCGGACCAGTGGATGAGTAAAGCATCATTTTACCAGCCCTCTAAAAACGCGTTTGGGGGAGAGGGGGTAGAGATAGGAGCGAATTTTCCTCCAGATCCAGAAGTAGAAATTGAGTCACTTTACCAGCGCCCCCCCCCCCCTCCCCAACTCGGTCAGTCGTCAGTAAGTCATAGTAAGGTTTATTGTTATTGCCAAAGCATGAATATAAATTAAGATTTTTTTTTCTACCACAAAGAAAAAATGATTATAGACCATTATTGCTTTGTTCAGAATTTTCCGAATTATCTGCTCTTAGTGATACTAATTGGGGAACCCTGTTCCACACCAGCAACTCCATTTGTGTAACACTAACTTTCTGTAAAACTGGGGATGTATCATAATTTGAATTTCCCATATAAAGAAATAATAATACGGTATATTAGTTTACTTACGAGTCAAAGTGTTAAATAATGATCTAATCTTAACTGATCTTATTTTGTTTGGCTCGAAATCAAATCTCGCAAAGATACAGGAGTTTACCATAACTGTGTCAGATTCAGTCCTTAGTTCCTCATCGCACTGTCGTGACCTTGGCGTCATGCTAATTCTTCTGTGTCACTGTCAACTCATGTGTCTAGTATTTGTAAGTCAGTCAGATATCAGTTAAGAAATCTAGGCTTCATTCGCAAATACTTAAATTGGTCAGCTACTGAGAAACTTGTCCATGCTCTTATTTCCTCGCGATTAGATTTTTGTAATTCCATGCTATATCAGCTCCCTAACACACAAATTGTCCGACTCCAGAAATTGCAAAATACTGCCGCACGTAGTCAGTTGTCAAATGGTACTTAGAATGCAACTTTGTGATGATTTTTGGAAGCATATATTTTTGGAAAGGTAATGTTATAAGTAAAACCATGAACGTTGTTTCCAAATTTTGAAATGGGTCTAAAGTTACTTTTCAGGCATGTTTTTAAAGTGGATTTGGCGCTTTTTATGATTTTTTAAATTATTATGTCTAAATATCATTCTTTACTACATCAGTGATGTAAATTCCTAACCTATTGATAGGAATACTATTGCGGATGATTTTCGAGAAGAAATTATGCAGAAAAATACAAATTTAAAGCAAATTATGTAAGTTTTGTAATTTCATATTTCAAACGCCCTCTACGATATTTACAAAACTTGGTAGTCTGCTCGCGTTATTATTTTCGACAGTTATCAAGTTAGATCGAAGAGTAAAGTGATGGGAAACTATTGATCCATAGGCACCGGAAGGGGGCAGAAGGGGCATATGCCCCATCCCCTATATTTCAAGTTGGGGAGGGGGCGAAATCGATTTTTTTGTGTGTGTGTGTGCAATACTGCGATGTATAACAAGGTTTCTTTGCTCTAAAATGCAAACCTCCAGTATTTCAACATTCCATCGAATATTAATATATTATGTTGTGTTCATC
This sequence comes from Heliocidaris tuberculata, assembly GCA_025618425.1. Taxonomy (NCBI): domain Eukaryota; kingdom Metazoa; phylum Echinodermata; class Echinoidea; order Camarodonta; family Echinometridae; genus Heliocidaris; species Heliocidaris tuberculata. The sequence goes on from CM046835.1 coordinate 30,770,058, forward strand.
AACAATGGAGAAACCCTGCCTACCATAGGTATTGAAGGCAAGGAGGCAGATGCTTTCATCTATCAAAGGTTAGGGGTAATATTTTTGCACCCCAACAAAAGAGTAAATAATTTTGCAGTTTTGCAATCAGTTTTCTATTGCTCTAAAAGGCAAATTCCATTCCAAAACGTAATTTTCCTAACTTGGACGCTATGTTCCTTTACATACAGATGGAGATAGAAGTAGTTTATTTTAAGACCGTGACTGTCTTCCAGAGGCGCCAAAAGTGAGGGGATGACATCTAAAGAGGATCGGAAATTATTTTTGCCCCCCCCCCACTCCCGCGCCTTCACAAAGCAATGCTTTTGCACGTGGGTTTCAACATGCAATCATAAATTTTTCTTGTTTAATGTAATTGATTCTGCCCCCCCCCCCCTCTATAGGCTCCCTCGCAAGGCAAGAAAGAAAAGAAAGAGAGAGAAAAAAAGAAGAAAGTAGATTACATGAAATAATTGTGATGTATGACCATGCATAATAAGCTTCTTTCGCTCTAAGATGAAAATTTTCAATAATAATAAAATTTGCTTGCTCATTTGCAGAATAATGGTCGTAGTGTTTCTTGTATTCTGTACATCCTGTCTAACACAATGCTCCCGAAGTGGTGGGAGGGGGCAAGTCCCTTTGAAGTATAACAATTTATGAAAAATATTTTAGCCCTCTAAGATACACATTTTCAACGTTCATAAGATCTAAAATTTATCACTCGGTCACTACGCTCCCTCGCATACTAATAGATGCAGTATTTCTTAGGCCTGTAGTAAAACTGTAGAAAACCATTCTACATGTAGGTATGGACTGTTGGGCAGGGGTTTTCCTCTTTAAATTCGGAGAAGGCAAACTCGTTTTGCTCCTGCATGCCCCTGAAAAAAAAAAAATTATAGGCCTATTGAATTTCATAAATTTTGAAGTTAATTGATGTAGTGTTGTACAATATCTCTTCGTATACCGTAATCGCCCAAAGTGAGGGAGGGCGGGGAGAAAGAGGAGTGAAACAAAATCAATTTCGCCCAACCCCCCCCCCCCCCCACAAGGCGGAAAAGGGGAACGATGCATAAGTTTTCGAGTACAGTATGTGTACAAAGTACTCTAGATGGCAATATTTCAATACTAAATTACTAAGAGATCATTTTATCTCTTGATCGCTTTGCTCTCTCTCTCTCTCTCTCTCTCTCTCTCTCTCTCTCTCTCATGAAAACCAGTAGAAACTCTGTCTATAAAGGTCGGCCTATGCTCTATCTTCTGTAAATTGATAAGTTTGAAGTAGACAGCACTTCGCCTTTGTGTTTAAAAGTATTCTTTAATGCAAAAAAAAAATCAACATCACCAGCTTTTTTCGCCCTGTCGTTCCGCTCCCTCGTCTGATAATAATTATACAGATAATAATGATAGTAATAATTTGGCTTTTTATAAAGCGCTCGTATCCATCACGCTGTGACTCTCATATCTATTACGTATAGTGTTGTCGTCGACACGCCTTCTGTCGACGAGCTTGTCGACAAAACTGTATTTTGATGGGAAAACGACATGTCGACAAAGAATGTTGTCGACATAATATTCAAGCATTACTCACAAATATACGGATTCGTCGGAAAAGTGGGGAAAAGTGTTAAGAAAAATCATTCAAACCGGTAAAACTCTCCGTCCTTTTTAGTTTGATGCGGGCGAGTCATGTCTTTCACAAAAAAGAGAACACCAACATTTCTAGTCGGAGAAGACTTGCACTTTCTGCATAAGTATATGCTATGATTTTGCCGATAAATGTAAATAATTGATATTTTATTTTATTTTGATTTGATGAGTGTGGTTTTGACTAGTAAATCGTGTTTCTTATGGGCAATTTCGTACCGGTGGGTGTATGTTGACTTGAGTGATGACATTTACAGACCAATTTCTTTTTGTCGACAGTTGTAGACAGACGGCTAAAGAATTGACCCGATATGTCGACAAAAAATTGTACTCAACGATCATGTGTTTATGTTAGAAATTATTCAAATAATAGCTGATGTGCTGTAATTTACTTGTGTATCTAAAACAAGCTCTACCCCGCTACCAGCGGAGACAAGTACATGTAACTCGTCTCAGTCCTAATGAGTGATGATGCAAAACAATGGATGCAAAACAATGGATGCAAAACAATGGATAATAACTGCCTTACATTGCGCTTCCGAGAAAGCTTTCAAGAAATACGTATGAAAAAAAAAGGGGTGGGGGTATGCACGTAGTAAGCATAGCACAATTTTGAATGCCTTGTCAAAATCCCTTTGATGTGCCCCCCCCCCCCATCCGAGTGTTTGCCCACCAAATAAGGCGTTTCGGCCCTCCCGTATTGATATATGCTATCATTAGCCTAAATAGAATGACGGTTAAACGATCATCAATGATAATTACTAACACATTTATTCTTTTATTGTTCCATTTCTTTAGCTCTAACCAATTCCTCCAACTTTTTTTTACAATTTCTTCTTTACTCTTCCTTCTCACTTTTTAACTACCAGTATATGTATCTCTGACTCTCCCAAGTCTCTTCTCTTACATGCTTTTTAAAAAGGTTTTCCGTATTTTCGGCACCACTTCATCGTGCCAAATATTACGCTGTACGTGTAACACCTTTACACCTCTGTTCTTCTCTATACATAATTGTCTTACATTGAACTCATTTATAAATAGGCTACTTTTGATATTGTATTTTACTTCCTTATTTTGAAATTCTTATTCATGAAATTTACCCATTTTGCAGCAAAAGTAACTGATATCTAATCATAAGCTTTTTACAATGTGCTATGAAAATCAAAACGTTTGATAAAATAGTTTCCATGTTAGAGCAAACTTGTTTTACATAGTTGTATTGCAAATTATTACATTTTTTGCTGTTGTTGTTTTGTTCTTTTTTTGCTTAAGAGGGGTCCATGGGGGGCGAACATCATCTCGCCCCGATACTTGAGATATACGGGATGGGCCATTTTTTCCCCCCCCCCCCCTCACCTTCCGATGCCATTGGCTCAATAATTTCCTTTACCCCTTCGATCGAACTTGATAACTGTCGAAAATGCTACTACGAGCAGACTACCATGATTTTGTAGTCATCGTTGAGGGCGTTTGAAATATGAAATTAACAAAACCTACGTAATTTGCATCAATTATATATTTTTCTGCATGATTTCTTCTCGAAAATCATCTGCAACAGTATACCTATACATAGGTTGGGAATTTACGTCGATAATGCAGTACAGAATAATATTTAGAAATAATAATTCAAAAATCATAAAAACGCCCCAAATCCACTGTAAAAACACGCCTGAAAAGTAATTTTAAACACATTTTAAAATTTGGAAACAATGCTCATGGTTTTATTCATAACATTACCTTTTCAAAAATGTATGTTTCCGAAAATCATCACAAAATTGCATTCTAACCCCTTTTTTGACCAATTGACAACGGACTAGTATTGTCACTCTTTCTTTCCGTAGAACTCACATCACCCCCATTCTTAATAGCCTTCACTGGCTCCCAGTATGTGACAGAATAATTTTTAAGTTGTTGCTGTTAGTATTCCGTTCCTTGCATGGCTCTGCTCCCTCTTACAACGTGAAGTTGATTTCTGAGTATAAGCCTGTAAGACATCTACGTTCGTCTCATTCTTCTTTATTAGTTGTCCCTAAAACACGCAGTTCCTGGGGGGATTGAGCCTTCTCTCGTGCTGGTCCAATTCTTTTGAACAAGCTCCCACTTCACATCCGTACCCTACCTGCCCTCAGTGATTTTAAAGCTGCTCTCAAAACTCACCTTTTTTTCTAGACAGTTCCCTTAACTAATGATAATGTAATTTACTGCACCGAAACATTCACTTTGTTCTCGCAGAGGCGTCGATTCGTTCGAAATGGACGGAGCATTGGAGGGGCAGAGCATTGTTCACAAACAATGCTTCCCCCTCCAATTGCTTTTGTCTATACCGAACGAATCGACGCCTCTGTGTTCTTGTACTTTAGCTTAAGATATTAATTCCTTACTTTGTGTTGTACATTATTATTTTGATATGTATGCTGTATTGCATTCCTTCTTTAGTGTATTTTAATTATTTTGTTGTAAAGCGCCATGAGCGTCATACTTGACGGATACCGGCGCTATATAAATATCCATATTATTATTATTATAATCGTAAGAAACCTCATGGACTAATAAAAAAGATATTGCAAAAGTTAGGCACTATGTATTACAACGCTACCTTTGTGGAACATGAGCGACAAACATAATGATTTTGTTTTTAAATAGACGTTTTGGCAGTGGATAGAGAAACGTACTTCGGTTCCTCAAATACTACGAGTACTTTTACATGTCCTCCCATGAAAATATATGTATGTTCTATAATCAGAATTAAGATAGAACATATTATGAACGAAAGGAGAAGTTAAAGTAAGATTTCAATTATAATTTAATCGCCAATGGAAGATTCTCTATTATCATTATCGGTCTCTATACACAATTCTTGTATATCAACAATTCATAAACTTTTATTCTGTCTCCGATTTATCTGAATCTTTCATTAATCCAATTCATTTTTTTCTGCTAACGCTCATATCCACTTGATTTGAATGGCAATCCCACAAGGGGGCAATTTGGCCCCCTCCCCCATGACTGATTTTCAACCATGAAAATAATGGTAACTGATTTTCAGTCGTTATAAAGGAATATTTCAAGGTAAATTGAAACCAAACTGCTCTTAAAACTGTATAAAGTATGGATAATTTTCCAAACATTTTCTCGCGAGGTCGCATAATATTTCAACTATTCGTTTTGAAGCCAACTGTCAAAAGGGTAAGCAAAGTTAATATTGGGGCACGTATTAAGCCAAATTGAACTCATTTAAACGCCACTCTTATAATTATTCTGAATTTAAAAAAATATTTATATAAAAAATTCAAAAATGTATATATAGGTTTACAAATCAATAGTTTCTGCAAAGTAAATTAAATATGTCCAAACACTTTCAATCAAAACGGAATAGGGCCAACAATTTTTCTCGTTCGTTTTGCTCGCTCGCAAATAGCGATGACTTCATTGTGCTATTGCTAATGACAGTACAATGGATTTTTTTTTTAAATCAGAACTTCTAAAGGAAAAGGAAAAGGATTTTTTCTGGATCGGATGTCCCCCCCCCCCCCCAAGCCAAGGTCCAGATACACCACTGGTCAATCCCCTGTAATGTTTGTTGGTAGAATGAACAGATGGCCCAGGTTCTGAATGATATTGATACAGTGATGAACAACATTTTAGTGTGGAACTTGCTTTGCCGTACATCACTCAGTTTTGATTCCTCACGGAGGAAAAGTCAAAATATTTTAACATGAGATACTGTATAATCCAATCGTTTTGTCCCAAACATAAAACCCGTGAAAAAGATTGATGTTGAAAAAAAAACATTCGCAGAGGAATTTTGTTTCTGTCTCTCACCTTGTGGCAGAAGTCAGACATGATTTTATTAAATTTTAGATTAAAATATGCAATTCATTTACTTTGAGTTCAGTCACTCGTATTAGAGACCGCGACATGTGTCCATAGCTCTATGAAATATGATCAGCGCGTCTCTCCATTTCCAGGATGAGAGTGGGGCAGAGGTATTGGTCTGAAACTTAGACTCCATTAAAAATATACAGTTGACTCTAAAATGATGATAAGGGGCAACTGCATACCCCACCCCACCCCCCCCCCCCAAATCTGGACGCCTCTTCATGAGCGGCACGGCCAAAGAAGATATTTCTATTGGACGTTAGAAACTGCGTCTTTGTCATCTGCATTCCAACTAGACATGCGCAAAGTGGGCAGCAAATCTGCAGTCTGTTAAATTGCCCGCCAGGCGCAAAAATGATCATATTCAAGACCTTTTGATCCCGTACCGCCATTTTACCCTAGGAAATGAAAGTGGCGCTAGGGGAGGACCCGAACGATAAACTATGAATTTAAAAGAAAATGCTTCTAATCCCAAATTAATTGCAGTTGTTGCAATACAAATGTGTGTGTGCGGGTGTGTGGGTGGGTGTGTGTGTGTGTGTGTGTGTGATGAAGAGTGTGGGTGTGGTTGAGTGTGTGTGTGGTAGACGGTAGATGTATAGTATCATGTTTTCAAAGTGTCATTTTAATTTTGAAAGTTAGGACCTATTCCAAAGTTGCCACTTTCTTTACGATAAAATAAGGCTGTAGAACAATATTAATCCAAAACCAGTTGCAACAGAATTTATTCCACTGCCGTGCATTTTATTATTTTCCTTTAAACAACATATTAAAAGTTTATGAAAATCTAAGTAGTGGAAATTGTAACTCATGGTAGTAAGATTTGCAAGATGTGCAAATTAGTATCTGATATGAGAAAATTAATATATCCTTTTAAATTTCCATCAGTGGGAAACTAAAACTATTGAATTGCTTTATGCATATGATGAAGACATTCTTAGATCTATGTTCTTTAATTATGATATGTATGCTAATCGGATACATGTGGGACCGGGCCTTTATCGGCAGTAACTATTTATCATAATCATAAATTTGTTTTTACGCGATTTCAAATACACAGGTAGCGCGGATGAGCTCATATTGACCGCAGACGACAGTGCTGTATCAAGCTCGGAAATGCAAGAATCGCTCTTCCTCCCTCCCGGAACCTCGTCAGACGTGACGTCATCAGACATATTGGGGTTGGCACACGAAGACAACTCGGACCTTTTAAAGTAGGTTTAGCTTTTATGCTTGAAAATTGTGACACTATATACTCAAAGTGGTTTATTCATACACACAAATTATCAAATAAGAGAGTGATACGCAGCTAAAGGAGATATTCAAGAAGTTTTATGAAAACATCTAGACTAATATCGGTCAATTTTCGATGAATTATTTTTTTCCATTTGCTGGAAAAAAAACCGCAATAATTTTTATACAGTTTTCATTGCGGGTACCCCCGCTATTAGTCATTCTATGTTCTATCCAATTCCCAAGTTTGTTTGCTGAGATCTCTCAAAACTAATTAAATCGTCGCTGTTTTCGTCTACATCATTCTCACAACCAGTATGTCATTGGTTTTCCTTCCATTTACTCTTTATTGATATTTTTCAGTGTTGAAGACGATTTGGACAAATTGCTATCAGGGAGCACGAAACTTAAACCAACTCTTTCTCCTAAACCGACTCAATCTTCATCCAAACCACCCTTAATGCCGAGAATCTCGTCAAAACCCTCTGGATCTGCGCCCAAGCCGAGCAGGCAGGAATCGCCGTTGGGGGCGCTAGACGAGTCAGGGTCAGATCAGATGGCGGAAGATGATATCTTAAAATACATTCGGGAGAACTGCGAGGGTGGGGATGCCAAATTGGATCTTTTCTGAAGCGACTGATATTTAGAAAGTGCTAAAACATACTCCTACTTATTCTGTTTTCCACCCCACCCTTTTCTCTTTCCCTCGCTCTTTTTTTTTTCCTTCTTATTATTTCTCATTCTCTCTCATCTCTCTTCCTGATCCGCACTATATTAATGATTAATGTATTATAAATATCAGGGAAAATAATTCGTCTCAATGATTATTAATAAGAAAGACAGAGATATAAAGTTTATACATGATGTATCCGTACCAAAATATAAACATTCCTACACAGTTGAAACATTGATACTTATTTCAATATTACTTCTTGTAAGCTCCCGCGTTATTGAAAAGGATGTATAATTATTTTGTAATTTCTTGTTACAGTCATGACGTATATATAAAGGCCTACATTTCATTGCTGCAAATGTCATAATTATGTGTGTCGATTCATATCTTACAAAGAGATTGCAAGTCCACGAATAAGAAATTGTGGCTTATGGATATTGTCATAAGCAGTGACTGATGAGAACATGTATATAGCCTACAACCTTATGATTGTTCAGTGGTATGCTTTGGTACATTTTCATATTTAAATTTCAGTGCAACCTTTACAGCAAGCTCCTCTGAAGGACAAGAGAAAACTTCAGACACAGATTGAAAGTGGATAATTAAGAAAAAGCTCATGAATTGTAATGACTGTATTTTGTTGTTTTGTTTTTTTGTGGGGAAGTTTTTATTCATTTTTATTTTATTTTTTTTTTCTTTCTTTGGGGGGGGGGGGGATATAACATATTTTGAGTAAAGCTCGAGGGAAAAGATGCTTGAGAGAAAACTGGAAAACCATGGTATTTTAGTGTACAACAAATGGGAGAGTTGTCCCCCAATGCGTCACAAATCGGATGAGCATTTTGCCCGTAATTGAGATTCCCGTGCCTTTAATGTTTTCAACTTTCGATCCAACATTCATGACTTATTATTTGTCTGATTGCACCACCGTGTTTTGTTTTGTTGGTTTTTTTTCTGCTTTCAAGCAAATCAACTTGTTAGAAAGGGTAGAAGACCCTATAACTGATAATAGTTCAACGTGAGTGGTGTAATCCTTACAGCGTTGGTCATATTGAGTACCTTCTTCGGTGGGGGGGGGGGGGGGGCTTAGAGAGTTTGAGGGGGTTTGAGGTCTCTGACCCTCCCTCCCCCCCCCCCCCCCCCCCCCCCCCCCCACCCCACCCCCACCTTCATCCAATTTTAGTCGCATAAAGAACAAAATCGTCTGTGGGTTTTTTTTTTTTTTTTTTTTTCCTTTGTGGTTTGGTTGTTTTTTGTTGTTTTGGGGGGATGGTGAATAACCAAATTCCTAACTTCAACCACGGACCAAACACTATACCTTATGAAAACCCTGAATATAAATCTCAGTAACCTAAAGCCCAATTGCAATCCGACCCTATTTTCTCTGACGACAAAGAGCCGGGAGAAAATATCAGATCACCTACTATCAAGGCACTCGTGACCTAGTCTGCAAGCACAGACCCTAATTTGACACTTATCAGAAAACTATTCTGTCATGAGAGAGCTACCCACTGGTCGTGTCAGGAGCAGCTGTACATGGCCGATGGTAGTCTTACAGTATAGACACTCTTTTACGACTGACCAGGGTTTGTGCCTGCAAACTACTCGTGACCCTCCTCATGACTCATCACTCATCACTGCATGCGCTACTTCCCTTAGTTTGCAGACACAAAACCCTTGTAAGTCCAAACACTAACAGAGTGTCAGAAGTGTAAGACTTCCATAGGCTATGTATATGACTGCTCCTGACACAACCAGTGTGTGTGTGTGTGTGTGTGTGTGTGTGTGTAATTTAGGTCTTTACAGACGCCAATAATCAGATATGATTATTTACGTCTGGGGACCGACCTTTAACGTCACCATCCGAAAGACGTCTCGAACCTGGGTCCGCTGAATCAGTTTATAAGTTCCACTGTTATCTGGATTACAGGTGCACGCCACAACGCCCAGTAGGAATGTGGGTTAGGCTTCTCTTAAGACACAATGATTTTCTGATATAGTGTGTCAAATTAGGGTTTGTACTTGCAGGCTCCCCCCCCCCCCCCCCCTCCACCACCAACTTTTTTTTTCCAAATGCAATAATGATTAAACACCATGTTTGACTATTAACATGTATTATTCGACGTCCGTGCTCTAACATGTAAAGCAAAAATTATTAGATGCATTAAAATTTGTATAAGCTCCGTTTTACTAAATTTTAGGCCCCAAAGTGAAGTTTAACAAATGAAGTTATACTTACCGTCCTAGCGTTGGGTTTTCCTGTATTAGTAGAATCAAGGAGGTACTCTAGGCAAGCTTGCCGGGGTCCGCTCGCTGTTCATAAGAACCACTATTCATAGAAAACCGCTATTCGTTTAACACGCGTTATGAATAGCGGTCCTTATGAGTAGTTATGAATAGTGGTCCTTATGAATGGATGTCCTTATGAATAGCGAGGTAATTTGTCTATGGTTTGCTCGCTATTCATCAGGACCGCTATTCGTACAAAACCGCTATTCATTTAGTCACGCGTTATGGATAGCGGTCCTTATGAATAGCGGTCCTCATGACTAGCGAGGTTACCCAAGCTTGCCTAGTACCTCCTTGGTAGATCATACGGGCCTTGGAGTTTTCTTTTTCACTGTCGCAAGAATTATGCACCAAACATGTTCATGTTCACATGCACTACATGTAGTAGTTGGTCTTCCAAAGAGAAATATAGGTGTGCACTTTTTGCTGAGATTTTGTATAATGTATCGTGTATGTATGTGTACATGATATATATATATATATGTATGTATGCATGCAGGGGTGCTAGTGGAATTAAACAAAATTGTTTTCTGCATTATATCATGTTAGCAACATTATTGTACTAAGATGACAAATTATCGTGAATACAGTGTATCATACAAATATTGTACTTGTGTTCGGTTTTGTTTTGTTTTTTTGTTTTTTAATTCTTATTATTTCTTAATTTTTATAATTAACTATTTTTTTAATATATTTTCTTTATCAATTCATTTATTTATTCATATTATTACTAGTATACGAGGGAGCATAGCGACCGAGCGAGAAAATTTCCTTTTTTGAATAGTGAAACTTAGCATTTTAGAGCACATAAGGGTCTATAAACAACAAGGTACTGAAACTTTTAGTCATTATTTGCTTCACGTTATTTTTTCAGCCTTAAAAATTTCCAGGGGGGACGCCTCTCCCCCCCCCCCCCAAGATTCCATTTTGCAGTATAAAAACATTGCATTTTGGCGAATTCCTCAGGAAATAGTATATTTACTATTTTGCAAGGTCTGATAGCGACCAAGTGAGAAAACTTTGAACAGAGTTTTAGAGCACTTTTGATCACACAGGCAAATCCAAGAGTTAAATCATCATTTACACAGAAGATAGGGTTAACGCCCTTCTGGCTCCAAACAGACGATATACATGTATTCGAGGTGCGGACGCGTCGGAGGACGCCAGACGGGACGTCGGGCGGGTCTGGCGCATCGATCTCTACCTTACTTTATGGTCTGGAGTCTTCCGACGCGTCCGCGCCTCAAATATATCGTTAGTCTAGATTCTATCCATTTTTTTATATTTGGTTTATTCCCTAACGCTGCTCTTTCTCTACATGCATATATCCCACACAGAGCGCGACTTAGTCCAGCCTGGCCTCTTTGAGAGGGAAGTTACTATTCCCGAAGCCCAGCATAGAGGGAGACATAATACATAGTACAAGACATAGTACAAGACCCCATAGCAGCCAACCCGACAAAGAGTCCAGTACAATACTTTCCAACCTTGGAAATCCTAGGCATCAATCAAGAGATTCTTGACCCTGATTAGTCAAAGATCCCTGGAGGGTTGGGGAGAGGCGGTCCTCTGAACCAATCAGCAGGTTGGCATCATATAAAAAACAACAACGGGGAATTGGAAAAACAATGCAACCAGTGTGTGCTGTGCAAATAAACCAAGGATGCCAACCAGCTGATTGGTATTAGTCTAATTATCCAAACTGTAATATTTAGTTCATGGATGATTCAAGGGAAAAGCATTTGATTGAATGACAAAAAACGGATGGTTATTGTTTCAATATCATGAAAATATCTTTATTTTGTACAGAATTCGTAAAAACTTTGTATTTGTCATCATCCTTGAGGTAAAGTTGTTTTTGGTGAGAACAAAAGTTTTGTACGTGAGACTAGTCGTCTCTGACCAACAACTGTGTTTAGAGGACCGCCTCTCCCCAACCCTCCAGGGATCTTTGACCAATCAGGGTCAAGAATCTCTTGATTGATGCCTAGGATTTCCAAGGTGGGAAAGTATTGTACTGGACTCTTTGTCGGGTTGGCTGCTATGGGGTCTTGTACTATGTCTTGTACTATGTCTTGTACTATGTATTATGTCTCCCTCTATGTTGGGCATCGGGAATAGTAACTTCCCTCTCAAAGAGGCCAGGCTGGACTAAGCGCGACTCTCCACTAATCGCGCGATCCCCAAAATTTCACCCGTCGAAAAAAAAACGAGGGTCGATTTGGAAGGACTTTCTCAGTTTTAGCGTTGGGGGAGTATTATTTTTTCAACGGATCGCGGTCGATCGTGCGCGAACAGTCCAGGCAGTGGACTAATATATCGTCTGTTTGGAGCCAGAAGGGCGTTAACTAAATAAAATGCAGAGGATATACAGTGTGTCCCAGAGAAAAAGGAAACCTGATTTCATGGCAGAAATTTCCGTCATAATGAATAATTTCCTTGATGAGATATACATGTATAAAAAGCTCCGTTTCTCCTCTTTCATTTGATGCACAACTCAATATTCATAACTGACGCATGATGGAATCAACACAATGGAAATTGGTGCTACAATGTACCAAAATTTCATTTGCAAAAAATTTGTAATGCGAAGTAAGAACATCTAGCCCTTGTGCATATTATCGCTGTCCTAGTGGCCTGTTCAAATTGCAAGTCAGATATTTTCATAAGGCTGTCCCAGATATTCTTGCGATCCTCTGGAGATATGCCCAGTCGCTCGGCCTCACGAAAAGCAGTCAGGAGGTAGGATTGATAGGTGGCCAACCTCATAGATGCTCTGGCTGCCTGGTCCACTGAGGCTAGGTTGCCATCCATTACCTTGAATTTGCGTGATCTTAGGGGATTCTGCCAGTAGGAGGATCGTTTGGCTTTAGCATCCCCCACCCGTCGGGGGGCCTCAGGGACTACAGGACTTTTAAAGTATTTCTTAAAATCCTTATCATCAAAGTGAAAGTTTCTACCCACCTCTTTACTCGTTGGCCTTATGTAGGTACCTTTGCCATTGAGATATTGGATGCAAGATGAGAAGGGTTTGTCCAACTTCACTGCACATGTTTTCTTGGGGGGTCTACCAAGTTGAGGGCAGTATTTCGTAATTAGTTCGGCCGGTGGCATGGACAGTCTGGCTTTGTCACTTGTCTCCCTGTCTTGGAATCTGCCGCTGGATTCGGGGAGGGAAGAGAGGTCCACACTCCTTACACTACCCTCCCGTTCAGAATATCCGAGATCGACAGTCACTCTTTCAGAGTCTGAACTTGTAGATAACTTTGACAGCATCGAGTCTTTCCATTTCCTTTTCCTCGAGGCGATTGGACGATGATATCCATACTCAGAGTCGGATTCCTCTTGAACGAGGATGGAGGGCGCATCGTGACCCCCACGCGATCGCTGGGGGCTCGGGCTACGCCCCCGAGTGTGAATTACTGTTGGCTTCCGAGTCCTCGGCCGAGAGGGTCTGGCCGGTTCTTCCGGGCTCCCGAGCGGGTCGCCGACCGTCCGAACGCCGGGTTCGTCGGGCTGGGTAGAGGTATGTGCCGCTGGAGTCGGAGCAGCATAATTTCCAGCGGTAGGTTGGTTTAAGCATTTTTGCATTGTTTGTGCTGCCTGAAACATCTGAATAAACCATGACACCGTAGATATGGGATCGTGATTTTGTAAATCCTGCGATGCAACGGCAATCGGGGGAGCACGCCCCGAAGACGAATCAGATTTAGCTGTCATTCTGTCGTCCATGTTTACGGTTGTGGAAAATTCGTTGTTGTTGTTGTTGTGGATTGGTTTTAACGGAGCATGTCATTCAATTGTGAATATTTACGCCAATATACAATATAATTTCTTGTTGCTTTATATAATTTATGCTAGGCTACGCTGCGTTATTTTTGGCGATTTTAATTTTGGGGAGACATTTTGACAGGCTATCGGCACAAACCGTTGCCCGTTTTTTAATGTATTATCTGGCCAGCCCGGTTCGGTACATCGAACAGACTTCTCAACTGGCATGACATTAATGCACATGCGCAGCCTGGGCCCCTCCAATACCGGTCAGGGCCGTGCGGTGCCCGTCAGTGGGTGTGTCTCCTTCCGAAAAGACAAATTATAAGACAAAATACATAATAATTAATGGTACATATACATTTCAAATATTCAGTTGTGGCAGACATTCTGGGCTTTTGTCCTATGGTGCAGTTAGTAATACATTCTTAGATAGTACACACCACTTATGATAATGTAGGCCGAGTAGACCTATTTTTCTTTTTCTTTTTTTAATTTAAATTTTTTAAACTCTAGTTTTATATAGATACGTTTATATAGAATTATTATACGTAATAATTTCTAAGTTTTTAATGATTTTTGTTATTTTATTTTCTCCACAACGAGTTTCTTGTTCGCTAATATGTGCAGTTCGCTCACCAGAAACACAAAACACACCAGGTCCTTGGGATGCTGGGTAACTTGCCAACTGGAAGGCCATTTGCCAGCACCAACCATTGACAAGCCAGACTGGGTTTCACCCCAGCTGTTGACCACACGGAGGATAGCCCACCTCCGTTGGCCCCAGTGCCCAATTCTCTGTGTGCGTGTAGTACTGTGTAGCTAGCTGCGTTTAAAACCCCGGAAGGCGTTTATAAATTTCCCTTTTCTTCTAAGTTCTCTTCTCTTTTGAAGAAAGAAAATTTGTACATATTTATGCATATAATGTAATGTAATATAATATAATATAATGCATATTGCATACTATAACATAATTATATAATACAAACGGCGTCAGACATCGTCACGTCACTATCATACATGATACATGAGGCAGTAGTACTGTCCTATGATGTCATAAAACATAATAATATAGAGTGGTTATAATACAAACAAATCGAATGGCTGTACAATTTTCATATACTGAATACATATGTCTTATTGGACATAAACTCCTTTTACAAATTGGTACCTCTGTAGTCGGCACGACGGTGTTCTAACCATATTCCGACTTATAGGTAAGGGAATCTCTGTGTCCTTCTTACGAAGGCCACTAATGCTTTTTGGTGTGAAAACTCTGGTGAGTTCAATAATCTTTCGATGTCCCTTTCCTCCTGACAGTTTATTTCAACTAAAAGCATTGTCCGTTCTATTATATATCTGGAGCATTCGATTAGAAAATGGGTGGTAGTTTCTGGTACTCCACAAGTTTCACACAGACCCGTTTCGTGCTTATTTAAAAGTAGGAGGTTCTGATTTAAGCCTATGTTGCCTATTCTTAAACAATGCAGAATAGATTCACTCCTTCTGTGGTTCAGAGCACACTTATAAGTCATTGAAACTGATTTCTGAATGTCTTTTAATGGGGACAGTGTTTCGTCCCATCTTCTCTGCCATTTCTGCATGTAATATAATTTGAGGATACTATTTTTTTATTTTGATTCGTGCTTACTAAGTTTATTATTTACATCAACTTGAGTGTGTTTTGAGGCACGTTTGGCTGCCTTATCTACCACCTCATTGGATCTGATTTCGCAGTGACCTGGAATCCACTCAATATGCACTTGGATTCCTTTGTAATGCAGTTGGGTATACAACATCAGTATTTCATAAATAAATTGGTCTTCTTTTTTCCCTTTCAATGCTTCTATAGCACTAAGGGAATCGCAAAATATTACTGCTCCAGTATAGAGATTGGGTAGTTGGTTTAACCAATCTAAAGCAAGGGCAATGGCTGCTAATTCTGCTCTGTAAGAGGAAGTATTATTTTGAAGTCGCTTTGACTCTAAGTAATCGTAGTAAGGTACATGGAAAGCAGCAGCTGCATTTCCCGTATCAGGAAATTTTGAACCATCTGTGAATATATGTAAATAATTTGTCCATTTCTGATTTATGAGTTCAAGACTTCTTTGTCTTTGGAACAGAAAATTATCTCTTTTGGAAATTAAATTACTGAGCTCCGTGGACACTAGTGGGGCTTCATGATGCCAGAAAGGGATGGGGGTGGTGGTGAATATTTCCTCCACTTCATATCTGAGGGTGTTTGACAACTTCAATACTCTCTGTCCAAAAGGTTCCCTGGTATTTCTTATATTGTATTGCCAACAATCTTGAAGGTCTACTCCCAAGCAGTGATTCGGGGTGCTATCTATACGTTTTTTTAGTTTGATACTTTGCATTTCTCTACGTAAATCTAGAGGCATTTCTCCCAGTTCCACTTGAAGGGTTCTGAGGGAAGTTCCTTTTTTAGCTCCTGCACATACTGATAGGGACTGATATTGAATTGAGTTCAAAATGTTCTTAACATTTGTTGATGCGGAGTCATATGCTTCGCAGGCGTAGTCCACGACAGAGCGTATTATTGCTCTATATACTTGCAAAATCTCTTGGACCTTACTACAAAATTGAGCGTAAGCGATACACTTTAGTATGTTTATTCTTTTCTTACACCTCTGGACGACATTGTCTATGTGCGATTTCCAAGTAAGTCTGCTATCAAAGATAACACCCAAATATTTATGTTCCTTTCGAGTAGTAAGTATATTCTCCTCAAGAGATATCTGGATGTGTTCTTCTCTGTTAGAGCGGGAGAACAGTACAGGGACAGTTTTCTCATATGATATTCTCAGTCCCCACGATAAAAACCAACTATTTAATACATTCAAATAATCTTGAATATGTTTACTAGATTCTCTCAAATCGCTTCCGGACTTCCAGATGACACAATCATCTGCATATAACAAATTATTAACAAAAGAAGAGACAGGGATGTCATGTAACATTATATTGAACAATTCTGGACTTAGGGGACTACCTTGTGGAAGACCGTTATTTGTCTCCATTACACTGGATAGTTGTTTACCTATTCGTACCTGAAAAGTACGCTGTGTTAACAAGTTGTGTAGATAGAGAAGTATATTACCTTTCAGTCCCAGTTTACTCAGTTTGACGATAAGTCCTTTTGTCCAAAGGGAATCGAAAGCCTTCTCTAGATCTATAAACACTGCAATGGTTTTTATATTGGTTTCCAAGTTCTTCTGTATTTCATTTTCGAGATGTACAATATTATCTATAGTACATCGTCCTTTTCGAAATCCATTTTGTATTGGAGATAATTAATCATGTTTCTCCAGAAAAAATTGCAGTCTTTTTTTTACCATACTTTCCATTATTTTCATAAAACATGATGTGAGAGCAATGGGGCGATATGATGCTATTTTTTGGGGATCTTTGTTTTGTTTCAAAATAGGAATCAATATGGAATGCTTACACGGTGCCGGGATTTCACCGGTTTCCCAAATCTGGTTGATTAAGGTAAGCATCTTTTCTTTTGCAATCACGGGGAGGTTCTTGTAGACCTGATATCCTATGTGGTCTTCCCCAGGGGTTGAGACCCTTTTTGCCTGTATGGCGCTCTCTAGTTCAGTCATTTTAAATATTTCGTTAACTACTAGTTTTATATCCTCCTCTTCCCTCAGGGGGAGGGCATTGAATCTTTCACTGACTTCTATATCTATTCTGTTATTGGTTTTATTTTCCCCAATAGAGATGAAATTTCGTGCAAATTCACCTGCTTTCTCTTTATCATCAGCTATAACTTTGTTACTAACGACCAAAACAGGCATATTGTTTGTTGCTTTGGTTTGCACACCATTTAGTCTTTTGACGAAGCGCCAGATTTGTGCGAGGGGTGTGAACCGATCTAATTTAGCACAGTATGTATGCCAATAATTCTTTTTTGCCTGCCTGATAGTGCGTTGGGCTTCCGCCTTCTTTTCTCTGTAAGATTTCAGATTCTCGTCACATATATTTTTTCGTAATCTGTTTTTAGCTTTATTTCTTTCTCTAACTTTTGTAGAGCAATCTTTAGTCCACCATGGATTAGGGTTTTGTTTATGTTTTCTGCATTGTGGAGCAGAGTCATCCAGGGCAGCTATTATGCATTTCATAAATAAGTTATATTTCGAAAAAGTATCTGATTTGTTGAGTAAATCAGATACAAAAGATTCAAAATGTTTATCGCACGTTCTTGCAAAGTCTTCCCAGACCATATTTTTAAAAGACCATTTCTTAGTTGGATAATTGCTTGTGTCACGTGCTGAACGTTGTTTTCTAAAATACACATCTATTCTTACGGGGAAATGGTCACTTCCAAATTTATCTGGTAAAACTTGCCATTCACATTTATTTGCTAAAGACGAGGAGGTAATTGATAAATCCAGGCAAGTTATTCTTCCTGTATGCGGGTCCATTCTGGTCCCAGAACCGTCATTCAAAATGACCATGTCATTTTGTATAAGAAAGTTTTCAATTAAATGCCCGTTGCTATCCGTCTTAGCACTTCCCCACAACGTGTTATGTGAGTTAAAATCTCCTAATATTAGTTTTGTAGGGTCTTTTACGTGTTGCAACAGTGAGTTCATATCACCTTCTTCTAACTTTTTGCATGGATTATAGTAATTAACTACGGAGATAATAGAGTTATCTAGATGTATATTTATCATTTGCATTTCAATATTTGTGTCCATAGATGGATAATCATAATTTAAGGAATTATGAACATAAAAGGCACACCCACCCCCTCGTTGGGTGTTCCCGACTCTCGTGGTTAGCCTCGTTGCAAGGCGTTCGAGGTTTATTACCACTTTTAGTGTTAGCCGAGCAGTTTTTCTTTTTTCCCACTGTTTTTACCTTTTTAGTGGCTGGTGGAGGGGGAAGCAGAGTTTCTATCCCATCTACGGTACAGACTCTGGCTATGGGAGTTAACGTCGTACCGGCTGGGAGGGGATGGAGGGGGCTATCGTGTCCCACATACTCCCTTTCTGACGGGACCTTCTCCCGAGGGTTCTTCGATTTATCCTTCACAGGGATTTTGATACCTCCGTGATTTTTGTCTTTATCATTTTCAGGGGTTTGGGGACCTCCCTGATTCCTTTCTTTGTCATGAACGGGGATTTTAAGACCTCCGTTTATATTTCTTTGTTTCTCGTGAATGGGGATTTTGAGACCTCCGCTAATTTTTTGTTTCTCAACGGGGATTTTATGACCTCCGTTTTTTCTTTCATCATCGACGGGGATTTTAAGACCTCCGTCATTTCTCTCGTGCTCAACGGGGATTTTGAGACCTCCGCTTTTACTGAGCTTGTGCTTGACGATGGGTTCATCAACTCTGTCCCTCGATTCGTCCTTTGATTTTCGTTTTCGTGATTCCTCATTCTGAGAACGCGGCATGATGAATTATTACTGAACCATCCGCTGATCACAAAAATGTTAGAAATATACAGTAAGTAGCAATCCGTCGTCGAAGGATTGGAAAATCATCGGTGTACACGTGCAGAAGCGACTTGAACCTTTACGGTTTGAGCGCCGGCAAAAGAAAGAGGGAGTAGCCCGCGCGAAGAGGGGTTTATACATAGACGTATTATAGATCTGGGTTTATAGTGGGCAGCGGGGTTGCCCGCTGTATCGCGCGGGGCGGTAGTCTGCTTTTGCAGACCCTTCTCTCTTAGAGAAGGTTTTTTGCCGGTGTATTCGAGCAGGGCAATCGAATAGCAATTAGGGTATAGGTAAGTATGGCGTATCTGACGTAGATATTGACAGGATTATGTAAACACACCTATTGCCCATCTGCACCTGTTTGACAAGACATAATAGAGGAGCTTTTTAAGTATCTGGGTTATGTGGCTGCCATGCTGAAATCTACCATTCATGTGTTAATTACACAAATACCTTACAAGTTTTCTATTATGCCTTGCCAAACAGGCGCAGATGTACATTGGGTGTGTTTACATAATCCTGACAGTATCATTTGACTACTTTTGAGAAGGCAGTACAATTTTCACAATTTAATAAATTATTATTGAAATAATCATTTGACACCAAATTGCACCCCAAGAAAGTTACAATACTCAAGACTGTACTATGTAAATATTATCTGAATTGAATGAGACACTTTGGAGTTAAGGTTGTAATGCCAAAAAATGTTTTTTCTCTATATCCAGAGCATTTTGGGCAGCAAAGCTTGGTTTATGGGCACTTTGGTGTTTTTTCCAGGGGCGTGTTACACCCCCTTCCCGATGGAAATTTTTGGAAGTTTTTGTATTTCTGTAATGTATACCCATAACTCTTCCTTCTGACAAAATTTGGTCCATGGGCCTTAAGGGGAAAAATTTGCCCCAATTTTTAGGGGGGGGGGGGGAAAGGGGGTCTGACAACCCATCCGACAGAAAATTTTGTCAGTTTTGGTGTTTTGGTAATGTATTGTCATACACCTTCCTTCTGACAAAGTTTTGCGCATATGTTAGATGGGTTGAAATCAACCCGACTTTGAGGCCCCATTTGGGGGCTCTAGGGACCAAACCCGGCAGCTTCATTCGAGCTGACAAGCTTTTTGTGAATGACGACCCATCCCGACAGAAAATTTTGTCAGTTTTGGTGTTTTGGTAATGTATAGTCATACACGGTCCTTCCTGCTGACAAAGTTTTGCGCATGTTAGATGGGTTGAAATCGACCCGACTTTGAGTTTGAGGCCCCATTTGGGGGCTCTAGGGACCAAACCCGGCAGCTTCATTCGAGCTGACAAGCTTTTTGTGAATGACATGGATGGTCTTATGTAAAATGGAAAGACTATTTCGGGACAGGCTCCTGGCCTGTAAGTCCCATCACTAAAACCTAATCGGAACCTGGCCCACATCATTTCTCTTTCACAAAATGTCACCACTACAAATGCAAGATCAATTAGGATTTGTGAACTCCAACCTGCCGACACCTAGTGAAAAACAAATACATTTACATGGCTTGTAGAGTGTAAACATGTATATGAACGTATTAATAATTCACGTACTTGTACATGTACATTACATTTACTGTACATGTTGCGCCTTCTCGGCAGAAAATTGTTCACTTTGCAGAAATCCAAAAGGAATGATTTAAGAGCACAGAAGCAATTTTTAAGTTCTAAGTATGCATTAACATTTTCAGTAGTCCAATTGAAGCTGGTTCTGAAGGATCAAAGCAATTTGCTGGGCTGTATTTGCCCTTATCATTTTTCTTCCCTGAAGTCCCCCCCCCCCCTTTTCATTGGCACCAAGGGTATCTGTCTCTCTTGATAATCATAATCCCTTTGCATTCCTTTTCCGCTAATATGCACATGCATTCCTTTCACTCACTTTCTCAAACATCCTTTCAAATTTTCTCTTTTTACCGCCATCCCCAACCCCCTCCCCCTTTTTTTTTCATAGAAACACAAGCCCTACATTCACCACCCTATCATAAAAATCATTTTCCAAATTGATCAGCCAATACAAGAGTTATTTTTATGGAATATTTATTTCCAAGGCATGCACTTGTTTTCCATTTGCATACAAATAAAATATCAACTAAGAAATTTTGCAGTTGACCAAATAATAAGTAACCATTCAGTCCTTACATATCTTACTTGAGAGAACATATAATTGCAATTATCACCTGCACTGAATGATTGTCAGATATGTTGTTTTTTTTCATCTCAAATACTACACACATGTAAACTAATCTGAAGACGGATTAACCCTTTGCAGACAGGAATTTGCCTGTACACTGGCCGTATGTGAATGAAAAAAAAGTTATGAAAACTTAAAATACTTCCAGTACTTTTTTTCTTTTAATAACTGAAATCTTAACCATGCATTACCACCCAGCATGAAGTTAAAACAACCCTCACCGTTTAGGGTTTAAACTTAACTTGGTGCAGCACACATTGTGTGATAAGCTTTTTTTTACACGCAAGTTCTATTACAGATATACTCGCCTCGAAATTCAATCAACAAATGTCCCCTATATTTTTTTTATTCATCTTTCATGGGAAACATGTTCAAAGCACTATGGAGCAGTAATTTTCTAGGTATTTTTTTCTTTCTCTCAGCATATTTGCTGTAACAGTCTATCTGGAATTAACTTGATATAAAGGTGCTGCTAATATACGAGCAAACACTTTCTTCCTATGTTATCTGTCATGGAGGAAGAATCTGTTAAAGTGTGATATTCTCTGAGTTTTCATTTTTTCGAGAAGCATGGGCAAACGAAGGCTTGCAGTGATTCCTTTGAGCTTATTAGTGAGGGGAAGTAGGAGTGGGTACATGTCGCAGCCTTGGGATGCACAATGCCATCATTTCTTCTTCTGAGCCTTCTGAGCAGACTTGGTAGTCTTGCCACCAGATGCCTCTGCCTTCTCCACAGATTTCACCACACCAACGGCGACGGTCTGCCTCATGTCACGGACAGCGAAGCGTCCAAGAGGGGGGAATTCCGAGAAAGTCTCGACACACATCTGTTTAGAGGGAACCAGTTTGGCGATGCAAGCATCACCATTCTTGACGTACTTGGGATTCTCCTCCAGAGTCTTGCCTGATCGACGATCCAGCTTCTCATGGATTTCCGCAAACTTGCAGGCAATGTGAGCAGTGTGACAATCCAAAACTGGGGTGTAGCCTGCATGAATCTGGCCAGGGTGGTTCATGATAATGACCTGCATTTAGAAAATAAAATCCAAGGAGAATCGTCAGAAGATGTGCATTGCGATTCTGCTTAACTGCACTCAGGTTTTCAGGGATTTTCAACGCTAACAAAGGCAAGGTTATTTTTGTTCATTTTGTGTTATGTTCCTTATTCTCACTGTACTGGGCTATTTTAAGCTCCTCTCTGACTGGGACACCCCCCCCCCCCCCCCCCCCCCCCCCCCCCCCCCCCACTGCGACAAGACAGATCACTACAAACTTTTGCACGGACTATGAGTATCACATATAAAACCCAAATCAATCTTTATTTTTGTAAATCTTTGTGTAAATCTTTATTTTTCATTTAAATTATAATTTATGACAGGGGGGCTCTGAGCCCTCACAAATTCTGAATTTTTTTGTAAATCTTTATTTTGATTAAATATTAAAATTAATGCAAATTATATGCATTAACATACATTTTCATTGATAATCCAGTAAAGCACGGTCTTCGAGATACAGTGGAAACTCACTATAGAGAGCTCCGATATAACAAGATTCCTGATATAACAAGATTCCTGATATAACAAGATTCCTGATATAACAAGGTAATATTGCTGGTCCCAAGGTCCTTGTTATAGTGAGTTTCCACTGTAATTTTTTTAAGGCAAGAAGTTCTTTGTAAACCTTATAAACATTAATACAAAATTTAAAACTGACTTGCAATTATTTCAAATTTTATTTTATGAATTTCTATGCATTTCTTTGTTTTTTAATTTTAACGCTTTCATTGTTTTTTATGAATTTTTATGAATTTCTATGTATTTCCTTGTTTTTAATTTTAAATTTTTTCATTGTTTTTTTAAGGTTTGTTGTTCGAGGGTGCTATCTGAAGCAAAAACTACTAACGATAGATGATTACGGACTGGAGAAGAAATTGTGATTAAGAAAGGAAAAGCAGTTTTCCATTTGTTTCCTACACAAGACTTTCCCCCGTTTTCAGGCTGACACAAGGTCAAATGTGGCAAAAAAGGTCACGACAGTAACAGAACAACCAATTTTTGTGAACTTGTTAGGTGAAATGGAGCATTATACAGATTAAAATTTGTTGGGTGAGGGGGACTCAAGAGGACCCAAATTCTGTGAAATACTGAGAAATTTGGACTGGATCCAGTCTGTCCAATGCGTCAAGATCACCAAGTGAAATGTTTTAGGATTTTGCTGCAAGTACTAACCAAAAAACTGTCTGAACGTCATGTCTGTAATGCTGCAATTGACTGTATAATTATGCAAATACAGTCAACTTCTTTTAAGTCAATCTTGATGGGACTGAGTGAAATGCGTCGACTTATCGTAATAGTATCCTAAAAAGAAAAGTTGAACAACTTTTAATCATTAAAAATGGAATTGTACATTTAAAAACTGTTCCTCAAAAATATTGAGGTTCACGACGTTTCCAAGATTAAGAATCAGAAATTTGTCACAGTCAGGCTATCGCGATCGAAATTGATGATCGCTATTGCAGGACTTCCGGGTTTTCCATTCAGAAAACATCATGAAGATATTAAAAAAATTAAGAGACTTTTTAAATGTAAAAATCCACTTTGTGATTACTGAAAGTTGTTTTAAATTCCACTTTCTGGGTTGGACCTACCACTCGGCGATTTCATACGTGCAAAATGTGCAATTTTAAATGTCAAAATCCACTTGTGATTACTGCAAGTTGTTTTAAAGTCCACTTTCTGGGTAGGATCTACCACTCAGCAATTTCATAAACTGTGCAATTTTAGCACATTTTCTTCCCAGGTTTGTAACATTTTTTAACATCAGTCCCACATGTTCAAAATTTTGATGGTTCATCCGGTTCTGCTATAAGAGAGAACCGATTCCAGTTCCAACGCAAGGTCTCGATTCCAAAGGGAGTCCACTCCGAGGCCACATCGCACGCAAGACCATATGTTGCCTATGGTAGTGCATGTTATATGCTCGATTCGATTCCATGCAGAGTCGACTCCGGCAGGCCCGGCCCGGTAGCATGCACCATGCACCATACCGGTACATGGCTTCAATATGTCACTGCACTGTATAGTCTATTGTGTATAATGCAGCTTTCACAATTGTCCGATTTTCATATAAAAACTTCACTTTATAACATAACTATCAAAATTCTACATACATGGCCAGGATAATCCTAGTCCAAGCTTCAATTTCATAACTGTAATTACGAAAGCCATGTTGAATTTGCACTGTAATGATGAAAACCGTTGGTCTTTTTCAAATTTTCGCAAGCTGGCTGTTGGATGACGGTGCATGGTATAACCAGGAGGTGGCGCTACACCTGTTCCTTTTTCTTTTTTTTTCACATGGCCTGTAGGTGCCATGTTTTTTGTGTGGTTCCGAAAATGCCACTTTTAGAACTCTTCCTCATGATCAGTCCAACATGTTAAAAACTGTATTTTCAGGAAACAGGTTTCCAATTTTTTTGACCTGGAACTCAGAGCTCTCAGGCCCGACCCGATTACCCGGATTTTAGTCCCAGCCCTAATTCATGATATGCATACTGCCTTGCACTGAGCACTGTGCTAGCACAAGAGCGTACATTGACAAGATAATGCACTTGCACAGTTCCTATGTAGGATAACACACACATGTGAATGCAGATATGATATGCACAATAATATTTTTTTTTTCTTCCGAACGTAAAAATCGTACTGTTGCGATTTTTCACTTTTGAGAAAAATATTGGGACGAATACGGCAAAATGGGACTGGTTGGCTGGTATGTACTGGGGGGAGGTGGGCCTTGGCAGAGATCAGAGCGGCCTCGGAGCTCCCCTCCCAGTCAGGGAAGGAAATAGGGAAAAAGTTTTCCAGCAATTTTGTAAATTAAATTTATTCTTCATTTTCAGGAGGATATAAGGTCACGTGGCAACCTTACGCAAAATTTTCAAGAACCTGCTGCTAAAAAATGTGCAAGACATGAAAGTTAAAAGTCACAAAAGCAGGCAGCAAATATATTTATGCCTTGCCAAATGATCTAAAAATTTCCTGCCTCTGATACCCAGTCTTTGAAAAACCTATGGTAACTCGGTAGGGCTGTGACTAAAATCTGGGTATTCGGGTCGGGCCTGATAGAGGGGGGTCCTGGGTCAAAATATTGGAGTCCCGTTTCCCGAAAATACACAGTTTTTAACATGTGGGACTGATCATGAGGAAAGAGTTCTAAAAGTGGCTTAAAACTCATTTAATTCGTAATTGTTACAAGTGATATCAGTCATCAATAGCAATTAATCATCAAACACTTACTAAAATCTTCCTTTATGTTTATTTTCCATCATGTTGGACTTTAATAGTCCGTTTCCCCACCAGATTTTATGCTTACGATCTGCAGAGCACTACATGTATGTAGCTGAATCATAGTCTTGAGATTTATAGCAGAGCTGCCAACCCTCCCGGATTTGCCGGAAGACTCCCGGAAAATCAACCCATCTCCCGATCTCCAGACACATACTCAAAATATCCCGGATTCTTACATTTTTGAATATTATAAACTTCCGTCATTGCCCCTTCAAAAACTTACAAATTTACGCTCTCCCTGTCCCGCGATCGCGAGCACGCACAAGCGATGTCCCTACTACTACTAGCGTCATTGCCCCTTCAAAAACTAGGGAATACGCTCTACCCGTTGCTAGCTAGCATATCTCTGGCACTGTTCACCCCGCGGCCAGCCGGCCACGCCGCTAGCTCTACATGCAATAGCAGCATAGGCCATGAACTACACGTGCGGCCAGCTCGAACACTACTGTTCATGTTCGGTCGCTGGCCGGCCGCGTGCAGCTAGCTTATTGAGCTTGATTGTCGGCGCTTGCAATCGTGTGCGAAGCCCCCGGGCAAAGCCACGTTAGAAAATTTATTATGATACAAAACGGAAGCCTTATTGTTTCATTTTCAGTGCTGAAATTTCTTCATCCGATAATGACCCCTGATACTCGGATACTTCTATGAGCATTTCAAGTGATTCTTTCCCCCCAAAATGACCCAGAAACGTCAGATTTTGAAAATAGTAGTCCCACGCATAGCGTTTCGAGTGTGTTGGGAAATGACCAGAAAGCAGCGTAAAAGGTCCGTTTCTGTCTAGAACTTATTTTTATTATGATGTATGGGTTTCTACTATGTCTGTTGTTGAATATAATATTCCTTTTACATATGATGTACAAGCTGCTTTTGACTGAGGTTTGGTGATTGAATGTAAACAAACATGGATGACAGACATTCTGTGAAGAAATTTCTGCATTTTGATGATTACTGTGACTGTGTATATTGCTTTGCATAAATACTAATAATTTACTGTCACAATATTCAGATATTAAAAAATGGTGCTCTAAAAGGGTGTCAGAGGCTTAGAACCAGGAGCTCGCGGGGGCGTTGCCCCCTGAACCCCCGCGAGGGGCCCTAAGGCGGGCCCCTGGACCCCACCCGCAAGACCTCGCTCGTTTCGCTCGCTCGGTAAAACCGGCTCGCTGCGCTCGCATAAATCTCCGATTTGAAAAATCAAATGTTGGCAGCTCTGTTATAGTGGTCCAGCGCCCTCTAAGTTCAAATACCATATAGTTAGTTTTTTACTTTTTCGGAAACCAAAAGAGGTATGACGAACTTTGAAATTCGAAAACCTGGAGTTAAATTCTATCATTCTATTAAGGATTTGAATTAATTATTTTATTTTATTGTTGTTTACCACATGTAGTACAGTCGACCTCGCTTAAGTCGACGTCGCATGTGTCGAATAGTCGCTCAAGTCGATGAAAAAAAAAGTCCCAACCTCGTAGACTTACGTGTGTTAATTCTATGTATAAGTCGATGTTTGTGAGTCGATTAATCACCTATGTCGATCAAATTCTCAGAACAGTTTCAAAGAAAAACATTAAATTTACACCGCAGAAGTCGAATGTTGTAACCAAGCACTGTCAAAAGCATCACAAACACTGATCGATTTTATTTATCGACTCCAGACCTGCTGGCGTGGTGCGCGACGCGTGCTCCTCCATTCATAATCTCCCCGCTCGCTCTCGCTCTCTCCCTTATCCCTGGCCCTCGATAAGATCTCCCCTCAAATCTTTTCGATCATGGCTTGATATATAAGATTTGCAACAACTCTCGATTTCAAAATGAGACTTCATTTATACTGTTATTTTGTAAGAAATTGCAGGTTAAAAATCCAGTCATTACAGCACACCGGTGTCCTAGCTAGATGGGTCAGATTATTGGCCGCAATATACCAAGGTATAGCCCGAGTTGGGAAGGGTTTCCATCACTGACACCAACTTCTTACGGCAAATTATCTCATAAGCAAACTCAGGCACAGAAATTATTGAACGTTCTTCGATAGTGCCGAAAGGACAAGTATGGGCAATCCCCATAAATAAAAGCGCTGTGATTGGTTCAAAATCGGCAAGTTCATTCAGCTTCGAATTGCAACCACTGATCTGTTCGGCAAAACCGTAGAGATCAGTGAATGTAACTGAACGAGTAAACATTTGGTGCGAAAATTAGCATATGTTCTGCGCATGTGCAGGTCAATCGCTGGAACACTACAGCGCTATGATTGGTTCAATATCGGCAAATTTGGTTTAACTTCGCAAAGCAACTGAATATCATTAAGTCCCGTGTCGAGTAAGGGGCTCATGTTCATGATGTTATTGGCTGCTTGGTGTTACTAAGTTAGGCTCAGAATTACAAATTAGAGGCAATATTGTTCTTTGGCTAGCTTGACATAAATCGTACAGCGTCGAGTGAGAAGGGAGGCTCCCTGTGGGTATGAAATATATTTTTTTGAATCAGAATACGCGTTATCTGAAATCACTACATTTCGTACAATATTTGAAACGTGTAAAAACACATTTACATATTGACATTTGCTGTATTTGTTTAAATTAATTTGTTTAAATGTTGACAGCTAACAAACATCATCGTCATAGAAATCAGATTTTTTTTTTTTTTACTTATTCGGACCATCGTAAAATGCCTTCTTCTCCTTGACAAAAAATGTGATTCGCGATTTCAGAGAATAACAAGATTAATAGAGTGCAGAGTTATCCAGCCGAATGTCATTAGTTTTCCCTGATAGTACAGTAATAGTCAGAGAATGATATGGATCATCATAATTAAAACAAAATGAATATTGTTTATAAAGCATGTCGTATATTTTCCATCTTCAAAGAAAATGACTTTGATTCATTATTTCAATGAATATTGTTAGCGGGAGATTTTGAATAGCAGAATTACCGAGTTAATTATTCATGCAACAGGTAACAATATTTTTATCAGCGACGTTAGAGAATGATATGCTTCGTCGTGAGAAGCTATAAAAATTGTACTTTATCAGAGACACATCACAATACGTTTTCAGTCCTTTATTATGAACACTGATTTTCAAACATCATTTAATAAATAAGAGCATGCATCTGATGAATTATTTTACTAGCATCAGGATGATATGCATCGTCATTAGAGTGAAAAGACTCGATGTACTAATTTAAAATTCATGTCGCTCACGACGACTCGAAAATAGGCCGTCGGAAAGTACACCATTTGATGACTGATAAGAAACCATACTTCCTCTTTATAAAAGAAAATGTAGTTTTAAAGCATTTTGTTTTATTTTCTTTATATTGGATATCGGTATCAGCATCGTCTGAAGTGAAAAAAGAAAAGGGCTCATGCCTCAGATGTTCTCATTTTCTGGATGTCTGCACAACAAAACCACGGCATACATGGGATAAGAATTGTAGTATAATGACAGTGAAGCCACTAGCCGCGCCGAGGACAGCGGCGTGCACGGCGGGTGGCGCGGAGACAACGCGTAAGTTGAATTTTCTTGGACTTTGCACAAGTCGAAAATCGCCTAAGTCGACGCATTTTACTCAGTCCTGTCAAGATCGACTTAAGCGAAGTTGATTGTACTTGTCTAATGAAGTATTCAAACTAATTTTGTTGACATTTTAATGACAATTCTTACTCTTAAAAAAATAACTGTAATCAGTCACAAGTGTTTGAAATCATGTCAGGTTTTTTTTGCACGGCTGCAGGAAACCATGAATCGTAGACTTTTGTCCAAGTTTATATACCTTTTAGGGGTTAAATATTGTTGAATGATTTTGGGTAACTGGGTTCCTGCTCAAAAATTAGGTAGGGTACCCTAAAATTAAAATACCCCAAATTCTCCCCAATAACTCGGACCTATTCTCCATTTGTCATTCTTAAACTTCATCCACATACCTGAGCCTTGAAGGATATGGCCCCAACAGGAGGGACATTCTTGCTGTCTCCAGCAACGTAACCACGCTTGATTTCCTTGACTGAGACGTTCTTGACATTGAAGCCAACGTTGTCACCAGGTTCAGCTTGAGTCATTTGTTCATGATGCATCTCCACAGACTTCACTTCAGTGGAGAGATTGGTGGGGGCAAAAGTAACGACCACACCAGGCTTGATAATACCAGTTTCAACACGACCCACTGGAACAGTGCCAATACCACCAATCTTGTAGACATCTTGAAGGGGTAGACGGAGAGGCTTTTTTGTTGGTCTCTCAGGCAGAAGAATGGCATCTAGGGCATTGTAGAGGGTCTTTCCACTGGCATTGCCTTCCTTGCGTTCAATGGCCCATCCCTTAAACCAGGGCATCTGTCAGGGGGAAAAAAGAAGCTCACGTTTGTCTCTGGAAGTGTAGATATCACTTTATCGCTTTGCCCCAAAAATGCTGTGTGTGTAAAGAAAAACCATTTTCTTACCTTCTATGATAATTCAAATGTGTTTTATTCAATTCCTTTTAAATTTTCATAACATACTTTTGAGTATAATAATCTTCTTGTGGTGCAATTTGGTGTTGATTGGTCTATTGATTAATAAGTTATTACATTGTGAAAATTGTATTGCTTTCTCAAAAGCAGTCTAAAAATATTGTCAGGATTATGTAAACACACCCATTGTCCATCTTCACCTGTTTGACAAGGCATAATACAAGAGCTCTTCAGGTATCTTTGGTATGCGACTGCCAGGCTGAAATGTACTATTCATGTGTTAATTGCACAGATACCAAGCAAGCTGCTCTATTCTACCTTGTCAGATGGTCAATGGGTGTGTTTACATAATCCTGACAATTTGGCTACTTTTGAGAAAGCAATACAATTTTCACAATTAAATAACTTATTAATCAAAAGACCAATTAACACCAAATTGCACAAGATTATTATACTCAAAATTATATTATGAATATTTACAGTGAATTGAATAAAACACTTTTGAATTATCATAGTCAGAAGGGAAGAAAATGGTTTTTCTTTACATACAGAGC
This sequence comes from Heliocidaris tuberculata, assembly GCA_025618425.1. Lineage (NCBI taxonomy): Eukaryota > Metazoa > Echinodermata > Echinoidea > Camarodonta > Echinometridae > Heliocidaris > Heliocidaris tuberculata. Next base: position 30,800,593 of record CM046835.1, read on the forward strand.
ATTTTCGGGGGCAAAGTGTTGTCAAAGGGCACTTTGGGGTTTTCATTCCAGGGGGTCTGATATCCCCTTCCCGATAGACAATTTTGTCAGTTTTTATATTTTGGGATGTACATCCATAGCTCTTCCTTCTGACAAAATCTGGTCACTGGGCTTTAAGGGGAAAAATTTACCCAAATTTTTAGGGGCCGTTGACACCCCATCCCGACGGAAATTTTTGTCAGTTTTGTGTGTTTTGTAATGTCCAGTCATACTGCTTCCTACAGACAAAGTTTGGTGCATGGGGGAGATGGGGTGAAATCGACCCAACTTTGGGGTCTCTTTTGGGTGCTCTGGGGACTAACAACCTTTTTGTCATGACTTAGATGGTCTAAGTAACTTTACGGGGGTAAAATATTATGGGTAAAATTGGGTGACTATTTCGGGACAGGCTCCTGGCCTATCTTGGGATAAGCTTGTAAACACAAACTCTCCTCATCAGGACTACATGCATTTCCACAACAGAAGTTCACATCAAGACTTCCCTACCAGCAACAAGATTTTTTTCGAAGGAAAGTTACTTTATCTCAATTCTATAACATTCCAAAAATTCCCTGATCGTATGTAGTCAACCACAGCTAAATTCAAACACCCTAAGTTAAAGTTAAAGAGTAGAAAACAAACCACAAAAGCCTGGTCATGAAGATCGATTCATGATGTGCACGCAGTTTACCCACCACACTACCAATAATCTATGCCGCTGGTGCTGGGGAAGAACGCCTTCCATTCCTGCTGGAAAGTGAAATCCAGCAGGGATTCTTCAAGAGATTATTTCAACAAATTAACCATCAAAACAGACTTTCTCCTTCACCTGAATCATGAAAAATAGCGATGATATTCCATTTGGACTCATTTGTGAAATTTAGAATCAGTTCTCAGAGGACAAATGCCAGTTATTAGGGGCTGTGATTTCCCTATCTCGCAATCGCACAATCGTGCACTGCCATCATGCATCACATGGACTGGCTGCAAAGTACCTTATCTTGTCACTTTACACTGTTTGTGCTCACACGCATGCTTCGTATACACTGTACATGTAAGCACAAACAGTCCACATAGATAAGATAAGATAGTTGTAAGGTATCTACGTAGTATAACTTAATTTTCACAGATTTTACTATGAAAATTGTTTTTTTTCCCTGGAATCTTTTTTCTGGCAATGAAAAAAATCTGGAATTCAAGAAAAATTCAGAAAACTTGCATCTCGGTTTTTCAAGATAATCTGGAATTCTGATAACCATAAGAAATTTATTCCAACAGAATCAAACATCAGAATTTCATGAAAATTAACACTTATGACCTTAGACTTAACTTATTCTAAAATCTATGGTAATACATACTAGAATCAAGTTTTAAGTAGGCCTGAGTCGAGTCGGTCGGTCCACCGGCGCCCGACCGATGCAGCCGGTCACCGGTGCAATTTCATGCACACCGGCGGACCGATGAAATAAAGAAATACATAAGAAATTCAGTGTCAAAGACTTTGAAAATTAACCAGTTTTAAGAACTAAATTTCCTTATTTATATTAAAACTTTCACATGATATTAAATTTCAATCCTTTAATCAACCAAGTGGGACTATGGAAATAAGATCACCGAGCAAGATTTCTCAATTTTCTTGCTTGAATTTATCGGCCTGTATTATTGTTTAATTCTGTGTGAGCGCTGCTGATACGATTATGCGCCCCTTGCCCAGAGATGGCGCTAACTCCAGGCTAACTCTAGTGGAGTAATTACGAGTTGCAAACAAACAGATAAAAGATGGCAGTGCCCATACAGAATGCAACAATATCATCATGTTATGGGCCGATAAATTCAAGCAAGAAAATTGAGAAATCCTGCTCGGTAATCTTATTTCCATAGTCCCACTTGGTTAATTAATGGTTTGAAATTTAATATCATGAGAAAGTTCTAATATAGATAAGGGAATTTAGTTCTTAAACTGGTTGATTTTCAAAGTCTTTCATTAACACTGAATTTCTTTATGTACCGGTATTTCTTATTTCATCGGTCCGCTGGTCTCCGCCGAAAAATCACCGGTTGGCACCGGTCAAAAAAAAACCGTTATGACTCAGGCCTAGTTTTAAGTCATGCCTCAGAGTTCATAAAATATCACAATAACCATGAAGTGGGACATACAGACAGACAGACAACCTGAAAACATTATGCCTCTGACACTACCTACGGTAGGCAGAGGCATAAAAATATATGTCCCTCTTATTCACAAAAATGTTGGCTTGTACATTAGTTGCCAGCTTTGCTAACTGATAGCACACAGTATAAAGTAAATTCAAAGTAAGAAATAGTAAATATGACATAGTAACTTGACTCACTCTATCTGATGGCTCAAGCATGTTGTCGCCAACCCATCCTGAGATTGGGATGAAGGGCACAGCCTTGATGTTGTAGCCAACCTTCTTGATGTAGCTCTGTACCTCCTTGACAATTTCGTTGAAACGCTTCTCCTCGTATTTGGGCGCGGTACTGTCCATCTTGTTGACAGCAACAATGAGCTGCTTGACACCCAGGGTGTAGCAAAGCAGGGCATGTTCACGTGTCTGTCCATCTTTGGAGATACCAGCCTCAAACTCTCCAGTACCAGCAGCAACAACCAACACAGCACAATCAGCCTACAGAGAGACAAAAACATGCTTCACAATTTGCGAAGTAAGAATACCCGACCCTCATATAGAGACAGAATCTGTCCCACCCCATTTATGTTTGCTGTGAAATGTTAATGGAAGTTTCTTTTATGCATTCATAGTCCTAAGTTCACCAAGTCATTTCAGTTTGTAAACTGAAGACCACTTGCGATGATTGGAGCATAGGCTCTTTTTCCTCATCCAACGCACAGATTTTTACAAGGGGGATAACAGTATACATTTTGCATACGTAACTAGGTACCACAAAACCACCAAAAAGTCGGCACTGTGTGATTTTCAGTCGGAGCCCCTCAATAAAAGTGTTTTTGGTTAGCAGCATGGTAAAATTCTAGTTTTGTGTATTTCCTGGAAGAGTATACTCTTTTCTATGTAATCTAAAAATTTGGAGGCACCAAACAATCTAAAAGTGGTATTTTTAACAATTTTCAGTAGATCTTGGTTTGTCTTCTCTAATTGTTTTTCTATCAGTTTTTTTTTTACAACCCTGAAGCAGGATGTGCTTAATCATTATGCCAAGTTTTAGGTCAATCTAATAATTCCTTCATAGAAATTTCTATTGAGGTATAATCCTCTTTTGTCACCTTTGCACAATACCTGGCAAGTCGGAGTGCTTCAATAGACTGCAAACTTTAAACCCTTATTTCTCAAAAGTAACATTCTGTGGGACTGGGCATTCTACTCTTTGTACAGTGGGTTAGAAACATCCAATACTAATGAGTTATACAGTTAACCTTGCATAACTCTAAGTCAAATAACTTAACCCAAGTCGAATCAATTTTTTTGACCAAACTATTCAAAACTTGTGTTATTCACATTCCTTAAGTCAAACCATCTTTTGTGGTCCCAACAGATTTGACTTTGCAAAGTTAACTGTATATCATTTCAAACCTGAGAATCTCCTCTTTAAAAATCAGACCTGAACTAATAATTCATATCTGGCAACTTTTTGGTCTTGTGGTGCCTGGTCATGTAAAGACTGAACAAACCTGAAACTTGGATCGGGACAGGTCAGAAAGATGGCTAGAATCTCATTTTTTCCATGAGGTGAAATCTCAGGATATAAAAATTAATTCTCCAATAGGAGATACAAGTATTTGTGAAACATAGTTTCTCTCAGCTAATAGTAACAATACTCTCAAAGGATCTGCCAATGTTAATGATTTTTGAGGAGTCTTGGCCAGCTTGACTGTTTCTTTCACAAGATAATCAATGACCAATACTCAACATTACCTTTCATGAAAAACAAGGATCTACATTCTACAAACTTTTTTAATGTTCTTGAGCAGCCCAGTGTCAGAAGACTGAGCTTACAGCGGAGATTGATACAAACTTTTCCGTAGGAAGTCTGATTGAAATTGTTACCGTGTCCATATATCCCAGGTGCCTGTTAATGTCAAGCCCTGCTTTATAAAACTTGTATCCATCTCATTTTTATCACCTGTGAGGTTCCGGTGATCATGTTCTTGATGAAATCACGATGTCCAGGGGCGTCGATGACAGTGACAAAGTACTTTTCCGTCTCAAATTTCCAGAGGGCGATGTCAATGGTGATACCACGTTCACGCTCAGCCTTCAGCTTATCAAGAACCCAGGCATACTTGAAGGATCCCTTTCCAAGCTGTTTGCAAAAAATAAACATATTAACCAAAAATAAAACTTTAAGAAACTTGCTTGGCAAAATGACCGATTAACTAATTTTACTCAATAGGCAGGTTCATGGTATTCTCCCTTGAGGGTCAAACGATTCTCTAGTAGAGATGGGCCTGTACGTTTAAAAGGTGATTATTCCCATAGCCTTTGTACATGGGTGATCCATGGAGAAAGTTTAGATGGGAATTATCACTTATGAAACTTTCTATACTCCCCCCCCCCCCCCCCCCTTTTCACAAAATGTCAAGATATTGGCTAGTTTTGTTCTTATCATATTTCAAACTTTTGCTAGGGTGTCATTATGTGCAGAATTATTGAAACAAGAAACTGTTTATTTTTGACAAAAATTGCATTCTGAAAGGCAAACTTTTAGTTTTGGTAAGCCCTCAAAAACTTTTCATCAGATTTGTTGGATTTTTGTCGATAAATTGCAAGATAATAGCAATACAAAGATGTTGAGAAGATTTCACCTCCTAAAGAGGCATATTAAACAATTGAGGCATAAAATTATTTAGGTGCCAGATCTGGGATATAAACTCCCAACAACTTTAGCGTGCACTGTACACAATACACACGTTCAAAACCTACACACAGTACATTGCCGTGATCTAGCATTCCTTACATATACATACGGTAAAATTCACCGGAAATCATTGATGGAATACCAGATGATCTTGTGCAAACATCTTTTGATACATGGGAAACATGAGACCATGTTTAACACTTTCTTTTTTGCTACCAAAACTGTACTTGCACTTTATTATAGTTACTGTAAACCCACAAACGTTCAAGACATGAAAATGACAACCATTTTCACAGCAAAAAACTTTCGTGCTTTGCAAAAATTTAGTGTTATGTCAATTATAGTTGAATGATTTCACGGCATGAAACTTTTGGCGAATCTGAACCACTCGCGAAATTCGTGAACATTCCTTTTAAGACAATTGACCACATTTTGTGGTTTGACTCAATAACTTTTGATTCAGAGCTCTAAAAATATACCAGATGCACGAGTAGAAAGAGCAAAATTTTCTTCACACACTGTGTCCATTTTTATTGCATGACCATATTGCATTTGATGGCAGATATTTTAAAAACGAGAATAAGCTTTAAATTGGCAACACATTGAGAGGTTCAAAATCATTGTTTTTCATCGAAATTGGCAATTTTTTCAACTTTTCGACAAAACTCCTAACCATACATATTGTTTTCAAACACATTACACCCTATTAGAACCATGTAGCACTAAAAGAAAAATATCATTGTTGCCAGTTTGAAGACCAAAATGTGATAAATTTAGCCCTTAAATAATTCCTGTCCTGAAAGGGTTAAATGAAAGTGGAAGTCTCTGGTTTTACAGTAGGCATAATGCTAGTTTTCAGGTAACAGTACAAACCTCAGCAGCTTCCTTCTCAAATTTCTCGATGGTACGCTTGTCGATTCCACCGCACTTGTAGATGAGATGACCTGTGGTGGTTGACTTGCCGGAATCTACGTGACCGACAACCACGATGTTGATATGTTGCTTATCCTTACCCATGATGAACTGTTAATGTTCGAGATGACTTCAAAGAGAAGAAAGTGGCAACTGCAATAATGCTGGAAAAGAAAAAAAAGCTGGAATGATAATCACATAGTCTAAGTCTGTGCTGACCAAACTTTCAAACTTAAATGAGACAGCCAAACAGTGTTTCACCCACACTCAGATCACATTCAGATATAATTGCACTGAATTTTTTTTAAACATTACCAATCCTTTGAAATGTGTTTAGTTATTAAACTTTGATATGGAAATCAGACATTAGTTGGGATTGTTGCACGAGCTGCTTTGGACTATCATCACAGGTTTACATGTATGCTGGTGCTCCAGCCTGGAAAGAGGTAGGGCTCAAGGGTCAGAGCGGTCAGTCTATTTTATTGGCAAAATCATTATAATAATGTACACAGGTACTTGTTCCAAAAATTGTCGTATATACAGGTACCAAAAATGGGCTTTTGAAACAGGGATAGTGATAGGTACCCGTAAGTTTTGCTAATTCACTCTGTAAATAAGAATCAAATCGCAGGAGATGTCGAATCCGTAAAAAGTTTTTACATGGTGACATCCTGGTTACCAAAAAGCAAGAAATACTGGTCTCCACATTCATCCCTTAAAGGGAAAGTCCGCATCAATATTAAGTTGGTTTTAATAAATGCAGAAAAATAATAGAAATGGACGTGTGGAAGTTCGAGCAAAATCTGATAAGTAGAAGTAATGGATTTTTAAAGTTTCAATCAATCAAACAAAAATTGGCAACTCTATGACGTATATCTTTTGAGGTCCTCTCCCATTTGCTCTCTACCGAACGATTAGATTTGCTTATGGGGGTAGTGTAAAAATATATGTGCAATGAGATTAGATCTAGGGTGCATGTAGGATTGATAATTTTCTTTAGAGAAAATTGAAATTCATTAATTTTTTTTTAGTAGAGCGAATGGGAGAGGTCATCTCAAGAAATGTCAGAGTTGCCAATTTGCGTTTGACCAATTACAACTTCTAAAAAAATAAGGGACTTAATTTTTATTGGACTTTGCTCAAACTTTCTCTAATCTGTGTCTCTATTCAAACCAACATAAAATTAGGGTTGACTTCATCTTTTAACGGAAGGTTGAGTTCTGGAAAAGGTGAAAAATAATTTGAAGGCTTTCTCATTCCTTTCTATGTCAGTTTGGAAGAACATCATAGTAGAAAATCCCCTGAAAAGCATTGCCCTTCAAATGCACTCATATTTGAAATATGACTAGATATAGCTTATAAATTGGCAATGTTGCTTCAAAATGGCAGGTTTAGTAATACAACTCTCGATATGTTTCATGTACACAAAATTTCATATTTTCTTCATCTCTAAAGATGCTGCTTGTCTTTTTGTGAACGCAACATACATGTATGTTGTGTCAAATACATTTTCCCATGATATATATCTTGAGCTAAGAATGAGATAAGCTGCACCTTGGGAGATAATAGGGAAAATATGAAATTTTGTGTACAAAACATATGGAGAGTTGTACAACTAAACCTGTCACTTTGAAGCAACGTTGCCAACTTGAGGATCACCATCGAAAGTAAACTGAGACTTTTCAAACTTTCATAACTTTCTCATTTCGTAACAGATTTCGATGAAACATTTTTTTAAATTGCTTCTCTCTATCCTCTTTTCATTAAAACTGATTTTTTTTTTCCCCCCGGGGTTTCATTCTCCTTTAAAAATGGGAATCATCACGTCACTGCCCCTGAAGGGATCCATTATGGGAGTGCTCTTCCACCTGCCTGTATGTAGCCTATACGTGACATTTTAATGTCCAACGAAGTAGGCTAACCCCACTAAGCTAAAAATAAGGGAACATAACCTCTCAGTTTATAGGCCAGGAGCCTGTACCGAAATAGTCATCCCATTTTACCCATAACATTTGACCCCGTAAAGTTACTTAGACCATCTTCGTCATTGACAAAAAGGTCGTCAGCCTGACCATAGCCACTGCGTTTAGCCCCCAAAAGAGACCCCAAAGTATGTTTTGTACACAAAATTTCATATTTTCTCCATTATCTCTAAAGATGTTGTCTTTTTGTGAAATCAACATATGTTGTGTCAAATACATTTCCCCATGATCTTTAGCCAAGGAGGAGACAAGCTGTACCTTGAAAGATAATGTGTACAAAACATATGGAGAGTTGTACTACTAAACCTGTCACTTTGAAGCAACATTGCAAATTTGAGGATTGCCAAAGAAAGTAAATTGAGACTTTTCAAACTTTCATAACTTTTTCATTTCGTAACCGATTTCGATGAAACTTTTTTAAAATTGCTTCTCTCTATCCTCTCTTTTTTTATTAAAATTGATTTTCCCCAGGGTTTCATTCTCCTTTAATATAGCAGAAAATATTCATGCAAAATCAAGTCAAATGTAGAAAAAGGATTATTTCTGTAATTTTATTGACAAGCTCCAAATGCTGTCTTTCATGTCTAAAATCCCGAACTGCATGTAAAATGTATGAGTGCGCAGACATAGGCACCATTTTTTTTGCAATGTCAAAATGACACGGCCGCCTTCCCTTGTAAAAATGACATTGTTATTGCTCAAATTTTGAGGCAATTTTTTACACAAGTGCTCATTAGAATTAAAATATCAGGAATAATATGCAGGGTTTGCCCTTAACTTTTTTTTAAACTAGCCAGACGGACTAGTTAGCTCTAATTTTGGGTAGTCCGCCAGAATTTTGACTAGCCACGATGAAAATTGACTAGTCTGCCAGCCTCATTTTTTTAAAAGCATAACAAACTGTTTACTGAGACGGAATCTATCCAGTTGGCAATAAACATTCTTTTCTCTGCTGCTCTGACCCCCCCCCCCCCCCCCAAAAAAAAAAAAAAAATATGGCACAAACATCCTATTAAGGGTTATCCTTTTGGCTGAATTGATGCCCTCTCAGTAATTTATTTTGAATATTGTACTGATATCTTTCTTGTATTGTTTTGTAAATTATCTCGTTTAATGTAAATCATATTTTATATTGACTCTTTGAGTAAAATAAAAGGAAATGTTGTTACCTTATTACCCCTGAGTGACAGTTCAGATTATGTAATGTTGCACTTTGATCAGGAAAATGGTGAATACACGAGTGTTATTTTACTACACAACACCATTTCACACTTCAATCATAGCGAATTAATACCAAGTCAACGGACTGGCATTTGAATTTACCCTGATATTCAACAATTCAACTGCCATCATGACATTTATTGATGAATCTTCATGTAGCACTGCAGCCTCTGCCACTATATTAACATATAACTGTGTAACTGTTACATGATCTCTTACTTTATAGTACGAGATCATGTAACAGTTACACACTGGCAGATGTCTATTTATAATATTTTTTTTTATCTGCCCACAGAATTTACACAACTGGGTAAATCATAACTCAGTAAGAAGAAATCCTACCAAAACTATTTTGGTTTCATTCACAGATGAAACACAGAATCCGTAATTAATGTTTAAGTTCAGTCAAAATATCAATGCGATGCATCCAGTTTTGTTATGATTTGATAGAAAGGAAAAAAAAATAACTAAAAACTAACGGGTTTTAGAATGGTTAGGGGAATAAAATGTCATAAAAAACATGAAAGAGATCGTGAAGGATCAGTAAAATATTTTGACAAAGAAAAAAACGCAAGCAAAGTCACGATGTACAATGTAGTCCATTAGCACGACTAGGGGGCGAATACAGGCTGTGCTTCGTGCAAGCTCAGGTACAAATATACTGAATGAGATTGGATCAAACTAAGCTTTAAAACAACAAAAATACCCCTAAAAAACAAAATTACCGTAAAACAATTATTTGGTTTTGAAAATTAAACTATTGTTACCCGAAACAACTCCCAGAAATAATGACTTTCAAGGAGTTAATTTCGACATAAAGACGTACTCCGGAACGGAAAGCCAATACGAGAAATTATGTGTTTGACAGCAGAAGGCAAACTCATGAATATTCAACAAGCAGTCCTGAGTATCTCGGTGACGATGGTATTATTATTATTCATGAGTCTGTACCGCGAAGTTTGATTTTTCCTTGCTCCCCGAATAAAGGCTGTGCTTTTGTGCAGGCACAGGTACAAATAATTATACTGAACGAGATTGGATCAAACTAAGATTTATTAAAACAACAAAAATACACCTAAAAAAAAATTAATGTAAAGCAATTCCTTGCTTTTGAAAATCATACTATTGTTACCCAAAACAACTCCCAGAAATAATGACTTTCGAGGAGTTCCGACATAAAGACGTACTCCGGAACGGAAAGCCAATGATATGAGAAATTATGTTTTTGACAGCAGAGGGCAAATCATGAATATTCAACAAGCAGCCCTGCGTATCTAGGTGACGAATGTATTTATTATTCATGAGTCTGTACCGCGAAGTTTGAATTTTCCTTGCGCCCCACATTTTTCAAGCGATGAAAAAAGTCTCGTCGTTCGAAAAAATATAATTTTATTTTCCTATTAATCAGAATTTTCAAATCAATTTAATACAATGTGATACTTATTTTTGAATCGTGATGCAGCGACTGGGTGGGTAGCCGTTTCTAGTTGTGCTATATTTTAGGTGACTGGAAATGTACTGTTTTGGGTGGTGACGTTATATAGGCATATTGACAGCTGACGATAATCGAATAACCCATTACGCCATATCGTGCAGCCCTAGTATGCACGATATCGTATTTTGTCCAATAAAAAAAAAAGAAAAAAATAAAGGTGGGGCGGGTGGACGTAAACATACCAGTGCGCCCTTTTTCGTCGTAAACACATCTGACACATGTACGTACATGTACATGCAAACACACACAATAGCTACATCTAGGTACCTCAGTCTCTCGTGCTGCATTGTAGCTAGCTCTCGTACGTGCTCGCTTCTCTACAGCTTGCTTGGCAAGCGCAGCTGAAATATCAGTGGTGTGAGTCGACAGCGAACGCGCGCATTGCTTGCGTGGATTTTATAGACTTTAAGATGAAACAAATCTGACATATTTATACTTTACATGTAGAGCATATTATCAATCACTGATTATTAATTGTTTGAATTTGAATCATTGTCGGATGTGTCAACAATGAGCATCGCTTTGTGCGACACTAGAGTGATATTTTGGCTAGCCACACGGACTAGAAACTTCAGATTTTGGCTAGTCCGCCGTGATTTTTACTAGCCATTGGCTAGCGGGCTATCGTTAATGTCGAACCCTGATATGAGATTAGGCATTAGAGGAATATATAAGAAATTCTTGTTCAATCAGAAGTCAAATCTTAGGTGCCCGGACGTAGGGCTCCCCATCATATGAGTAATGAGAGAAACTGGCTGAATGAAATTCTGAATGGGAAGGCGCAAGAAGATCAGAGGCCTAAAACAGTTTTGTGAACCGCCTAATTAATGTCCTTCCTTGGGGCCATGTGTTTGTTCTATTTCTTGACACTCAGGAACATACAGATCAATTTTCTGGCATTTCTTTGCCTCATTACTCAATTTTAAAGGGCAACCAAACCTATGCAAATAACTTAATTTGTGTGAAAGCAAGAAAATACGAGAACATGATTGCAAAGAAATCAAAGAATAAGAAAGTTGTTTATGCTTGAAAGAAGAGATCATTAAATCGAAGCGAAACTTGCAGTTTGGTCAATCAATGGTCACATATTCATGGACGATCCATTTGTTGTCTAATTTCTGCTAAATTTCTCCAAAGCACCCCTTTCCCTCAAAGCAGTAATTAAAGTAGATATTCATTGATTTTTAAAACTGACTTAATTTTCATTTTTGCGTAGGTGAAGCTTAGACCGGACAAGTTTGTCAAAATTCAACGCTTGCAAACATTCGAAGTAATGATTATTATCAATTACAAATTGCTAAAATACAGCCCCGACATAGCACCTGAACAGCTCTCCGAAAGCCGCTGAAATGTGTGACGTCAAAGGGAGGACGTTAATTGCACAAGCAGACGATGTCCCATAACATCTCACATATTTTCAGTGCCTGTTTTGTCATCTTCTCCTCAGTTATTTCACTTCACTAGCATTAGTCTATTATGTTTAATCCATATATTGCCTCACTCTAAACCCCGTGCATGGGTTTATTTGGATGGAAAATGAAGCATTACAAGAATAAAGGAATCAGTTGCTTGTAAACAAAATAGACGCCATTTCATTCACAGCTGCATACACCGCTGGACGTTCCGCGTTGCATGAGGGATAAATACCGTCCTTGCAATCATTCAGCGGGCTTTTCAATTTGAAAGTGTGGTTTCTTTGATTGTTCATTAACCCTCATCCTATATATTTACAAACAAAAGATTTCAGTAATCAGAATCTGTTTCATTCCCATTTTAGAATGGTGTGAAATATGGGCACGTTTGAATACACTAAATTCTTTATAATTTGAGAAATAACTGCACTGCACTTATGTTCATTCTTTATGGGACGTCGTCTGCTTGGACAGGATTGTTCCCTTTATTGACGTCATTGAAACATTGTTATTTTTTTGGCGAAGCGCTTGTATATCGCAGATGCTGGGAGGTAGTTTTATTTGTATTATTGTTTAATTACCTGATATGTAGCTGACTTTAAACTGATACGATTGCTATCTATCTGTTAACTTGCCAGTTTCTAGTGATACATTATTTATATTTGTGATTTTCTTTGAATGTGTACTTTAACAAGATGAATGTGACTGCTTCTCCTATATGCCTCTGCCTAAATTCAGTTGATCGCTCAAACTGTTCTTGAAATATTGTGATAACCAGAATAAAAATCCTCCAATTACATGTTAATTGACCTTTTGACATTTAACCTTACACCTTATAACCCAAGTCTCATCACTTTATCTCCTCCTAGTCATGAATACAAAATAGTGAGACATGGTGATAACGAAGGTAAAAAAAAAAAATTTCACATACACCTGTATGAGTTAATGACCTTTATGACCTGTCACCTTTCACCTACGTGAACAAAAATCTAATCAGTTCGTCTCATTATGGTGATGCATACTAGTTCCAAGTTTAAAGTTAATGGATCAAATGGTTCTTGAGATACGTCAAGGCTAAAACCTGCAATTTCAGAATTGACCTCTATGACCTTTGACCTACGTATCCCAAAATCTAATCAGATCGTCTTCCTATGGTGATACATACTAGTGCCAAGTTTGAAGTTCATACCTCAAATGGTTCTTGAGATATCGCGTTAAAGGGGAATGAAACCCTGGGGGCGAAATCCATTTTAATAAAAAGAGAGGATAGAGAGAAGTAATTTTAAAAAGTTCCATCAAAATCGGTTAAGAAATGAGAAAGTTATGAAAGTTTGAAAAGTCTCAATTTACTTTCTATGGCAATCCTCATATTGGCAATTTTGCTTCAAAGTGACAGGTGAAGTAGAATAACTCTCCATGTGTTTTCTACACAAAATTTCATATTTTCTCCACTATCTCTAAAAATGATGCTTGTCTTTTTGTGAACTCAACATATGTTGTATCAAATACATTTCTCCATGATATATCCTGAGCTGAGACAAGCATCATTTTTAGAGATAATGGAGAAAATATGAAATTTTGTGTAGAATACACATGGAGAGTTGTCCTTCTCCACCTTTCACTTTGAAGCAACATTGCCAATTGGAGGATTGCCATAGGAAGTAAATTGAGACTTTTCAAACTTTCATAACTTTCTAATTTCTTCTTGCAGTCATTTTTACATTATCTTTTGATACAGAATGCTAGGAATGACAAATTATACATATACATGAAAAGAAAGAACAAAAATTCACAAATAATTTTGATTCTATTTCCACTTCATGTGCGTTGTGCTATTCAACATTCAAGAATAGGAATGATTAAAAAGTATCTTTAAAGTCTCTTAATTAGCCTGTTAAATTTTGTAATTTCCATTATTATTGGTTCATTTAATAAGCATTTTTTCAAACTATGTAGGAACTGAAAATAAAAATTGTTGCCAATTTGAGGATGGAAGACTGATTAATTCAGACCATAAGAAAACTCAACTGCCATGCCTACGGGTTGTCTGTGTAGGCAGAAGACATCTGCACAAACATTACAAACACCAATGAAAAATTCAATTCCAATTTGCTTTAACCAGAGTCAAAAACTTAGATCTCATCACTAATAAAGAGACAATTAATTCAGAATACATATGATTACTGGACCAAGTGATCACAAACGCCTGGCTTTGTCATTTGACGTAACACACACAGCAATGGCCAATGCAATGGCAATGTGCACACCGGCCTATGCCGATATTGGCATTACATTGCACAATATGTTGAAAAAAAATCCTGCACGAAGGGTGTGGCAAAGCATTGCAAAGTGCCACCAATTTTTTTTTTTTTTTTTTGTAACTAAATACACAAGTTAAAAATCTATCCTTAAGGATGATGGATAAATTATAGACCTTTTCATCTCTTGAATGAATGAGCATTTCGTAACGGCACCGATTACACATTTGTTCCAGACGCTCAAACTGCGAATGAATGACACATGATGATACACGTGGCGTGATGGCCGCCGAACGAACAAGGGATAAATTGGGCAAGAACATCGCACATTACACGCAAATAACACAAAAACCAGCCAGTTACACCACATGAAACTAACACATATGAATTCTTCAATTTCAATAACACAATATTCTACAAGAAAATGATGAATTGTAAAGGAAAAACGTGTAAAAAGGTATTTAAAACTTCTAAATGCTGGTTGAAAATTGAAACGACATCCTACCTCTCGGCTTGTGCAGAGCGAAAAGGATGTCTTAGGCGCAAAATGGCTGCTGCATGCGAGAGAGCCGCCCGGCGACTCAGATCACATGCGCAGTCGACAATGCAAATGTATGACGTCATGCGACAAAGGCGGAAATCAAAATGGAATGAAATGAGTCATTTGGTCATCATAACTATAAGAAACTTGTGTAAAGTTCAGGGGCGAATTGAGCTGGGGGGGGGGGGGGGATTCGACGGTTTTTTTTGGTTTTTTTAAATAAAACAAGACACGAGTGAGGCAGCTAGAAGGTATGTAAATCTACCATACCGTACTTCACAAACGCAGAGCTTCTGCGTTAAAAAAAAGCTGCAAGAGAGAGTAGTGATCGAGCGATCAAAAATAAACCCAAATTGTACTTAATTTCCATAAATGAGCATCTCTTAGCCTACACCACTATCAAAAATAAGTTTTTCACAAGAAAAAATCTTATGTATCTAGACAATGAGGTCCCCTTTGCAGCACAGGTGCAGGGGTGCTGGGAGCTAGATGAACCCAATTTAACTGAAGGGAATGAAACCATTGGGAAATATCAATTTTAATGAAAAGAGAGGATAGAAAGAAGCAATTTAAAAAAAGTTCCATCAAAATAGGTTACGGAATGAAAAAGTTATGAAAGTTTGAAAAGTCTCAATGTACTTTCTATGGCGATCCTCAAATTGGCAATGTTGCTTCAAAATGGCAGGTTTAGTAGTCAACTCTCAATATGTTTTGTACACAAAATTTCATATTTTCTCCATTCTCTCTAAAGAGGCCGCTTGTCTTTTTGTGAACTCAACATATGTTGTGTCAAATACATTTCACCATGATCTTTAGCTAAGAAGGAGACAAGCAGGCGCGCCGGAAGCAGTTTGGGATTGGGGGGGGGGGGGGCAAACATCCAAGGGGGCTCACCTTTCAAGGGCTCATGTCTTCTCACCCCTAAAAAACACACAAGCTTTCCCACCCTCTCAACAATACAGATCCTCCATTGAATAACCTGTTCAGTGTAGATAATAATAACAGTGTTCATGAGTTTTACGAAGAAAAAGGTGTAACTGAAGATAGCTTTGAGCTATTACCAGTTAGTGAGCAATTTGTGTATAATGAGTTACGTAAATTAAACGTATCCAAAGGTACGGGTCTAGATCTGATTCCTGCTAAATTTTTGAAAGATGGCGCAAAAACTTTATTTAGACCTCTTTGTTTTATAATCAATCTATCTATTATGACGAGTACTTTTCCTGACGATATGAAAATAGCTAAAGTGACACCGCTGTATAAAAAGAAAGACAAAACAGATGTTGGAAATTATAGACCAATTAGTGTATTAAGTGTAGTTTCGAAAATTATGGAAAAATCGGTTCTTGTTCAAATTGAAAAATACTACAAAGAAAAAAATCTAATATATGATTTTCAGTCTGGCTTTCGTCACAACTACTCGACTGAAACAAGCCTAATTCATTTAACAGATTACGTGAGGACCGAAACCTCACATGGGCACTTCGTTGGTATGGTGCTTCTTGACCTACAAAAGGCTTTCGATACTGTTAATCACGAGATATTATTGAAAAAACTACAAGTAATGGGATTCAGTACGGCGAATTTAGCATGGTTCAGATCGTACTTATCAAACCGACACCAGCTGGTTGCAATCCATGATGTATATTCAAAATTACTTCCAATAACTTGTGGAGTTCCACAAGGGAGCATTTTAGGCGAATACTCTTTACGAGTTATATAAATGATATGTGTATTTGTGTAAAAGATTGTAAGCTATTATTATATGCCGATGACAGTGTATTACTTTATTCAAATTCTAATCCAAAATCTGTTGAGGAAAAACTCAATGAAGAGCTGTCAATATGTGTAGATTGGATGACAGACAACAAGCTCTCTTTACACTTGGGTAAAACAGAAAGCATTTTGTTTTGTAGCAAAGGCAATGCTAAAAAATCTGATGGTTTCAAAGTAGCATACAAAGATCAAATAATTCAGAGAAAAGAATCTGTAAAATATTTAGGCGTCCACTTAACAAGCCAGGTTTCATTTTCATCCTTAGTAGATTCTATAGTAAAAAAAGCTAACTCCCGTTTGAAATTTTTGTACAGATACCAAAATTGCATGAATTCACATGCAAGACGTATACTGTGCTTTGCTCTCATTCAGTGCTTATTCGACTATGCTAACGCCGCGTGGTATACCAATTTAGGCAAGTCGGAACAAAAGAAATTAAAAATCATTCAAAATAAAATGGTTAGATTTATTCTTTGTTTAGGCCCAAGAACGCACGTTGGCTATAATGAGTTATCTGCAGTTGGACTACTTGATGTCAGTCAAAGATCAAAACAGCTCATACTACATCACGCGCACAAAATATATCACTCGAGGGCGAATCATTATATTGGCCACAACTTTAATCTTGTTATTGATTTACATAATTACGAAACAAGAAATAGTCAATATAACTTTACATTGCCCGAACGAGTAGGCAGTATTGGCAACTGCTTCTATTATAATGCAATCAAACACTGGAATTCCCTCCCTAATCACATTAAAGCAATAGGAAACTTCGCACATTTTAAGAGAGTTCTAAAAGATTTCCTATCACTTGAGTCTAAGAGAACAGAAACAAGTGACATGATTTACACATTTGTGTGATATGGCTAAGATTTTCAGATCAATATTCTTTTCTCTATACCTTGTTCTTATTTATATGTATTGTTTTATTCTTGGGTTTAACTTTTTTTTTCTTCTTCTTCTTCATTCAGTTTTGTTGCGGTTATACTTTTCTGTAAATATGTTTCATCTGTATATAAGAACTAATGCCATACATTTCCATAATTGTCTTGTATATAATGCTCTGTTTAGGACCCCATTGTAAATAAGCTCTCGAGCTTTCATGGGTCATCCTGTCAAGCTTTCATGAATTTTTATTTTATGTATGTGTATATTTGAACTTGACAAATAAATCAAATCAAATCAAAAAAATCCTACTGCTAAATCAAAAATTCTCTGACAAGCATTTTTGGGGTGTACTTTTACTGGAAAATTCTCTGACAAGCAAAAAAAACAAAACACCAGAATTATGTTAAAATTCTGCTAAATTTTGTCAAATTATGCTAAAGCGATCAAAATTCTGCCAGAAAGCAGAATTCTGCCAACTCTGGCAACCTTGCGTCTAATACAAAACCTCCACTACGTTAAAGTTTAAAGTTTGAATGCTTTATCTGTCTTCAGTGATCTCCATGAATACGAAAAATTAATACAAAGGCTTACAATTACGTAATAAAGCAATCAAGCTTTTAATATACACACGATTTTTACTCCTTTACTACTGATTTTTTTTTTTATGGGGGGGGGGGCTTTTTGGGGGGCGAAAATGCATTTTGCCCCCCCCCCACTTTTTTGTTTGGGGGGCGACTGCCCCCCCCCCCCCCACTTCCGGCGCCTATGGAGACAAGCACTGAACTCTATAAGCTGCACCTTGAAAGATAATGTGTACAAAACATGTGGAGAGTAACTGTTGTACTACTAAACCTGTCACTTTGCAGCAACATTGCCAGTTTGAGGATCGCCATAGAAAGTAAATTGAGACTTTTCAAACTTTCATTACTCTCATTTCGTAACCGATTTTGATGGAACTTTTTTAAAATTGCTTCCCTCTCCTCTCTTTTCATTAAAATTGATTTTCTCCATGGTTTCATTCTCCTTTAAAGGCGGAATTTAGAGCATTTCAGTCCCAGCCATGCAAAAGGTTAAAATGTTCAACTCATGATCTCTAGTTCAACTATAATACGGCGGCATAGCTCCGATTTTTGCAGAATTGTGCACTTTTGTGTTTTGTCTAAAAACATCAAATGTGGTACAGAGTCGTTAAATGATACATACTGAACAAATTATTTTGATACGGAAGCACTTTTTTTTTTAAACCCGACTCTATGGGGTAATTTCGAAGGAAATTGTAATTTTAGAACTCTCCCAAATAAATAACTCGTTCACCTAAGTGCTCAGACCTATGGCTCAGACCTATGGCTCAGACCCTGCAGCAACGCTCCAAATATCCCATTGTTAGCATAGGCGGTGTACGTATATACCGAATAATACAATAAGAGCGAGTCAATTTTGGTTGAATTGTACAAAGGGTATGTGCAGTAGTGGTTGTGGGTACAGAAATCTATAAAGGCTAAAATAGCGGATGATTCGTTTGTTCATTAAGTGGAAGAGCACCTCCCTGGTTTCTTTAAAGTGTACCAATTACCTGAAAAAATAATTTGTGTACAGCTAGAAAGTATAAAATCAACCTCAAAGAACTTTCTCTGGTATTCTATAGGTCAACAGTTGATGAGTATGAAGGAAATAAAGAATAACATGAAAATGCTCGCGCGGAACCGAACTCAGAGTTTGGTTCCGCGCGAGCCTTTACCTTGACGAGCGCGTATGGGTGCGTCGAGTATACTCACGAGTCGCTTTTACGCTTATAGAGAGTGTAATTAAAATTGCAATATCTCTTTATAGAATTAATATTTTAAGCTCATATTTCGAATATAGTATAACGACATGCAACCTCTAACATACAGAGCAAAATTATATTTGGTGATTGGTACCCTTTATAAGGAACTTTATTATACGCTTTCACATGCAACCTCACTTTTTATGCACATGCATGGACAAGCACTTGCTCCTCATAGTATTAAAGGCCTATATAATAACAGGGAAAAACAGGAAGATGTAGGGATAAGTGGAGAAAAGGAAGGAGACGAACTGTGAAACGAAGAATTTTAGCAGGAAAAGTGGCTTCAGAAGCCATTATTGGAGGATATTTTGGAAGAATGAAAAACTTGAATGGGGAAATGATAGGCTTCATGATGTAGAAGAAACGGTACGTTAGATTAAATACGAAGCTTAACTTGCAGTGGTAGAAGAGGAGAAGATGTCAAGAACAGAAGTAGATTATGATATGAAGGGAAAATGGAAAATGAGTAAAAATAAAAAGTCTACTTTAATAATTATTTCACGCATCGGGAGAGGAACAGTTTTTATTGAAGAATATCAAAATAGAGTCAAATATAGCATCATATTATCAACAACAAAAAAGATCTTTCTCGGGTCAATTTGAGCCTCAAAGGTCATAAGCTGCTGAAACAGAAAGTCACCATTGGCGGCAATAACCGATTTGAATCTACAGAATATGAAGGCATCCCTACTAATCCCTGAACCAAAATTATTACGCCTATTATACATCTGTTTTAATACATTTTCTTTCGATTTTGTCCCGTTATTTTCTAATCTGGCAAATAATCAATATCAATGCCGTCTTTCACCATTCATTTTCGAATTTTGTACATTATGCCATGTTGCAATCGATTTTTTCCAAAGAATTATTCAAATTCGTTTGTAGTATTCCATGTCAGGCCTGTAACGGGGGGGGGGGGGGGGGGGGTTCAGAGGGTTTGAACACCCCCCCCCCCCCAAGCTGGCGAGCAGAAATTTGCTTGAACAACAACAAAAAGAATCGTAAGGGCGAAAAAAAAATCCAAAGTGACATCAGAAATAGTGATGTTTAGGTTAAAATCATTTAAACATTTCCGTACAACTGGATTAGATATAGGGGGAGGGGCGCACAAGGGGTCACGTGAAAGGGGAGAGAGGAGGGAAAGTGGAAAATAATGTGAGATAATGGGATTTCTAGTCAATTAGAAAACTGTTTTATTTACTTTGTCCTGCAACTTCATAATATTGCACAGTCATTTATAAGGCCTAGTCAATTTACGCCTTTGGCCATTCATTTTTGGAATTTATCTTTCATGTTGCTATCGATTTTGTCAAAGACTATAAAGAGTTCAAAGGGTTATTCAAAATCGCCACCCACTCGTTGCAAGGTCTTGTCTAAGTGAAGAATTTGAATGACAATTTCTTGAAATCGACTTCCCAAAGATGGATCTGATGATAAAATTTTGCAGCAGATTGCCAGGTCGGACGAATTCGAATGATATCTGACGAAAATAAATGGAGTAGGTTGAATTTGATTGACCATTGAACCAGTTGATGAACATTTGATTGACATCTGACATTTAGATGATTATTGATTCCTATATCAGCCTATATATATAGGACGAAATTGAAGTGCTCAATAATGATGCATTTTGATCTTTAACCCTTTCAGGACAGGAATTATTCAAGGGCTAAATTGATCACATTTTTTTCTTCAAATTGGCAACAATAATATTTTTCTTTTAGTGCTACATGGTTCTAATTAGGTGTAATGTCTTTGAAAACAATATATATGGTTAGGAATTTTGTCGAAAAGTTTTAAAAATTGTCAATTTTGATAAAAAAAATGATTTTGAACCTCTCAATGTGTTGCCAATTTAAGGATTTTAAAGCTTATTCTCATTTTTTAAATTCCTGGCATCAAATGCAATAATGGTCATGCAACAAAAATGGACATAGTGCGTGCAGAAATTTTTGCTCTTTCTACTCATGCATCTGGTATATTTTTAGGGCTCTGAATCAAAAGTTATTGAGCCAAACCACAAAATGTGGTCAATTGTCTCAAAAGGGTCAAAAAAGTGTTAGATGAGACAGGAAATCCTGCACAATACAAGAAGATAGATTATTTAAAACACCTCAAATGAAATCTGTGGTTATGGAATATACTAATGAAAGACAGAAACAATACTGGAAAAGAGAGAGAGAGGGGGAATTTAATGTATATTTTCACTTAAAAATTGAAAATTTTCCCGCTCTCAAGTTGCATGGAGAACTCCTGGCGGACCCTGTCTCATTCAGGCCCTTAAATTATGGCCCTCTACAGCCTGTTAACCGGAGTGCCATGAGAGTATTTTATAAAACATCCACTTCTTGGAAACTATAATCGGAAATAACAAGATGACCAAATATAATACTTGGGGTGTTTTGGAAATAACATTTGGGAGATAGTAAAGTGCGTTTTCCGTCGCTCGCTTCGCTCAATCACAAAACTATGAAACGAGATATAGTTTCAGGCAGCGATCGAGGACCATGAATATTTCCATAATATATATGTTATTGTAATAATGTTATGATAATTTTCGGGCACGTCACTGTCTTGTCGCCACGGTGCCCAGATATTAGGGTTACCTTACTTTCTATATTGAAATGAGCAAGAACAAAATTAACGTGCATTTTTCTTCGCTCGCTTCGCTCGCTCGCAAATCTTAGAAATGGGATAGTTCCAGGCACCGAGGTCCATGGATATTTCCATAGGATGTTATTGCAATATTCAGACACGTCGCTGCCATATCGCCATGGCACCCGAATACTTGTTAGGTCCACTTTAGGTCAGCAACAGCAAAGTAAAGTGCATTTTTCCTCGCTCGCTTCGCTCGCTCGCAAACCTTATAAATGAGATAGTTTTATGCAGCGAGGTCCACGAATATTCAATGTTATGACAATTTTCGGGCACGTCACTGCCCTATTGCCATGGCGCCCAGATATTAGGTCTACCTTTCCGAAGAACAACAGCAAAATGCCCCCCCCCCCCCCCCCCCCCGTTCGCTTCACATATTAAAACTACATGGGGGACAAACGGACATAATTTATATGTACGCACTGTTTCCCAACTTCGCAAAAGAGCTACTCTCTATGCATAATTACACGATTGTAAAACTAATTTGTCGTACTCTTGACTGATACCCGATGTACCCCAGTCCACATTTCTCCCGATGACAATTAGGCAGGTGCCCCTTTTCAAATTTTACTGTCTAAAAGTAAGTGTATGGTTTTCTCATGTTGACTGCATGTATATTTTGAATCTTCAAATGCATATCCATCATGCCCATAGTAAATAATCTTGGTTCCATATCTCGAATCACTCATTAAATCTAATTTCACCATATCTCCCGCTATAGACGATATTGACCCTTTATAATGTTGTATCAAAATTCAAGGCCTATAGTAGTCTTCTTTCTTGGAGTACTCTAGATATTTCAATTTCTAAATTTTTTGCAAGCGAGAGAAGCGAGCGAGCAAACTTTTAAAACTTTTTGTAGAGAAAATATACAGAAGTTACACGCAGAAGATACATAATTATCTGGGAACCTCGCTTCCCAAATAATTCTGTGGATATTCTGGCACCTAACTTCGCTTCTCGAATATGTGGATATTCTTGCACCTAACTTCGCTTCCCAAATATGAAGTTGTGGTTGCCCGAATATCGGAACTTTGAAAATCCTCGGGGGAGGGTATTGCCAAAGGGGGACGCCTTCTGCCAGAATATTAACTTTCTAGTGTTTTGCGAGTGAGCGAAGCGAGCGAGCAAAACTTTTAAAAACTTTTTGTAGAGAAAATGTACAGAAGTATACATACAGAAGTTACACAATCATTTGGGAACCTCGCTGCCCAAATATGTGGATATACTGGCACCTAACTTCGCTTCCCGTATGTGAAGTGGTGGTTGCCCGAATATCGGAATTTTGAAAATCCAAGGGGGGGAGGGGCTGCAGCCAATTGCCGAAGAGGGACGCCTTTTGCCCGAATATTAAATTTTTAGTGTTTTCCTTTTCCTTTCATTCTTTTCTTTCTGTTTTTGTTTTTCTTTCCTTTCTCTTTTCTCCTTTTCCCTTTCCTCTTCCTTCTCCTTTTTTTCCTCTCCTTTTTTTTTTGATTTTCCGACAGAAGTGCATGGTGCATTTGCCGACACCCCCCCCCCCCCCGTCGTTAGTGAAAAAGAAAGAAGAGAAATAGGCCTAGACTGAGAGAGGGGGACTGGGCAGAGGCATCACTAGCGGGGGGGGGGGGGGGGTGTGGGGGTGTCACACCCCTCACTCAAAATTGCTGTCGGCAAATGCGCCACCTCTGTCGGCAAAAAAAAGAAGGAAAATGAAAAGGAGAAAAGAGAAAGGAGAAGAAAAAAGAAAAAAAGAGAAGGAAAAGGAAAGAAAAACAAAAACAGAAAGAAAAGAAGGAAAGGAAAAGGGAAGGAAAGAAAAAGAAGGAAAAACTAAACACACTATAAAGTTAATATTTGCCCGGGCAAAAGGCGTCCCTCTTCAGCAATTGGCTGCAGCCCCCTCCCCGGGATTTTCAAAATTCCGATATTCGGGCAACCACCACTTCATTTTCGGGAAGCGAAGTTAGGGGCCAGAATATCCACATATTTGGGCAGCGAGGTTCCCAGATAATTATGTAACTTCTGTATATTTTCTATACAAACAGTTTTAAAAATTTGCTCTCTCGCTTCGCTCCCTTGCAAAAATTTAGAAATTGAAAAGTTGATATTCGGTCAAAAGGCTTAAACCTCCTCCTTGCAAAAATGGGCCTGTATGATCAAGATCTCTACATCTGTGATTTTCTTGTGATTGTTATTTTTTTTTGGGGGGGGGGGGAGATTAGGCTGCAGCATTTTCGTCGGCAAATTTGGGTGTCACACCCCCACCCCGACGACCCTGGGACTGGGGACGGGTAACGTGAAAGGAAAATCCCCCCCCCCCTCTATGGAATTGTTCTCTAGCTTTTCATCTACCGAATCTCCCCTCCCCCCCCCCCCCCCCCATGGCTGAACCATGTTATGCCACTGTTCTAATGTTAAATAATCGTTTGCTAACATTTCCTTTTACAGTTCCGGCGAGTTTTATTATCGAATTGCCTATAACAAGTCGACCACAATAGACTCGTTCATTAAAATATCGGAAACACTGCATGTTCTGAATATAGGGACGCTTTTCCAGTGACCTCTATACCACTCAGACCTTACCAGGTAGCGGTAGGGTCCGAATTTTTTTGTGGACGAGATTTTACTTGTCGAGGTGTAGAGGAATAACATCACAATTTCATGGAAAATTGCCCTGTGAAAACCATTCATGAAAGTGCTTCCATATCTGATATATGGGTTACTTTACAGATATATATATGCAAAATTTCGTGGTTTTAAACAAAAGTGCACAATTTTTCATCTATGCCGCCGTACTTTTACAGGGTTTCTAAAGTGGTGAAAATCCCTGTATTTAAATAGCCCTTACTAACATTCGGATTTTGAATAAAGTAACTTAACATTTTAGACATGTTAGAGCACTACAATGCTTATGAAATGGTAAAATTATTTCATGAAACGATGGGATGGGCCCCGCCACAACAATGTTAAATTTCATCTATATAGCCAGAGAGCGTACAGCGACTCGAAGCGAGATGATTTAGATTTTTGAGAATTTGAGAGATATGTTAGTTGCATTTTAAACAATACAGATTTATTGCCTATAACATTATGTTACATTTAAAGGTGCCTGCAGCATCATGGGGGCCAGAAATCAATTTAGGGGCAATGTCCCTCCCCCTACAACAGATGCAGGGGCTGCGGAGCGTTTTTGAAAGGGGGGCTGATTTGATTTCACTCATTAATGACAATTTTCTAACCTTTTTTCCGAGGTTTTATGAAAAAAGTGGGGGGGGGGGGCTGCATCCCCCAGCCGCCCCCCCCCCCGGAGATAGCGTGCTGCAGGGGCGGCGCGTATACTATGTTACGCTCTCAAACCAAAATAGTTCGCGAGCTTTCCCAAGCCTTCTACCCTCTTTTTAAGGAGAAAGGACAATATTATTACACCAGAACATCATCATGTTTCAGCTATATACAAGTTGTGAGTAAGAGAAGTGAGTGAGCAAAAAAATGTTAGGCCCTGCACTGTGGTGACAATATAATTTCGTCATCAAAATAGGCTTATTCTAATGTAAAAATCATGCTGCATGACTGCATGAATTTTGACGGATAATCCGATATGCGAATCAACATGGAATTATAATAATAATGGGAGGGCCATGTGTATATGTTAGTTTCAAGTTCAGGCATTGTGCTTCTCCCCCTTTTTTTTTCTCTCTCCTTTTCTCCATTTTCTCCCTCTCTCTTTTTTTTTTTTTGGGGGGGGGGATTTTTCATGCCGGGGTTACGTCTGAAAATGGCGATATTGAGAATTACACAAAAATGAGAACAATTGTAATTAAAACTAATTTATGAAGTGTTAATCGCTGAGTATTGTAAACTTGTAATGTAGTTAAAGGAGAATGAAACCCTGGGGAAAATCAATTTTAATGAAAAGAGAGGATAGAGAGAAGCAATTTTAAAAAGTTTCATCAAAATCGGTTAAGAAATGAAAAATTTATGAAAGTTTGAAAAGTCTCAAATTACTTTCCTCATATTTTCATATTTTCTCCATTGTCTCTAAAGATGCTGCTTGTCTTTTTGTGAACTCAACATATGTTGTGTCAAATACATTTTCCCATGATATATCTTGAGCTATAAGGAGACAAGCTGCACACTGAGAGATAATGGGGATAATATGAAATTTTGTGTACAAAACATATTGAGAGTTGTACTTCTAAACCTGTCACTTTGAAGCAGCATTGCCAATTTGAGGATCGCCATATTATAGAAAGTAAATTGAGACTTTTCAAACTTTCATAACTTTCTCATTTCGTAACCGATTTTGATGAAACTTTTTAAAAATTGCTTCTTTCTATCCTCTCTTTTCATTAAAATTGATTTTCCCCAGGGTTTCATTCTCCTTTAAAAATGGTAATTATCACGTCACTGCCCCTGAATGGATCCATTATGGGAGTGCTCTTCCACCTGCCTATATATAGCCTATATACGTGATATTTTAAAGGGAAATCCAACCTAACTATATATAGCAAGTTGCTTTGCAAGAAAGAGGAAAAATCAGAGAAGCAGATTTGTGAAAGTTTGAACGAAATCGGACAAGCAATAAGAAAGTTATGAATTTTTGAAAGTTGTAATCACTATACATATGGGAATTTCAAATTGGTCGAATAGGTAATGTCCCTGTGATGTAGCTGTGGACAACTCCCCCATTCGCTCCAACACACAAATGACTAAAATGTCACTTTTTTCAAAATGTATTACTCAGTAGGATCTTTTTCTTTCATGAGGACCTATAACAATATGCTATTTCCAATATATTTTGAGTACTGCCCCGAGGGTAAAAGCGCCTCGAAGAAAACCGCAAATTAATGATATTTTTGTGTACGACAAATGGGAGAGTTGTCCACAAAAATGTCACAATCGAATCACCAAATTGCCAATTTGAGATTCCCATAGATGTAGTGATCTCATTTTTCAAACATCCATAACTTTTTTTATTCCTTGTCCGATTTCTTTCAAACTTTCACCATCCTGTTTTTCTTATTTTTCTGCTTTCACACAAATCATCTCATTACCAAGGTAGGATTGCCCTTTAATACCCAAAGAAGTAGGCTAACCCCACTAAGCTAAAAATGAGGGAACTTGACCTCTCAGTTAATAGGCCAGGAGCCTGTACCGAAATAGTCACCCCATTTTACCCATAAGATTTGACCCCGTAAAGTTACTTAGACCATCTACGTCATTGACAAAAAGGTTGTCAGCCTGACAATAGCCACTGGATTTAGCCCCAGAGCCCCCAAAAGAGACCCCAAAGTCATGTCGATTTCACCCCATCTCCCCCATGCACCAAACTTTGTCAGTAGGAAATAGTATGACGGACATTACAAAACACAAAAAAACTGACAAAAACTTCCGTCGGGATGTGGTGTCAGACGGCCCCTAAAAATTGAGGTAAATTTTTCCCCTTGAAGCCCAGGGGCCAAATTTTGTCAGAAGGAAGAGCTATGGATGTGCATTCCAAAAATATAAAACTGACAAAATTGTCCATTGGGAAGGGGGTGTCAGATCCCCTGAAATGAAAACCCCAAAGTACCCTTTTAACAACGCTTTGCACCCCAAAATGCATGCTCTGTATGTAAAGAAAAAACATTTTCTTACCTTCTGACTATGATAATTCAAAAATTGAACCCGTTTTATAATTCCTACTGACAAAGTTTGGTGCATGGGGGAGATGGGGTGAAATCGACCCGACTTTGGGGTCTCTTTAGGGGGCTCTGGGGGCTAAACCCGGGGCTACGGTCAGGCTGACAATCTTTTTGTCAATGACTTAGATGGTCTAAGTAACTTTACGGGGGTCAAATATTATGGGTAAAATGGGGTGACTAGTTCGGGACAGGCTCCCAGACTATTAGGGGCGGAGTTTATTCCAAATACACTTATGCAATCTAATTATGCAATCTATGTTGTTGTTGATTAGTGTTTTATGGCAATCAGTCAATTTTGACTATTATCACCTACTATATATATATATATATTTTTTTTTTTTTAAACAAAATTTAATCATTTGAATAATATAATTGACTTCTCTCTTCTTTTTTTGTATTTTTTTTCTAAAAGTTATTATATTATATATATTTATATATGTATATATTTTTTTTTTTCTTTAAAGATAAAATAGTATCATGCCAGGTTACCGAGTCCTGTCGGTTCTAAATTGGCACCGTCCTGACAAACCTGCTCGTGTTTTGTACGAAGGTTTCTCGGAAACAAGTTTCCTATGTCTCTCGGGTGCAGACAGGGGGCTCCCTTTGGGATACCTCAATATCTTGAAACTCGAAAGGAAAAGAATAAACAAAATCAAGGAAATCAAAGAAGGTTCTTTTCCGAGAAAATTGGTTTCGCGCAATCTCGCATTTCTATCAAAAGGAATTTAATAACAAACATTTATAGCAAGTGCACTGATCTTTACTTTTACATAATTTACTGAAAAAAAATAAACATAAGCAAACAAAATATGGGCTTTTAATGAACTTGGTGCTGTTAATCTTAATAAGATACTGATAGAAATAAAAACTACTCAACAAACCAAAATGTTTTCAAGACAAGCCTGAAACATGGAAAAGACTTATTTTCCATAATTATGATATGCCTGTCATAGGTAACAGACTTATAATACACATACCCTGTACGCGTAAAATACTCCTGATCCTTTTAAAAGAAAAGGGTCTATTAATATATGGAATTCTATAACTGTAATGTCCCCTTCAGTGGGATATTACTGTCAATACTTGAAAAGGAAATCAAGTTAAAAAGGGTTTGTAATTGTATTCTACATTCCTCATAGATGACCGTTTTGGGGTCAAAAATTTCTTGTGATGAGACAAAACATGAAATACCTTTATCCATAATGTATATATATATATATATATATATATATATATATATATATATATATATATATATATATATATACATATATATATATATATATATATATATATATATATATATATATACATATATATATATATACATATTACATACACATATTTGTTTAACCTTTGTGGTTATTCAGTTATTTTCAACTGCTAAAAAAAAGAAGACAAAACAACAACACTCGGATGTGTATTCTGCATCTCGTTAAGGATGCTCATTTTTGATCAAAACGTTTCGTTCTTTGAACGAAACGAACAACTGCATTTTGTATTTTTGAATCTGTTGATTTTAAAAGTCCTTGAATCTCTTCAGGGTTACTACAATTTGTTTCAGAAAGGAGCATAGCTCTTTCTATAATATATCTCGGGCACTTTGCCATATAGTGTTCAACAGTTTCTATCACGGGGCATGAACTACAATGTCCCGTTGGGTGTAATCTCATTCTGGCTAGATCTTCATTAAGACCTACACATCCAAGTCGTAGTCGACGGATAATCTTTTCTTTTGCTCGCCCTAATTTACAATTATAGGTCGGTGAAACCGAGCTTTGAATCTTTTTGTAATGCGTGGTAGAAGAATTGTTCTGCCATCTTAATTGCCATTGGTCATTAAAATATTTCACTAATATTCCGTTCACTTCTGAAAGTGTGAGGTAGTTTATTATTTCTATATGTTTACTGAGAGCGGCCTTGGCGAGAAAGTCCGCACATTCGTTTCCTGTTGTTCCGCAATGGGAGGGAATCCATTCAAAGAAAACTTCAATATTTTTGTATTTAAGGTGTGTTAAACTAATAAGTATTTCTGAAATGAAATTTTCTTCTTTTTTGTTCTTTATAGCTACTAACGCGCTTAAAGAATCACTAAATATAACTGCTCCTACATAGATGTCTAATTGTTCCAACCAGTTTAGAGCGAGCATAATAGCCGCCAATTCTGCTCTATAAGAAGATGTACCGTTTGACAATCTCTTGGATTGTTGATATGAAAAAGAAGGTACACAAAAAGCTGCCGAACAGCGTCCTTCTTGGGGGAGCTTTGAACCATCTGTGAATATGTGGAGTTGGTAAAGCCATTTTGTGTTTATCAGCTCTAGGCTTTTCTGTTGTAAAAATAATGGATTATCAGTTTTGTTAACCTGGTGACTCAAATCAGTTGACACAATTGGTTCTGTAAACAACCATGGGGGAAAGTTGGGGCTTTTGAATTTTTCTATCGATAGTTGGTGGTTTGAGTTCTCTGTTCTATAACCAAAAGGCTTATTACACTTTTTCCCTTTCATGTACTGATACTGCCAGCAAGGTTGTATATTTGGCAACACTGGATGTTTAGGTTGCATTTCTATGCTATGCTTATATTTGAAGGCTAACCGTTGTCTCCTCAGATCGAGAGGGATTTCTCCCATTTCAATCTGAAGAGAAGCCAGAGATGTTAAGGGTAGAGCACCTGCACAAATCCTTAAACACTGGTATTGAATAGAGTCTAGTATTTTCTTTACGTTTTCTGATGCACTGTCATAGGCCTCACATCCATAGTCTATGAGCGGTCTTATGTAGGCTTTATATACCATCATTAGAGATTTAGACGAACTTCCCCATGAGGTGCCTGTTAAGCATCTTAAAATATTCATTTTGCTTTTGCATCTGGGGCCTGTTTCTCGAAACCGTCATATGTCTAAGTTCTTAACTAAGTCAGCGCTAGTTCTCTAATTGTCCGCTACGTGTTTCACGAAGCCGTCTTTACCAAGATGCATGACAACTTCCTGACTAAGGACTTATGACGCCTCCAACCCTGTCATATCTTTTTTAGTCGACGTACAGCGCCATCACATGTTATTTATTGGGTAGATTATGGTAGGCAAAAAGTGACACTACATACTTCTATGCAACTCTTTCTACGCATTCACTTTATCTGGAATTTATCCATGTTTATATTATGAAAATTATATAAAATACATAGTGTTTTTGTTCAAGGCTTGTCTCCACTTAACTCTTGTGAATCAACACTCTTTCCACATTCTAATGGATAAAAAAAAACACAAACAAACAAACAACATTCTAATTGAGGTCATTTCAATATGAAAGGAACTTTTTTCAAATGAAAAAGAAAACCATAATAAAAACGATAACATTAATAGACTGACAGGAGATAGGCCTGTATCAAAATGTGGGATTTGAAGAAAAAAAAGTTCAACCAAAACTTGTCAAATTAATCCCATCATTGGAAACTGGCGGGAAAAGAAAAACTATTAACAAATAAACATTGGGCAAGAAAAAAATACAAGCCTTACTGATAAGCAATGGAAACTTGGGAAGTATTATAATCTAGAAAAAATATAAATTCATAACTGTTGCTAGGTATGTTTTATGTCAAAATGAATTTAGTAAGTCTCTTGACTTCTGATTGGAAAGCTATTTTACGATATGGGTCCTTCATATCTGATCAATTAGCATGAAAAATGACGTGCTACCATAATAAATTTGAAAATCACATGTTATAGGTCTTATATAATAATTACAAGAGTGCTTTTTGTGTGAAAACAAATAATTGGGCGATCTTCGTAAATGATTTCTATAAAGATTTCTTTGGTGAACTAAAATCCGACGAGGGAACTGTAATATGACACGGTAGGCAAGCCATAGTCAACGGCATATTCTCTGGTTTTCAGACCCATATCAGTGTAAACATAGATTATATCAACGATTTTAAAAATGAATACTTTGAAATATACGTGTTTAAACTTATAATATGAATATTTTTGTAATTTCCATATCATACTCAAGCCCAAAAACATTATGTAAAACATTCAAAGCATATTATTATTACAATGAAAATATATGGGTTTATTTTTATAAACTATCAAATCACGACATCCGGGGGGTACCTATCCAACGTAAAACTGGCTCACCGATCATGAAATCAATCACTCATATTTTTCATTTTACAAGCGAATCCATCATGTAATTTACATAATTTAAAAATTATTTGGCATCTATTATACCCTTCTAGATTTTCTATTTTCTTTTATTCCCTAATTCATTCAAATATTTGCAGTTGAGTTAAATTCAGCTTTTAAAAATATAGTGTAATTGCAACCAAGGCTACGTGTCGGCTCCTATTCTCGCCGATAGTATCGATATCACGAGATGTCTAGCTAATTAGCTCTTCGTGAAACAGTTTAGGAAGATCATGGACATCTCCGTAGTTGGCGGATAAAGTTATGACTGTCTTGTCGTTGGTTTCGAGAAACAGGCCCCTGGTGGCTATATTCTCTATATGCTGTATCCAAGTATGGTTGCATAATTATGTTCCTAGGCTCAGCTACAGATTCCATATAGTTTTACAGCATTTTCATTTTTTCGTTACTTATCATTTCCAATATATCTTTAGCTATAATCAAATAAATTACACTAAGATAGATCAGTGCTGAAAATTTTCGTGTTTAGAATAATATCTATACTTAATCAAATATTTAAACCCTTTTTCATTAAAAAAAAAATACAGTTGTAAGTCTTGAAGATTCACATGCGCTTTCATGCGTAACTAGCCATTCGCTCGTGATTTGGCGCATGGCACATCTAATGCAGCAGCTGCATATATTTGCATGCATGCATCGTTTCTGATCTAACGTACGGAGACTACGAAGAAAATGGCAACTGGTAAATCTCTTAGAGTACTCAAACTAATGCAGGATGTCGGCAAAGCCTCGTAAGTTTTGATCAAAACAATGATTCCCTGCAACTTACAATGATAATATATGATCTCAAAGTAAATTAGATTTTGGGTGGTTTCGATTTTGTAGACGTTGAATTGAAAGGAGAAACTAGAATTCTACTTGAACTTCTGTAGATCTAGAAAGGAATGGTTCACGAGATGAGTTAACTCGAGGGAGCTCCACCGCCACCGCCTAACGGGGTGGCGGTGGCGGTGGTAGCTGTACGAGCTCCGTGGCCGTGGCTTATCAATCTGGTACTGGCCACGGAGCACGTATGCGCACCGCTGGCATTAGCAGGGCGCGGCCATTTTGTGACCTAAATTTCACTTTTTCGAGCGTGGGCACGTTCTTCTCGTCTTTTCATCTTATGCATATTCATTTTCTCCCTGTCCAGCTGTCGAATGAAAATTGGGGTTTTTAATCGTACTTCTAGATTCAGTAAATCAAGCTCGTTCCAAACATATATAATTTGCCATTATTTAATGTCATTAAAATACAAAAAAAATTGGCTTAAAAATAACCTTATTTGTCATATAATCGATTCATAAAATCATGGTTTAATTTTGGTTTCCATGGTGATTTTTCTACGGTTTTCCAGGTATCAACATATATTTATTTTGATTGTTTATCATCCACTCTTCAAATTGTTCATTTAGTGTTACAAGTCTTATTCGCTAGTTTTTTTTTTTATTAGCCCCCAAAGTCGAGCTAGTTTCATCAACTTTCCTCTTTATTTTCACCTTCATCCGGAAATTCGTCGAAAATTACGCAATACGGATCCAAATTGCAGTGTGTGAGGTGATATTTCATGTTTTGGGATATTGTTAACGATTTAATAACAATGTTACGTCGATTTGACTTTTTTTCGGTGGATTTCGATGAGTTTGAAATCACAGCAAAAGCAGCAATCCCCCATTTCTATCGAGACGTGGATTAGCCGTACGCCGTCTGCATTGGGGAAGCAGAAGTCCAATTTCCCGTAGCGAGCGCTGCGTTTCATGCAGGATTCCGAGTCATGGACAATAAACAAGCATCAACCTCGGACATAAATTCCCACTAAAATCCCATTTAAATTAGTTATGACATTAATTATCCAAGCTTCATGTCATGGAAATGTAATGATTCGATTTTTGAAATGGTTTCGATCTAAAACTCCTAAAATTATGAGAAATAAGTTGATTTGTGGCAACCTCATGATTTTGACCGTGTTTTTGTCAGAGCAGTGCATTATGTATGGGGCAGTGGGACGTGGCACATTTTTGGATACAAGTAGCTTGAAATTTCCTTTTTTCTCAAAATCAAACCAATGTATCACCTGAAACATATACAAAATCGAATTATTACATTTTAAAGAATGTGAATATGGAGGAATCATGATGTAACTCATTTAAATGGAATTTTAGTATAAATTTATATCCGAGGTTGATGCTTGTTTATTGTCCATGACTCGGAATCCTGCATGTAACGCAGCGCTCGCTACGGGAAATTAAACTTCTGCTACCCCATTGTAGGCGGCGTACGGCTTATCCACGTCTCGTTAGAAATGGAGGATTGCTGCTTTTGCTGTGATTTCAAACTCATCAAATTCCACCGAAATAAAGTCAAATCGACGTAACATTGTTATTATATCGTGAACAATATCCCAAAACATGAAATATAACCTCACATACTGCTATTTGGGTCCGTATTGCGTAATTTTCGACGAATTTCCGGATGAAGGTGAAAATAAAGAGGAAAGTTGATGAAACTAGCTCGACTTTGCGGGCTAATAAAAAAAAAACTAGCTAATAAGACTTGTAACACCAAATGAACAATTTGAAGAGTGGATGATAAACAATCAAAATAAATATATGTCGATACCTGGAAAACTGTAGAAAAATTACCATAGAAACCACAATCAAACCATGATTTTATGAATCGATTATATGATAAATAAGGTAATTTTAAAGCCAATTTTTTTGTATTTTAATGACATTAAATAATAGCAAATTATATATGTTTGGAACGAGCTTGATTTACTGAATCTAGAAGTACGATTAAAAACCCCAATTTTCATTCGACAGCTGGACGGGGAAGAAATGAATATGCATAAGATGAGAAGACGGGAAGAACGTACCCACGCGCGAAAAGGTGAAATTTAGGCACTGATCTCTATGGAAATGTCACAAAATGGCCGCGCGCTGCTATTTCCACAAAGTACGTGCGTTTTTGGAGCGGTGCGCATACGTGCCACGGAGCTGTACAGCCCCTGCCATTATGGCACTGGGAGGAAGATGTAAAGACAGAAATACCAGGGCTGCCAACTCTCACGCATTGAGCGTGAGACTCACGCAATTCACCCAATTCTGACTGTCTCACTCTGATAAACAAATTCTCAAGCTGAACCCCCAAAATAGAAAGTAAAAAAAAAAAAATCTCTCCAAAATCTCTGATATTCCAAATAGACTCTATTCAATATGCCCAAGGCCTTTTGAGATTTTCCCGCGGGCACAAAGCAAAGCTTAACCAATGAAAATCATTTTCGGTAGTGCGCAAAGATTGGATTGGATTGGATTACGATTGGTTATACTGCGTGTATGTATATACGTGTGACGACTATGATGAGTGTAACTAGATGGCCGGACTGACATGGCTTTGGTGCGGCAGCCCACCCGGGGCCCAAGCCCGGCCGCGCTGCATACGTGGCTCAGCAGAGTTTGCCGTCGATCGTACACCAACGTAATAGCCAGCACATCCCTCTACGGCCGGACAGCAGGATCTTGAAATTCTTATTAAAAATCATGCAGTATTAAACAAATCTGGAATTTTGTAATTTTTCATGCGGTCAGTGAACTACATGTGGCATTAATAACAATGTAACCTATTTATTACTTATTCTAGTAAATTAACGTTAATGCTGCTTCTGCTATGACTATATATGTGTTGAAATCATGACTAAAGTATGCACCAGATTGCACCATTTAAAATGTAAAATTGTCAGAGCTCCCTACCGTGGAAGGGGGGACACCCCCCCCCCCCCCCTTCCACCCCCCGGTCGCTTCGCTCCCTCGCAATGTCTCACTCTAAACTCTTACTCAAGGTTGGCAGCCCTGGAAATACTGTGCCTCATAATCACCCATTCCCACGCACGGTGAACCTTGAAAACCACCCTCGGTGTTTGCTAAGGTGGTTCTGTCATATTGGACCTGAAATATTATTATTAGCCATCGAAATACCAAAAAAAGATTAGACCTATATCTACACAGTTTCGGCAGGATGGATGAAGTTTTTCTTATCTTGCACATGTAGCAGTGTAGTCAGTCAGTTGTTATTTGCATGAGAAACGATGATACAACTGCCCCGAGTCGGCACTAGTCTAGCTTAATAGAGTCTGTGAATGTGATGTGGATATATTTAGTTATTTCGTTCATACAACCACCTGACAACTACGCGTTGTGCGTCACTGCACTGCATGCTTCTATCCGCTGAACTCTACGTAGAGTTGAGTGCGTCTATATCCCGTGCGAGTGCGAGCGAGATTGTGCGATCGCGAAGTCCACGCATTATAATCAGTGGCCTTCGCACCTTCTACGCATTGGATACAGTGCACACGGGTTGTTCATCTATTCAATGCGGAGACGGTGTGAAGCCCACTGATTATATGCCATGCGTGGGTGTATGAATGCCATTGTAGGTAGCCAGGATGGCTTCCTGAGTGTAAAAAAAAAAAAGAAAGGGCTATACGCCATTTACACAACAGGAAGCCAGGTTTTTTAACACGCCATTCTAATTTAGCCGATTTGGCACGTTATGAAAAATGCCCTGGAAACTCACTTTCCCGTTAACTCCCGCCTTTGACAGGTTCTTCACCATAGCGTCTCCTCCTAGGGAAACTTTTGGCAACTTTGTGTAAATTTCTTACTAAAATTCCGCCCCGCAAGGAACCAAAATAAGCATGAAAATTTTTCGAGAACTCACCAGTGTTTGTGTATCCATGGATCCTCTTGTAATGCAGATTCAAGATGGTGGCTGCGTGCGATGGCGCACGCGCTGTCGGCGATGCAACCATAATCGAAACTATACGATGTGGTGCAGTGGTGGAGATGTCTGATGAATGCTAAACAAAAAGTCAACGTAGATGGCACTAAGCCAGTTGAGACCTCAACATTTAGCATTCATGGAAATTGCGTCAGACATCTCCACCACTGCACCACATCGTATAGTTTTGATTATGGTTGCATCGCCGACAGCGCGTGCGCCATCGCACGCAGCCGCCATCTTGAATCTGCATTACAAGAGGATCCATGGATACACAAACACTGGTGAGTTCTCGAAAAATTTTCATGCTTATTTTGGTTCCTTGCGGGGCGGAATTTTAGTAAGAAATTTACACAAAGTTGCCAAAAGTTTCCCTAGGAGGAGACGCTATGGTGAAGAACCTGTCGAAGGCGGGAGTTAACGGGAAAGTGAGTTTCCAGGGCATTTTTCATAACGTGCCAAATCGGCTAAATTAGAATGCCGTGTTAAAAAACCTGGCTTCCTGTTGTGTAAATGGCGTATAGCCCTTTTTTTTTTTTTTTTTTTACACTCAGGAAGCCATCCTGGCTAATTGTAGGTGCTTAACTGTACTCGTTCGGTAATACAATCCATGACTATAATAAGTAAGGGTATGATAGTTCACAAAGCATCATCAAAAGATATATTGCGCGTGGTGTGACTAGCCTGGAAGGCTCTATGAAGAGTAAAAAAAACAAAAGCGGACGCTACTCCTCATAGAGCCTGGTTTTTTAATCTCGCTCTGCAATTAAATAGAGCAGCCATTTTAGAGTCTAAAGAACCTCCTGGAAATCACCTTTACCGTGAGCCAGCTTCTCTCATCTCCTCTTCACCATAGCTTTAGAATATTAAAACCCCATTTTTTACCCTAGAATTGAAAAATGTTGAATAACAAAATGTGGAATATCAATTTTTATGGTTACCGGTAGTCCGAACGAAAAAGCCTTCGCAGCTTCGCTGCGCTCGTAGACCCGGAAGTGTCCCGTAATGTCATCGACCTACAGTGACTCACGCAATTTCAGATCCACCATATGTTAGACAAGACCGCTACAAGCGCGAAACGCGCCCAGTCACAATGCGTGCTAGGCCCTATGGCGAGGCCCTTGCACTCGTAGCGGTCTTGTTTAACGTATGGTGGATCTGAAAATTGCGTGAGTGACTGTAGTAGGGACACTGATTTTCCGCGATCACGGAAAACGGACGGAATTCACGGAAATGACCATTCAGTATTGAATACATGTAGAATATGAGGGGCAAAAGAAAACTAAATTTAATGAATTGGAAAAATTATTCTCACAAATCTTGATTTTTAATCTAACATGAAATGTTCAAAAATAAGGCTAGATTGCACCAGAGAGCATCTAGAAACCCCAAAGCTTCCAGGGCCCTTATGCGGGCCCTGAACCCCGGCCACAAGGACTTCGCACTTGTGTTGTGCGCTTCATGCACATGTTTACATGTTTAAATTTTCAATTGTGGAAAACCCTGTTTAGCTCATCCAACACCAATGATCGATTCATGAGAAATGTGAAAAAAAATTACAATTTATGGCAGCAACAGTATGGATTTACTTGCTGTTCACATGTAGCTTTTGCTGTGCGATTAGCATTACAGAGACAGCGAGATCGGCTGTAGACGAACAGAGTTTAAGGCAACGCTGAGCTGTTCTGACAGGGCATGCTATATTTAATTGTGCTAATATCTCGCACTCGTATTACTATACTGCCGTCTATGCTTGTCTCTCCGTAGGGGAGACTGCTTCCCATGTACGTGTATGGCTTGATGTTCAAATGTCATATTTTATAAAACATCATGTCATACAAATATACCACACCAATTTTCATCTCCAGTTTAGTTTGCTCCATTTGATTTGTTTCAGAAGAGATAAAGAATCAAGATAAGATGAAAAAATTGTAAATTTTACAGAGGTGAAAACACTGATATAATAGAAAATTTTTAAAGAAAAAGGTATGGAGTGCCAGGTTATCTATAATAACCTCGCATATGTTTGAGTGGACCCCTTCTAAAGTTAAGCCTTTGGGGATTTTATCCAACTCTAAGGCAACTTAATATCAGGGTGGAGTTCACCATTAAAAGAGCTTTTTCTGTGGTTGGAACCTTCAGATGCAGTTGCCCTGCTCACTCGCAGGCTTTTGGGGGAGGCATTGCAGTAGCTCCTCGAGGTTCCCGTATACCACTCAAATCGTGCTCCACGGCAGCTGAACAGCCAGAATATGCCTTTGAGGTGAGTTGAAGCATGTCTGGACAACAGACAGTGCTGACATTTGCTTCAGGGCTCTGTTTCATAAAACTTGTTATTGATGACAAGTTACAATAATTGTTACAAGCCACTGAAATCCTTGAATCTGATTGGCTGAGAGCAAATTTGTAGTAGAAATGGAGCAGTTTTCATTGATAACAAGTTTTATGAAACAGCCCAGGTGACAAGTGCTCTAGACTTTATCATGTCAAAGATGTATATGTAGGGCTAGGGTTGCAGTTGGGTTTTAGGTTAAGTTAAGGGTTAGAATTAGGGTAAAGGCACTCAAAGGCCCTTGCCTATGTGGGACTGTGTCAAACCTTCACTGTTGCTGTAATCAGAAACAGACAACAAAATTGCTCTAAGCAAGAAATCATGCATCGCCCCCATGTATTTTATCTTCAGATAAGCTTGTACATGATAAGTGGGATAAAGGAAAATTATTTGGTAAAGGTTGAAGTTAAAAATTGGGTTAGTATAGGATTTTGACCTCTGGGGGCTGTTTCATCAAGTGTTTTGTCAGTGATTTTTAATGACAAATTTGCTCTCAGCCATTCAGATGCAAGGATTTCAGTAGCTTATAACAGTTACTGTAAATTGTCAGTGAAAGTAAGTTTCATGGAACGGGGCCCTGAGCAACTCTGAACAACTACCCACCCGACTAGTCAGAATTGACCGTGTATTAAGTAGGATGTATTAAGTAGGATTGGGATTAATATTCAATTTATATGAAAAGCTTACTGCTGAGCAGGACACAAATTATACCACTTTTTTCACAATCCAGATATTCACTCAGTAACAAATAGTTATTTGAGATATCCGATTGTGTATAACACTGTGACAAAAGTTGATCAAGAGACCCAACATAACAGACAAGAAAGAGATGAAAGCACCATGAAGATATTATCTTGAAAACTCAATGAGAATGATACATTGAAGTTTCCAGTAGAGGACATCTAACATCACTCAAGATGAGAGTTCAAAAAGCAGTCATTACATTTCCGTATAATGTACAAGTCATACAGAGGTATCTCAAACCAAAAATGATGTATCAAAATGTGAACTTACCTTTGTAAAGTCTTACTGTAGCAAACTCTGTTTCATGGACTGTTTCTGATAGAATGAGACATAAGAAGCTGGATCCACTCACCCTTCACTGTGATTGGTTACACAGGTATAATATACACCTAGTGACTCTCTATTCATTACCAAAATAAAACCTGAACATGGACAATGCCAAGTGCAAACCAAGGGAAATAACAATTACGCCCTTACATAATGACACATACATATGCATCCATGTGCATGACCATGTAAGCCACATGTTCAATATGGTGATTAATGAATGTGTGTTGCTTTTTTCCCATACATGTGTGAACCCTAATTTTACATATTTTTCAGT
The DNA here is from genome assembly GCA_025618425.1 of Heliocidaris tuberculata. Lineage (NCBI taxonomy): Eukaryota > Metazoa > Echinodermata > Echinoidea > Camarodonta > Echinometridae > Heliocidaris > Heliocidaris tuberculata. The sequence continues at coordinate 30,840,742 of CM046835.1, forward strand.
ACATGTATATCTTATACCATACCACGTTTAAAATGAGGTTTGTTTTTGTTTTGTTTTGTTAAAAGAAGATAAATGATGTATTAATTGAATTAATGTGAAATCCACTCTTGCTAGCATCAAGTTGGCTTTATTAACAGCAAGAAAATGAGAGATCTATACAGATGAGTGTAAACTTCATAACTTTATATTGTGTCAGATTTTCTCACGCATTCACTGATCTACATAATTATATTTACATCATTTTTATTAAACCCAACTTGATAACATGTCCCTATACAGAATATCAATCAAATACCGGTACACAAATTTTAAGAATATAACAGCATTCATATAATACTGTGAGACTGCATATTTTGCTAGAATACCATCTTGCATATTTTGATGGATATATTGTAGACCAATGAGTAGGTCTAAATTACAATTACCGGTAAGCATTTTTAAGCTCCCTTTTTTTCTTGGAGGGGGGGGGGGGTAATTCTTATTAAGGCAGGATGGTGAATGTTTTTTATCCACACATCTTAACAACAGTGATATATTTCATTTATAAAAATATTATTTATAAGTTCTTTTTTTACTTTTTTGTATAAGTAAAAAGATTAAACTGATTATTGTTTGATTTAATGTTTAGAGGGTTACAGATTTCCCACGAACTTCATACTTTCACTTATGATCAAGAAGCAGTGCAGTTGATAAACAAAGGATCACCACATTCAAATTTGGAGTATGCATTTCCTTTTTTTTTTTTTCCTTGTTGTTTTGCAGATGGCGTGCTCTAACATTCGTTTTGGAAATGGTGTGACACAGGAAGTCGGCTGGGTAAGTAGCATGATTCGAATCAATACTCATTTACGTCACTGATTTGAATCACGGTTTAAAAGAAATCAGCCTAAACATGGTATGTTTGATGAATTAGATTTAAAGCACTGAGTTGAATCACTTTTTTTTTTTTAAATAATAGAAAAATCAATAATCTTAGTTAAGATTAAACTAGATTATTGCTATTCTCAACGTATGCAAAATAGATGACTTGCAGTGTACATGTACTTGCTCCCTCAATGGGTCAAAAAATGAGACCAAGTCCAAGGTACATGTATGTCCCATATATATGTTACCAAGTGTTAGCGATATGTGAACATAAACTAAAAAAATAATATTTTACCTGATATTTTGTCTGATCCAAGCTCTCAGAGGGCTGTCAGCTTGGTACGGTTTTGAGTAATATCAGATATGAAATCTTAGATGTGATCGGTAAAGTATTGAAAAGAATAGCTTGGACTAACACATGAAGATAATTTGAAGATGAGTTTTATCAAATTAAAGTAGAACTCTTTTTTTTTTCTCTCTCCCTTTCTTATTCTATCTTCATTATATTGTTATTTGATTGTTGTCTTTTATTAAAAAAATTAAAAAAACGGGAAAAGAAAAGAAAAAAAGAAGTTTAAAACAGAACAGTGTTAAGTCTTACCATGGAATCATACTGTAGTCTTGAGTGCTTATAATGGAAATGTACGTCGAGACAATTGGGGAAAATTCTCTTGAAATTGTGTTTCATTCAGCAATTAGGTATTTATTTGTTGAATAAAAACAACAACAGCTCAAATACATTCACATTAAGTAGCATTCAAAAGACTGAATTACTGACAATAACATTACCATATTTATTCTTAAAAGATTAAAAAACTTTATTATAAATTTACAAAAGCATTACAGTTATTTTGTTTTTGAGTTTAGGAAAATAAAAATATGTCTAGAAGAAGCTTTCATGATTAAAAGCTTTTAAGCTGGTCATATGACCCAGCCAAATGATTTTCAAGCTACTCTACACATAGAAATATAGGAGATATTGGAAATATGTGCTCCTAAATGTACATGAAGATACAAGGAGTACATATATGTTCATTGTGCTATAAAGGAAAAATTACTTTGAGTGATAAGTTACATGTTAATCCTGAAATCTTCTTTGATGCCACATATGGTGATGGCAAGTTTATTTAATTAATTCGTAGACCTATATAATTACCAGTATCTCCCGTTCAAAGTTATGAATTGATTGTTTTAATAAATGCATTTAGAAATGTATCATTTGCATTATTGAAAATGGTACTGCCATCGCAGCGCCTATGCATCATGCAATCTGTTACCTTACATGTGTTCTATTTCAGGCTTTGATTGTCTTGAATGTCAAAACAAGGGCACTGCCTCAATGAAGATGCAAATTTCAGGATTATGCTTTGTTCATATATGATGGGTAGACTGTAGCAGCAGCTTTACATGTATGCACTAATCCTTTCTGTTTGCTAAGTCAGCTCTGTTTACATTAGCCCTTTTTCACTTTACAAACTATATACCACCAGTGTTTTTAATGCATAGTATATCTGTCTGGGGGTAAATGGCATCTTAAGTTTCTCACATGGCACACCTATGACACAGGAAAGCTACCAATTCATTGGCTTGGTTCAAGATTGGTGAAAAACAATGGAAATCAAATCAATGATGCCTCCTTATGATTTAAAAGTTTGTTTGTTTTTGTTTTGTTGTTTTTTGTTGTTGTTTTTGTTTGGGGGGGGTGGGCTTCAAGATGGTATGAAAATTCAGTCAGCCTGTAATTCAGACTATACTAATTATAAAAACGGTGGATTAGTATGCATGTAGCTTGTCTTCTCTGTAACTTAGATTATCTGAGATAAGCTAGTAAGTACATACATATACAGTTAACCCTGCATAATTCGAAGTCGCATAAGGCGAACTTTCCCTAAGTCGAATCAGTTTTTTTTACAAAACTATGCAAAGTATGTGTTATTTACATTTTCTAAGCCAAATTTTGCATAAGTCGAACTATTTATTGTGGTCCCAACAGATTCGACTTATATGCAAAGTTAACTGTACATGTATATGCAATATCTTTACTGGACTTTGAGCCAACTGTTTTAAAGAATATGTTCATGGTGGCAAATAGTCCATTTGACAGTCCTATTCAGTCTGTATTAAACCTAGAAAAGTTCTTTCCGTTGAAGTTTTTTTCTTGATTTCATTTGTGATCCCATGTGGTCTCTGAGCAAATTCAGCTTTGTTCACGAAAAATCGACTTTGGGCATTTTGCATAATTTCCATAAATCTAAATGGCCCCTTTGTGGCAATATTTAGTAGCAAAAGACAGCTTACGCAGATTGTATCAACTGATCTACATGTACTGTTCTATATGCGTGATGATACGTCACTGCAATTGTGTTGTTCGTCATTGTACATGCAACCTGTGAGACATCAAAAGGAGGTTACACAATAATGTCCGATAATACTGTATATTACCTCTATTTAGGCGTTTTTGTGGGGTGAATTGTTCTAACTGAAGAAATACACTTTCAGTTGTTTAAGTGTTATGGAATTTATGTGATATTTAATTGGAAAAAATAACATTGAAATGGATTCGACGCCCTACAAAACAACTTAACAGAGGTATCAAACATTATTATCTGACATTACTCCATAACCTCCTTTCGATGTCTCACAGCCGGGCTACATGTACAAGATGAATAACACAATTGCAGTCATGTATCATAGCGCATATAGAATAGTACGTAGATCAGTTGAAACATTCTGCGTAAGCTGTCTTTCGCTACTAAATATTGTCTAGAAGGAGCCATTTACATGTAGATTTATGCAAATTATGCAAATTGCCCAAAGTCAATTTTTTGGCAACAAAGCTGAAATAGTTCGGAGACCACATGGGATCACAAATCAAGAAAAAATCTTCAACAGAAAGAACTTTTCAAGGCTCATAAACTGTCAAGTCGACTAGAATAGAAAGCTCCTAGACTAACACTAATCAATTTCCTTTGTATGGTGTGTTATCTTTGCAGGACTTTGAGTTCATGGGTTCAAAGAATGTTTGCGTGGTGACAGATAAAAAGGTATGTGTATGTTTGCTCAGTGAAGTAGCTCAATAGGTTTAATGGGGGGGGGGGGGGGGGTGGAGACCTGGGTGGCGTTGGTCTTAAAAGGTAGATGAAATACAAGGAAGTTGAATAATTGAGCAAGGAGGGAACTGGTAGGATGTTGAAGTCTCTTTTTCCTTCTCTCTTCATTTTTCCTTCTCTCATTATTGTTAATTCTCTCTTCATTTTTCCCACTTGCTTTCTATCTTTTTACCTGAAAAAGGAAGGAGCTCCTCTCTTTTTTTCTTCGTTCTTTAGATTACAATTCAAGTCCCCCACTTCCCCACTGTGCAATGAGATTAGTAACCATTTCTTGAAGTTCAAGAAAAGTTGTTCTGCTAAAGGAGAAAAAAATTTGTGAGCTCTTTCATTCCTTTTATGTCATTGTGGAAGAACACACATAGTAGGAATGTCCCCTGAAAAGGATAGCTCTTCTTATTCCCTAATATTCAAAGTATGACCAGAAATAGCTGAAGTGTTGGGCCTAAAAGAAACAATCATGCCACATGTGTGTGCAGTCCTACATGTATATACCCATTTCTGTGTACAGTGCTTTTTGCTGGTATTGTGTTAATTTCTTTACATTTTGATGATTCTGAAACAGTATACACCATTTCTTATGTAGACATAATCAACCTCTCACAATAGCTTTGAGACATGTTTCTTTCACAATATAATCCATGACCAGAACTCAACTTTATCTTTAAGCTTTTATATTGTACCAAGTTACAGTATTCAAAGAGAAAGCATAATCCTTAGTTTGGGGTTGAAAGAAGAGCTTAGGCTTAGCCACCCTTGTTAATAGTGGACTAATTAATCTTCCCATTGACTCACTGTGGTGGTACCAGGCTATGTCCTTTTTATTGTGTATTGTGTAGGCCTGGTGTCTTTTTGTTATTTGAAAAGGAAGTGCAGGCCATGACAAGTCACCTTGAAGGATAGATAACTTTATTGATTCCGTCCTCAGATTTAGAGTAGTGAATAGTGAGGAAATAGGCGTAGAAAGCTGATCGATGGAAGATTTTACGTTACGTGCAACTATTAGACATAGCATTAAGGCAAAAAAACAACAGAGATATGTCGAAACACAGGTCCAATGAATAAACCACACTCATTACAATTTTTGAAAAGAAAAGAATTTTAATTTTTTATGCTGTATTTTTTTAACTAAATGGACATAAAACAATGAGAAAATAATTTTTACTCAGCCTAAGCAACATAACAGTGATAATTAGGTGGTCTGTTGGAATCAACAGATCACCTTTTGTATTCGTACGAATTTTCTTTATTTTTATTTATTTATTATTTTTATGACCATTTCTTGTCCATTCGAAATCTTCAATAGTACTTCATCAATTTTCGTCAAATTTTCGTCAGTGATGTCATGTTCCCGTTTGCATTTCAAGGTCAACAGGTCATCGTGACGTCATCCAGGCGCCATTTTGTAAAATCACATTATCAATCATATCTTCATAACCAATCATCAAAAATCGTCCATATTTACATGACATTAACTTCAGGTCATGGGTCATTAGGATATGTCATCAAAGGTCATCCAGAGGTCATGACGCGCGCGTACGCGCGCGTCAAAATTTAAAAATGCTCAAAATCAACCCAGGACCAAAGGAGAGTACGTTTCAGGTCATTTTAAGCATTTCAAAAATTTCCGTGCGTAAGCGTCCGCGCGCGCGTTTTACGCGCGTGCAAGTCGTAAATAACGTTAAAACGCTGTTTTTTCGATTGATTCGCAATCCTGACACTTTTCTTGATCATTTCCATCAACTTGGAATCAATTTCGATCAATAATAAGGTCGTACGGGCACGTCAAAGTTCAAAATCCGTGCGCGCATCTATGGCGAAAATAACGTAAAAACGTGCAAAAACATGCCTCTACAAAATTAACTCTAGCTCTTTAAATAGTCCATAAACCCCCCAATTTTTTTTCATCTTTGGGTAGGGGATGAATCATAGATATGATTTCATGGGTCATTTGACCCTCAATTATATTACAACGTCATCAAAATGGCGTCGGTTCTCAAAATTTCATTTTTTCAAAAATGACATCATAAATTTTAACTTTAAGCAAGACTTTCTCCGTAATTGTTGGTCGATTTTCGCCGGGATTTCGATATGTTGTAGCTGAGACAATTCTCTACAAATGCAGTCTTCACGGTTTTTCATTTTGACAACGGCATCATTATCTAATTGTACGATGAACGATGACATGTCACTTTTTCACGTTTTACGTGTATTGTCTATGGGATATGACTTTTTCTGATATCTTGATCCTACCTTCTCGTCTCTTTTGAGCAACAGCTCCGTTATTTCTGGTCGGTTTTTCGCCCAGCTTAGAGTATGTTGTAGCTGAGAAAATTCCCTATCTTAAGTGGGCCATTCATTTTTTAATCAGATGTCAGGATCATATCGAAATTGTCTGCAGAAGATAGGATACGAGAATCCCGGTTTTCATTCACGTGTTATACCCTATGGAGGAACTAACAGTCTAGCGGTTAGACATCTGCCTCATGACCCAAATGTCCCGAGTTCGAGTCCTGGCCGAGGAGGGTCGATTTTTTTTTTGTTTTTCCCCTTTTGCATCTATTATTTCACCATCCCCTAAGACTAATAATACATGTTCATTGACATATATGTCACTAACTGCCGCATTTTGGCTGTTATATCTAATGTAATGCAGTGTACATTTTACACAATGTACAGCGTATATTGCATAGTTTGCGAGGAACGTGTATTGAAGCTAGTGACGGCTACAGAAAACATGTCATATATCTTAACTATAAGCAAGACTATCTCCGTAATAGTTCTTCGATTTTCGCCGGGATTTGGATATGTTGGAGCTGATCTGATGCAGTTGTTAACAACTGCATTTACCATAGTTTTTCATTTTGACAACGACTTCATTATCTAATTGTACCATGTCATGTCATTTTTTTTTCATGTTTTCCGTGTATCCTCTACGCTTTCATAGGCTCTGTGGAATATCATTTTTTCCATTTTTCACATTCTTGACTTTCTTTCTTCGTTTCAGTATTTGGCCCTCATACTTTGATCATGTGGATAACGGCCAAGATCATTCAAATTGACCGACAGACCACCTAATTCGTCCCCATGACGAATTAAAGTCTAGTTTCTTTTCAATTTGAAATCACTACACATGCTGACATTTTAAATTGGAAAATTGGTAATCTCACTGTAATTTAAAAGAATAAAATACTGCTACTACTACTTCTACTACTACTGCTACTACTACTACTACTACTACTACTACTACTACTACTACTACTACTACTACTACTACTACTACTACTACTACTACTACTACTACTACTACTACTACTACTACTACTACTACTACTACTACTACTACTACTACTACTACTACTACTACTACTACTACTATTACTACTGCTGCTACTACTACTACTACTACTACTACTACTACTACTACTACTACTACTACTATTACTACTGCTACTACTACTAATAATAATGATAATAGTAATGATGATAATGATGATAATAATTCATGATAATAATTCAGTAAAAAAAAATAGTAATAATAATAATAAGAGATACATCTAAACACAAGTCCAGTGGATGAGCCATACTTGGAAAAATTCAAGAAACAAATTTAAATGTTTGTACTGATTTTGAAGTGACTGAACTTGAAAATGGAATGTGGAATATCATTGGTCTATTTCAATCTGCAGTTAGCCAGCCTGCCAATCATGGAGACTGTTCTGGAGTCCCTGAATGCAGCCAATATCAACTATGAGGTGTTTGACAATGTCAGGGTTGAGCCAACTGATATAAGGTAATTCAGCCACATGAGTTATTTAAAATACTTGATCAGATATGTGATATCAATCAATTATGAGCTTACTCTCAGAGAATAACAGATCGTGTCGAACAAAACTTTGATACGAAAAATGTAAATTTTGAAGGATCCATTTAGCATTGTCTCATGCAAATTGAAAATTTTCAGTTCTTTGTAAATTCATTGCAAATCAGCTTTCCAGCTATGATTTAAAAAAAAAAAAATCACTTTATCTATGTATCTGTGTGTCTTTGAACCTACAGTTTTCAAGAGGCTATCTCCTTTGTGAAAGCCCGAAACTTTGATGCCTACCTGGCAGTGGGAGGGGGCTCTGTCATGGACACCTGCAAGGCGGCCAATCTCTATGATTCTCACCGCGACGCTGACTTTTTGGATTTTGTCAACGCCCCCGTCGGCAAGGGTCTCCCCATCCCTGGACCAGTGAAGCCTCTGATTGCGAGTAAGTCTTTGTTAATCCTCTTTCCCATGTATCACCATAACACGCCTGAAAATGCACAGCCACGGCAAAATGAAATGACGTAAACATAGTGCCCCCTCACAGTTCTGTATCTTATAACACACAGATAAGTGAGTCCACGAAGGGGGCTTTTTCCTCACTTTCTCCTCCAATTATATACATACTGTGCTGTACTGTATCATTTCAACTAATAATGCTAAAGACAAAAATGTTATCGAAATAAAGTCAGACCCTGTTTATTTGGCCACCAGTCATACAGATCCCTCTATCAGCGAGACGTAATCTTGGGGTGTGCATAATTCATTTCCACCTGAAAATATCACTCAAAACTCTCTTCAAACTTGTGTGATGTAACAATAATTCTAACAAAGAGTTTGTTACAAACAATCATAGCAACAAATAAGAATACATTATCACATGCATGAACCCTGCTATACTCCATAGAAATGCTGCGTCTGAGCATGACTCTAATATATGGCCACCTTACATACTTGGATTGGTTCCGGACTTCCGGTCAAAACAAGGCTGGATAAATGAGGATGGACCATACAATAATTAGTATTATGTAACATCATTATTACCATCATCATCATCATAGTGATGATGGTAATGATGTAATAGTGTTGATAATAGTCACAATTCTACTGCGATTGATAATGACTTTGATCTTCACAGTCCCTACTACATCAGGAACAGGGAGCGAGACTACAGGGGTTTCCATATTTGACTACACACCACTCCGAGCAAAGACAGGTAGGTTTTGATAGAAGAAAACATTTAATCATAAACAATATATTGAATTGTAGATTAGTTTTTCAGGGTTACACCATGTAATTCTTTCAAGGAATAAGAGCCCTGAAAAGGGCTGGTCAGCTCCGCTAAGAGCTCTGTGGTTCTCGACGTTTCGATCAGTATGCTCTGATCGTCATCAGGAGATGAAAAAACTAATCTACAATTCAGTTTCTCCACCATGAAAGTGTCGTTGATACTTCACTAAACAATATATTGTCCTTTATTATCTGCATTCATGACCTACCTTATGTTCTATCGCTCATGTTGCTTTCTGATATTCTTTGTAACCAGGGCCCCGTTGCATAAAACTTACCGTTAATGGTAATTCTGCTATCATTGGTAACTACCAAGGTAACATCACTCAACAGCCAATCAAAATCAAGGTTTCCATGGGAGTTACCACTGATGGCAAAGTTACCGTTAATGGTAAGTTTTATGCAACGGGGCCCAGAGAACATGGTTTAATTCTGTTGTAAAATTAAGGCTGGAGATGGAGTATGTTTAACTGCAAAACATAGTTCCTTTAACTCATTGCCTATGGAAACCATGTGGTTCATGTATTAAGCCTATGGGAAAGAGAGAGCTCAGTAGTGAGTGGGTTAAGTGCTATGTGTTCTTTGTTGTTTATATTTTAAAATCGTTATTGTGTTGTCCTTTTGGAAAAAGAAAAGAAAAGAAATCATCTAGGCTCTCTTAGCTGGTAAAAAGGAACCCCCAAACGATGCACATTCTAAAGATGATATTGAGTTCTGGGCCCTGTTTCATAAAACTTGTTATCAGTAACAAGATAAAATGACTTGTCATAAGCTACTGAAATCCTTACATTTGATTGGCTGTGAGCAGATCTGTGGCAGTTGTTACTGATAACAACTTTTATGAAACAAGCCCCAGTATTTTGAAAAAGAAATGGAAATAAAACTTGTGGGATATTTCCTCATTTTGTTCTAATAAAGCCAGTTCGTAATTAGTACATGGTACAAATGACCCTGAAATGACCCCAATTTGTATGCGCATCTGCTTTGGTGGACGCGCTATTTGTTTAACAACCAAAATCATACTGACGCGCGATGAAAGCGTATAAAGGTCACTTGTACTCGGTACAGATGACCTTTATCTGCGCATGCTCAAATTGTTATTACGGACTGGCTTATTGTATCAAAAGATACATGAGCCAGATGTGTTGATGTTTGGTCCATGGTTTTGGATTAACTTCACTGTAAAATATCTGAAAGAATGAATGTTGAATTGAGGCTGCAAGAGATCCGCTGTTTGCCTGCAACTCAACCAACATAATCACAGAGGTCTGTGGAAATCACTGCACTCCAGCTATGCATGTTTATTTTAACAAAAGTATAAAGCTACCAGAACTCTATATTTCTGCTTCAGGAAGACAGAACAAAGATAAAAACAGAAACTGATGCGTGCTTGAAACTTTGTTCAAACTCTTTAGTGGTTCGGATTCGTGAAAGTTTCATGCTGCAAAATTAGGAAGCACACCTGACTATATAAATATGTTAAATTTTTCTCAATCTGCGAGAGATTCTTTCTCTTTTCATTTAGAGTTGTGAATGTTTTATGTCGTCAAGGTTTCTGATTTTACAGTAATTATCTTTACTTTAAATTTAAATGTGCAATGTTGAATGGGGGGGGGGGCGCTAGTCAGAGGAGTGAAAAATCCTCTAGGGGGCGATTCCATGCAGTGTCCCGTACGACAAATGACATATATTTCATCCATAAATGAAAAATCTTGTGATATATCTATGACTATAGGTGATGACCCCAGAAAGCATCATTCAATGGTCATACCAAAAGATTTTTCATTTTTGGATGAAATATGTGGCAAAAAGACATGAAAAAAGAAAAAATTGCATGAAAATGCCCTAGGGTTGTTTGGGTTGGTAATATGTGAACAACATTCCAACAACTTGAAAAGAAGACAATTATTTGGCATTTTCTCTTCTTATGATAGGTATTGCTAGCAGAGTGATCAGGCCATTACTGGGTATTGTCGATCCACTGCACACGTTGCACATGCCAAACAGAGTGACAACATACAGTGGTTTTGATGTGCTATGGTAAGTCGTGCACTCGGGCTCCTATTTGTAGAGGCAGGCTAACTTGAACCTGGTTTGAATTCGTCCAGTGGTTTAAGGAGTGCACAGTGTTAATTTTTATTCTGTATAAATTTCTGTAATTCTGTATTTGAAAATTGAATAAATGAAATGAATTCAGTCATGAAATGAAAGTGGGAAATTAGTATCATAATGTAATGACATGGTTTTTGTTTGTTTATTAAGTTAAAGAATTATGGTAATTTTCATGGTATAAAGAGGTTGGCACTTGGCACCCTATATATCAGCGGACTTACTCTTCCAACTAAAGCAGGAGTTTAAACCTGGATTTAAAGTTATTAACACTTTTAATGAACACCAGACAAAGAGAGTAGAGAAAGCATTGGTAAAAGGCATTTTCCCTTCTAAATTGATAGATAGCCTATGATTAGATCTTTGCTGTCATATTATCTGAAGAAAATACAACTTCATCCACAACAGTTGACTCATAAGCTATGTTTATTAAAGGTACTCTTTAGTTCTGTTCATGGAATTACATTTTTAGAGAAAGAGGCTCAAAATTAGTCAAATTTGCCTTGCAGTTAATGGGTATTTTTGATTGGCGAAATGTGAACGCAAAGAGAAAATGTGCGGAAAATCATCTGCCCTGAAAAGCACCAGTGCAACAGACACACATCCATCACCACAACCATAAACATATTGGACTCTCTGTTCTGTAGGATGACCTCACTACTTCTGTCTCCTAATATATAGAACTTACTTTGCCCAGTTACTGATTCGTCGTACATTTTCTATATAAGATCTGTTTGGCAGACATTGTTTGTGATCTTCTTAATCAGTATGAATTTGTTGAGTCCTAGGAAAGAACATGTTCTTCATTATGGGAACTACAGATTACCTTGGAAAGTAAAGTGTGACTCATTTATTACATGAGCATTCTCTGGTTTTGGTTTTGGGTTTTTTTTTTGTTTTTTTATTTTTTTTTTTTATACTGATGATGGTTGTGGTAGATAGCTCACTTCCTACATGTATGTCTGATGGTTTTTGCAGATTTCCTCTTAAAATTTCCATGAAGGTGTAAACATCTTGGAGCTCGACCTGAGCGTAGAGATTACTGCAGAAAAATGGCCTCTGTTAACTGCCTTTTAATATGATTAATTGATATCTTTAATATGATTATTTGATATTTTTAAGTGATTATGAAAGTGGTTGAAAAGTACTTGTGGTTTTACTGTAGAATATACTTGAATGGCGGTCTCCTGCGTTCTAAATTACCTCTCTAGTTTATTGGAGAAAAAATATTTTCATAGGTCTATTATATTCCTTATTCTTGTTTGTATGCTTTGTATTATGTTTATTGTATACTATTATTGTACATGATTTTCTCCTTATGTAATACTTTTGTAAACATTTATTTTATTGTATTTGTTATTAGAATGCAGAAATAAAAGCAGACAAATGCACAAACAAACAAACAAATGAAATTTAAAATGTGGAAATAAATAGCTCTGGTGGTCATTTTGTTAGAAATTAATTCTTTCTTTATTTCTTTGTTATAAAAGCCATGCCCTGGAGTCCTACACTGCTATTCCATACAACGAGCGCAAACCGAGACCAACCCACCCCAAAAACCGGCCAGCCTACCAGGGAAGTAATCCCATCAGTGATATTTGGTCTAGCCACGCCCTTAGGATGATAGAGAAGTACTTCAAAAGGTAAGATTCACCACGCAGAATTCCTGTAAATGCTGTATGTGACTTGCCAGCTCAAAAAATAGTTTGCATACAAAATAATGCAGCACACATAGAGAAAATGTGATTTACGTTGGGACAACTGCCGTTCTGTATTTTGTGTAAGTGGGTAGATTGATTATCTTTCAATCGTACTGTAAGTTTTCAAATCGTAATTGTATGAATGAATTTATAATTGATATCCCTAAGGAACAACCATATTCAAGAAGGATGGAAGTTTTGCTGGTGATTGCTGCAGTTTGATTTGGATGCACATACCATTCGTTACTTGACATATGGAGGTGTGATGGCTCGGGGTAGAGCAGTAGGCTGGTAACTGGTAGGTCCTTGGTTTTAAAACAAGTCTGTGCACTTTAGTGCCCTTCGTTGTGGCATTCATCGTGTGGCATTCATCCTCAATTACCAGATTCCTCTGGCAGGACTTAAAGCCATAGGTGCCCTGGTTGCTTACCTACAAACATGGTACTTGCTTTCTTGTCACATATAAGGGTTTGACTTTAGTTAATGATTTTTATTCTTTAGCATGAACTCATAACAAAGCATTGTTTTGTTTTGTTTTATTTGTAAACCTCAGAGCTGTGAATAATCCTGAAGATTTGGAGGCCCGATCTGAGATGCATCTAGCCAGTGTCTTCGCTGGTGTAGGCTTCGGCAATGCTGGTGTTCATCTTTGGTGAGTTCTGTTTAGGCATGGAGGTGTTCTTTACTTATCAAGTATTAATTTTCATGTATACCTTTAAGAATTTTGACTCTGCAAAGGTTGAAATTTTAAAGATTTTGTATCAAAATACGCTTATGACTCGAGTCATGAAACTTGGATAGAAAGACCTGTCCTGGTCTTTTCAGGATTTAATAGCCATATCCCCACTGGGGGAGGTCATTTTGACACCCCCCCCCCCCCCCCCCTCCTTGTACAAACCCACCAATAGAGATCAGTGCACATTCACTGATCTTGATCTTGAATGTTACATTCATTAAAACTTCAAGATGGGACTGATATAAGCATTACATGGAAAAGGCAGAACAATGTCTTTCCTGTTCATGTTGACGATTAGAAGCTAACCTGAATACCCTTTAATTCCCCATGAGTGATTCTTTCTGTAATGTCCTTTAGCCATCATTCATGCATTCATGAAGAGTACAAAGGCAATAAGAAAAATCAGATTGAGCACTGTTATCCAACCAAAGTAATTAATCACACCAAGTATGTGCTATATAGTAAACAATGCAACATTCTTTAGTTACTGAACGCATCATGAAATGTTGAATATAGCAAAATCGATGAACCCTAATCTTATTTCTCTATATGGCCTTGTATATATGCTCTTTGTAAGTTTTGATAGGTCTGTGGTCAGAATGTACCTGTAGGAAGAACAGAGCCATCCAACAGAGCTATCCATCATTTCAGTTCTTGATTTGTAACTTCAAAGTTTCGAAAGTTCATTGATTTCCACATGTGTCTGTTACATTTGCAATTAAAAGAATATGTTTTTAACCAGTACATATCAAAATTAGGAGCAAGAACATAACAAAGGTATTACATAGACAGAGATATAACAGATCATAATTCTTTAGACTTGGGTATGATTTACAGTAATAAAGCAATTGGTATGATCTAAACATTGTAAAAGAAAACATAAGTGGAGGGGTCTGTTAAGAAAGCATGGCTTGTTTGTTTATATTTAAAATGAATTATATTTAAAATAAAAATAAAAGCAAAGTTTTTATTCCTCTTATGTCTTCTACAGTCATGGGATGTCATACCCCATCGCTGGTATGGTGAAGCAGTACAAGTCTCGTGATTACGATGTCGACCATCCCATTGTGGTGAGCCATTGAATGTTTATAGGCATTTAAAAATAAGACAAAAAATATATATATTTGCAGCACCCCAATGCATCATGGCTCTGGTCACAATGCTAAAATATTCAGTAGGTAATGAAGGTTGATAGTTTTACGTATGCATTTGTGCCTCATTATTTCCATAAAATTCTGGTGGGGAAAAATGGCTATTCAATTCATGAACAGAAGTTGTGATGCAATTTTTGTATTTGGTACTTATTTCTTGCATAGAACTATAATGCCATTATCACGTTGAACATCATCTGTTAGCTATCTTGCAATATGCATGAAAGGTCAATCAGTCATACTAAAACAATCATCATAGCCCAGAATTTCAAGAAGTACATTCCAGTAACAGGACCGCCTAACTACCACTTTGAAGATTTATTTTGACCAATCCCTTCATTGTTTGTTACACACTGACTGAGAGAGTGGGAGGCTTTCCTCGGTTTCTTTTTTGGAATCAACTGGCAACTGTCCACTGTCTTTCGCTTTTTCAATTCACGGTCACGAACATCTTCAACCTTTCGACCGGTGTGAAGGTATCTACGTCCCCCAAGAACAGTTTTGCGTCGACTTACAGCAACTGGCCGAACTTTGATGGCCACACCCTTCCTTCGACCCTGTGTCATTTTTTTTTTAAGAGGACATATCCAGGGAAGCACCAGTGTATTTCCCAAAGGTCTTCAGGGCATCAACAAGAGCAGAATTTGTTTTCAGGGAGTTGCACTGTTTAACAAAAGTTTCAACAGGTTCACTGAGTTCTTCCGGATCGCGCCTGAGCGTTGCAGTCAGTTGACTGGCACAGTCATTAACAGCAGCTTCCAAAGAGGCTAGTTTATCATTACAGGCTGGTTCACCTCCATCAACATTTGACTGCAACGGACCACTGCTTCTCTTATCGAACTTATTCTGCAGCATCCTCTGAACATTCAAAGACTCCACAGCCGCATTAGAACTGGATGGAGCAGCAGCTGAAGCAACAGAAGGGCACTCAGATTCAACTACATTATCATCATCACTCAGACTACCCACCTGGTCTTGTACCTGTACCCTGGGATCCTCCTTTAGTGGCAAGCCTGCACTTGGTAGGGATGTGAACCATCCTGGTCTCACATTCTTCTGACCAATTGCCAGAAATTTAGCATATGTTCCCGCAAGTGAGGGTCTCTCAGGGGCAAGAAATTCAGTGAGGTCTCTTTGAAATGCCACCCAACAGCATACTGGTGCTTGCAGGGAGCGCCGTCCATTCCTGCAATGCATGTGCACACTCCAATTTCGGTATCCATGTTGTATTTTGTGTCCTCTTTCGTCTCACTCTTCACCTCGTAATAATGGGCACCAATCTTGGTGATGCTGGTGGCTGGAATCGATGACCCACCAGGGAGGTACTTCCTTGAAACTGTCACATCAACATGCCCATTAGCCAAGTCAGTGAGTCTACTCTCGTGATAACTGGGGACACGTGTCACGAGAAAGTCCAACAGCTGAACAACATTGTACACTCTCACTCACTCAAAGATCTGACCCTTGAGAATCCTCATCGCCGCTTCTGCATAATTATTTGTGGTGTTACCCCGAGTGGGTAACTTGTAACGATAGCACGCAGCCCATGCTTGATGGCGATTGTGGAGTTTCTCAACATGTGCTAGGAAGTTTGGATAGAGGCGAGCAACTTCACTACCCTGGAGCTCTTCATATGCTTCCTCAAGAGCATCTTCAGACATTGAGAATGTCATTTTTTTGGACAGCAAAAACTGTTGTACCCTGCAATGGCAGCGTCGAGGTCACTCAACATTTTCTCGCCACTTGAAAGTTTCATTAAAATATGTTAATAACTTTTCAAGTTATTTTGCAAACCAACAAACGCACAAACAGACAAACGCCGATGAAAACAACCTCCGCCAAGCTGAGGTGACAAGCTATAGGTCTAGTCTAGTATGGAGAAAATACACACACACACACACACATACACAAGCACACACAATAACACCCACACACATACGTACATATTGCACACAAACACGCACATATTGCACACAAACACATACACACCCACAAGGCTAAACTACACTACACCTGATTCGGACAGGCTGCATGGAAGGCCTATGTATCATGCCATCAGACAAGAGTAGAGTAAACTTGTCTTGACATCTAGTACTAGTCTAGTCAGATAGGGGAGTTCGGTGACTTTTGGAATTCCTTAGTGGAAAGCCCAGACAAGTTTGCCATTGTTTTGGAATTAAGCTGCCTTGATGAAAGCCTATAGCAGCCTATGATAGCAGCTTCGCATATGTACGTATGTACGGTGCTCCCTCGATCGAGCTCCGGACATTTGTCAATTCCATGCGCATGCGTAATACATGTACTAGGCTTTTGTAGCTCAGCTCATTTGAACCAATCAGGAGGCAGGATTTTACTGTAATAGGTAAACCTGTTTGGGAAAAAAAAAATTTGCCACCAGGGGCCCAAACAATTTCAAGAAGTCTATTCTGTTGTAATTTCAGTTCCTTATCATATTGCCCATAGAGATAATACATGGATTTTATGTAAAGGGTCTTCATAATTTCACACATTTCAAGAAGCAATGCGCCAGCCCCTGTTGTACTTCATGATCAGCAGTTTTCTGGAAATTTTAGTAACTGTGTTGCTTCAACTACCTTGAGTCTGCAATGTATAAATCCTTGTTGACATATGCTGTGGTAAACCGCTGCAGCAAAAAAAAGAAAACGACATATAAGCCTAGTGCGCTTCATTGTGTGTTATAACACACAGTAACAGATGAGCACGCATAGGATTTTGTTGCGTGCAGCTACCTTTTTCTTACCCCTACTTGCTGTTCATGAACGCGTAAACTGGTACTTATTTTGGCACAGAGTTTACTGCAGCTTATGTGAATGAGGCTTCATGTTTTATATCTCCTTCTCTTCCCCTCTCTACCAGCCCCACGGTCTGTCTGTGGTCATGACAGCTCCTGCTGTCTTCAACTTCACAGCGCCTAGCTGCCCCGAGCGACATCTCGAGGCCGCTAAACTACTTGGTGAGCCAGGGCAGTAGATAATTGCCCTCAGAAAGACTTTGGCCGGAATTCACAAAGGCGGTTTCCATTCAGACCATGGTTTATGCAGATTTCGTGGTATAAATACACTTGATTTAGCGCATACACTTAAAAAGATCCAATAATGAACGCGCACCGGTCGCGCGTGGTTGGTAAAAGCGCTAAATTTACGCTAGTTGCCATGGTTCAGACCATGGTTTATGTAAATTCAGTCCATGGTTTATTTAAATTAATTTAAATAACCCATGGTCTGAACCATGGCAAGTAGCGTAAATTTAGCGCGACGCGCGACTGGCGCGCATTCATTATTGGATCTTTTTAAATGTATGCGCTAAATCAAGTGTATTTACACCACGAAATCTGCATAAACTATGGTCTGAATTGAAACCACCTTTGTGAATTCCAGCCTTTGAGTTTGGAAAAATTATGGTCGTATTGAAGTGGTCAACTTGACGCTCAGGGAACGCGTTAAACATGAAACTATTTTTATTTCCAGGTTAACCCATTACCTACGGGAACCGGGTCATCCCTGTATAAAGTCTATTGGAATTTGAGAATTCAGTTGTCAACGGGTTAAGATTGAATAGAAAATGAATTCTGCACCCTGAGCAGTGCCTTTTGTTGTTTGTGATTTTCAGCAAGATTTACTCAACTGGCAAAAGCACTAAATTTACGCTAGTGTCTTGTTAGTGATTTTTACTAATTTGCTCCCAGCCAATCAGATGCAAGGATTTCAGGATTTCAGTAGTTTATAACCATTATTGCAACTGGTCATTGATGACAAGTTTTATGAAGTAGGGCCCTGTTGCCATCTTTGATGTTTCCAGAGACCCTGTATTACCCAATTATCCTCTTTACAATATGAATAAACAACCATTCCGAAACTTCTGGACAATTTTCATTTTCATATAATTCAAGAATTTTTGTTCACACGAAGTGCGACTGCATAGCAAGTTCTCACTTTCAAACTGAATTACTCTCTTTCCCAGGCACTGACATCACAGGGGTTAAGCTGGAGGACGCAGGTCGCTGTCTGGCTGACACTGTGCGGAAGTACATGTACGACCTAGAAGTAGATGATGGACTGGCATCATTGGGCTATGACTCATCAGACATCGCAGGGCTAGTCAAAGGCACCCTGCCACAGGTGAGTTTGAATACTTGTTGTTACAAAATGCAGTAGCACTTTGGTTTTTTTTTTGGGGGGGGGAGGGGGAGGGGATAGTGATACAGACTTTGTGGAATCTTTGCCAGTACTGTATATTGTGATGCTCTGAGGTGATCCATTGATTTCAGTTTTGTAATTCTCATTTTTACTTCAACCCCCATCTCTCTCTCACTCACTCCAAATCTCTTTGTCACTCACTTTCCATCTCCTCATGCCTTCCAACAATTTCTCTCTATTTCTCTCTCTCTCTCTCTCTCTCTCTCACTCATGTACTTCTTCCCTGCTCTTTCTCTTACTTCTCTGCTTATTCTTTCTTTCTCACCTCCCCCTATCTGTTGACTCTTCCTCTTCCCTTTCTTTCTCTTCCCTCTACTCTCTCTCTCACCCCCTCTCTCTTCCTCTTCCCTCTCTTTCTTTCTCTTTCTGTCTCTCATTCTCTCTCACCCCCTCTCTCTTCCTTCCCCTCTCTTTCTTTCTCTTTCTGTCTCTCATTCTCTCTCACCCTCTCTCTCTTCCTCTTCCCTCTCTTTCTTTCTCTTTCTGTCTCTCATTCTCTCTCACCCCCTCTCTCTTCCTTCCCCTCTCTTTCTTTCTCTTTCTGTCTCTCATTCTCTCTCACCCCCTCTCTCTTCCTTCCCCTCTCTTTCTTTCTCTTTCTGTCTCTCATTCTCTCTCACCCCCTCTCTCTTCCTTCCCCTCTCTTTCTTTCTCTTTCTGTCTCTCATTCTCTCTCACCCCCTCTCTCTTCCTTCCCCTCTCTTTCTTTCTCTTTCTGTCTCTCATTCTCTCTCACCCCCTCTCTCTTCCTTCCCCTCTCTTTCTTTCTCTTTCTGTCTCTCATTCTCTCTCACCCCCTCTCTCTTCCTTCCCCTCTCTTTCTTTCTCTTTCTGTCTCTCATTCTCTCTCACCCCCTCTCTCTTCCTTCCCCTCTCTTTCTTTCTCTTTCTGTCTCTCATTCTCTCTCACCCCCTCTCTCTTCCTTCCCCTCTCTTTCTTTCTCTTCCCTCTACTCTCTCTCTCACCCCCTCTCTCTTCCTTCCCCTCTTTCTTTCTCTTTCTGTCTCTCATTCTCTCTCACCCCCTCTCGTGTCCTGTCTTCCTCTCCTTTTTCACGCTTTCTTCTGTCTTGCTTCCCCTCTCTCCTACTCTCTCTACTTGCTCTCTTTTTCTCTCTCTCTCGTACTCTCTCTCTTAATGAATGCAGCACCGTGTGACCAAGCTTGCGCCCCGTCCCCAGACCGAGGAAGACCTGGCATCCATGTTTGAGAAGTCCATGAAAGTTTATTAATCGTTCTTGGCCATCGTTCATCAACCTTCTGTGCTGCAACCTGGGTTCTGGGTCAAAGGATCAACCTTTGAAGTGAAGTCTAAACCTGGTCCTATCATTCATTTACAAGTTCTGTTGGAAATGCTTCATGTATTCAAAAATGAAATGAAATGTTGGACTAAGGATCAACTTTTCAACCGTCGTCTATATGATAATTCAATCAGTCTTGAAATTCACCATTATGCCAGTATTCTCAAAAAGTAGGATTATGAAAATAAGAATAAGAATGATAAATAACTTTCTTACATTCATTAGTGTTTGAAACATCATTCTTGAGACGACGAAATATTACCAAATAAGTTTGCCTTTTTCACAGAATATATATTTTTCATTTGGTTAGCTGAATCTTCTTAATTCACACAAATTCACACAAAAAAGGCTATTTCACTATCTTTTTCACACATTCATTTTTGCATATTTTGCGTGTAAGGTAATAAATGGTTATATGTACATAGACGTATTCCTAAACCCTTTGATAAATAGACCTAAGAATACTTGTGTTGAAACCTATTGATATTATGAATGTGTAATTGTAGTGAAACTGCTTTTGACATGTTGACCCTAAAGGTTATGTATGTTCGTTTTAATCTATTCATGAACATTCTAAATTTCATTGCCAAGATTCTGAAATATGTTTCGATTCCAAATCTATAAAAACATCAACCTTGGGTTAGTGCACAGCATCTAAAAACATAGACAAAACAGGACTTTCCTTTAATGTTTTGGACTCACTGCAGGATTTTCATATGTGATTAGTTAATCAGCTTTAATTCCCAAACCCATGATAATGATTAACATATAAATTTCATGAATTTGTTTTATTAATAACATGCCCCATCCATTTGCAGATTTTCATAACTTTCTTTCACTCTGTCAGCCAGATCTGCTGAGGAAAGTGTAATGTGGGCCTTTTTTCCAACAATACAAATATTCCAGATTGTTTCATTAGGTTGAATGTATATGGTGAACTATAATGTAGAAACATATATTGGTTAAAATGAAATCCAATCATTCTTGTGATGATGATGATGGTGATGATGATGATGATGATAATGGTGAAGTTGATGAAATAGTTAACAATGATCATTAAGTTAATGATGGTGATGAGGAGGATGATGATGTTGATGATAATGATCAATGATGATAATTTATCATCATCCTCGTCATCTTCATGATAACACTTAAAGTTGATATTTTTATACATGTACTATCAGGATCCTCAATGTATTGATATATTCTTATAAATAATTCTATGCCAGATTGATGTGATATTTTATTACATGTCGTGGGTGTGCATCTGTGCCTTAAAATTGATGTGAGACAGCTGATTTTTTTTTTTTTTTCATTGAAACCTCTGCCAAATGTTTGTGATTAAGAAATTTGATGTATGCGATATATTTTTTTGGTAAAAGCAAACGATCATGAAATGATGTATTGTACCAACAAAAAAAACAGTATTATATATGAAATTCATTTGTTGTTGATTAATACAAAATTTTAGACAAGAAAATTTGCTGTTCTTAGTGTTTTTTTTTTTTTTTTTTTTTTAGATGTTCATTTTTATTATTATTATTATTATTATTATTTTATTTTTTAATTTGTGTGTGTGTGTGAATGGACTTTGCTGTAAAAATTCTGAAGATGATTTTAGAAAGGTTTTGTGACATACAGCTATCTAAATAGAGGCTGTTCAATTAGTTCAAAGTCCAAGAGATATGATGTTTACTGATTAGAGGTATGACACAGAGTGGGTGTGTGTGAGAGACAAAGAAAGAGAGAGGGAGGGGGAATGAGCCACTAATTACTCGTAACTCATGAGGAAAGATGGATGAAGAGAGGAATGAGCCAGGGGCGAATCCGGGGGAGGGGGGCTCCCCTGAAAAAAAATACACCTCAAAACGGTGGTGACCATTTTTTTTTTTTTTTTTTTTTTTTGCTTGTCAGAAAATTTTGGAGTAAAACTACACCCCAAAATACTGATGACCTAACTTTTTTTAATTTTTTGTTTGCTTGTTAGAAAATTTTGGAGTAAAAAGACACCCAGAAATGCTGGTGACCTTTTTTTTTTTTCTTTTTTTTTTTGTCGAGAAATTTTCAGCATTTTGGGCCCCTTACAAAAAATCCTGGATCCGGCAATGGAATGAGCTACTCGATGTGATCTGAGTTTGGTTTTTACTTGTTGGAAAATTTTCAGCTAACTTAAATGTCGGACGGCAAAGTCGAACATCCTCATTCGAAATGTTAAAACAATACCCCTGGGGGTGAGGATACTACAAGATGAAATATATATATGTCCTTTACACTTTAACACAGTCCATTACTGATATAATCATCATCTGTCACGACCTTAAAAGCACTGATCTAGGAACAGTATTATAATAATGCATTTGAGATTTATAAGCCTCGTCATATCTCTCGGAGCAAATGCTAATAACGCTTTCCACAAGTTCAGATTCACACAAGGAAAAAAGCAAATGAAACTAATTAAATTCTTTGTATTCCGTAATCGAAAAAATATATAAACATGTACAATATAACAAATCATGATTGGATAAACACAGCCCATTTTACAATTTTTTTTCAAATTTAGGGACACTTTTACCAAGGCCCTATCTGCAACGAATTATGTACATCGAAAGCCAAAATATAGGTTGCATACATCAGTTGTTGCTATGTTGAGCAAACTCGGGCAATCTTTAGGTTAGGCCCTACCCACTTTCGAAAACGTTCCGCGGCCCCTGTGTAGTTTTAGACATACCGTAGTACAGTTTATGAGAACATTAATAGTTGACTTCAAAATCATTTTCGTATACAACAGTATAGTAATTTCAGGCTACATACCTTCCAATTATTTACTGCAAACTTATATTTATACTTCACATCAATATTCCTTTTCCACTGTATTTTTTTCAACTGTTGTCCACTGATGATATAGGTAAGTTGCCATGTCAATATTAAATGCGATTTTACTCGAGAAAACTGATTCTTAAAAACTTGGAACACATGTCAATTCCCATAAAATCCTACTTTTCCTATATAGCATATAGGACTACGGCCACAATTTCGCCTGGAGAGCTGACGTCTCTTGCCCAAATATCAACATTCCTGGGTCTGACTTTTGCGAATTATCGAAGCGAGTGAGCAAAACTTTGGTCACATTTTTATAGTGAAAATTCAATTTTGTCATAGGAATACACTAAATGAAATATAAAATGATACCAACTCGCTTTCTGAATAAACATTGTACAATTATTTTATTACATTAATCTCTAATTACATTGGGATTACTGCCTCGACAAAAAAAAAAATAAAATGAAAAGTTTCTTTTGCAGTATTCCTCGATTCCATTTCGATCAATCAATGTATCAATATGAGAGTAATCACGGTGTAACTCTTCAGTTCTTGGCTTCTCACATTGCCCGCTCACATTTTCATTTTGTTTGTTTTTATTTGTTATATAATTTTCTTCAGTTGAACTGTGTATTGTATTTACTGTTTTGTATATTTTGGTTTGCAATAAGAACTAAACATGATCCTGCATGCATGCCAGTGATTAGTGTAATACTACTACATTGTAATATGCATATGTTCATTGCGTGTTCTCATTCTACGAACTTTTTCAGTGTTACGGTATTGGGATTATATTATGCATTTGTATACCGCTTTTAAATTTGAATTGAAAATAAATAATGCTTACTAAATGG